>JAYESA010000017.1:117597237-117924737 GCA_036927795.1 Iris macrosiphon | reverse complement strand
AAGTTCATTTCATGCAGTTCAGAACTATAGTCAGATTACATATTTGAAAACATAACTTGAAAACAGTTTGCATATCGAAACTATAAGCATACGAATCGGGACAGTGCTCTATCGTGTAGTGCGCAGCATGTATTGTGCAACACAAGTCTAACTCTTAGGGGCAAAGCTTAACTAGCATACGGATCATATCGAATCGAGGCAACGTATCAAGTGGACTATCATTTAATCAAGCACACAAATAGAACTATCAATCAGAGGTCGGTCCCCGAGAAACTCAGGATCGGTAGCGGTAATCCAGCTAACCAATGACTCACATTCTGATCCTATTAGCAGCTGTGACTCATGGCTGCACATTACTGCCGAAGCAGCCGTAACCAAGGTTCAGCTCTGCACTAATAGTCATTGTCCGACCGATGCGAATGCATGCAACACTATCAGATAAATTCTACGATACAGACAAAATGAACATGCGTGCTCATGCATAAACTCATATTTCTTACCCCATAGCCGAACGGTTATCCCTGCAGCAGACACACAAGTTTGTCACAATATGCACCTTATGAACAAACTTATGAATCCATCTTCTTCTGGTGTCACAATGATAGGTATGCAAGAAGGTAAACCTAGCATGCGCCCTATCTATATGACGGTCCTGAGAAACTCATTGATGGACAACAACACCCCCCTAGATCCCGAAGGACCGGAACATCAGGGTGCTCTAACAATCCCTTCCGGACCGACCGATTCCCAGTGCCCCAGGAATCGACCGAGAGACTATTACCTTGTGCACAAGTTGTCCGAGACCAATGCAAGACAAGCAACATTCACATTCACAAGCACATAACAATCTAATAGCCACACCCCCCTGGAACCCGAAGGCACGGAACATCAGGACGGACTATTAGACTATACTCTTCTTCTTATTCAAGCAAACACATCTTTTCACATATCTAATAGCACACCCCCCTGGAACCCGAAGGCACGGAACATCAGGGTGCACTATTAGTCTATGCATATACGAATCAAAGGCAGCAGTTCGATATAGAAAAACAGACAAGCGAAACATACTTTTTGACAAGCACGATTGATTCTTATTTAACATGCAAAAACTATCTCTTTCTTTCTTAGCATATTCAGGTAACATATTTCAGGCATTTCGTTTACTTATCTTCTTAGCATGGCAAGAGTTCGTTTGAGCTGTGTCGGTGTAACTAAACATGTAACATTTCTATCTTTCTCTTAGCATAGCAGTAGTTCGTTCTCATTTCTGACAAGCATTTATATTCTCTTAGTTAGGCAGTGTATTCGTTTCAATGACAAGCTATGTGAGTTCTCTTATTAGCATGCTGAGTCGATTCTATCATTCTCTTATAAAAATATTCTTTTTAAGCAAACAAGCATTCAAAAACTCGGATTCATTTTTAAGTCGTGCCAGAATCAGAGAATGCAGTTCTGTCCACTCACCTTGATTAATCGGTCGGGAACTCTCCGAGAAGACTTCCGTTCGAGCAAGCAAGTCGATCCCACTTGTACATAGCGCCGACGCGGAGCGGGGCACTACAGCGAGTTTGTTGGTTTACTAGCTTAATGAGCTAGTTTTGACCTAAAATTTTAGGGGCACCCTAATTTGATCTAGTGTTGACCATAATTGTCCTCGGTGACCGTAAAAGTCAATGTTTGACCTATTTTTGACCCAGAATTGACTTTTTGGCCCCGGGTTGACTTTTTGACCTGAATTTTACCGGTTTGACCCGTTCGACCTAGAATAACCCTAGAAGCCTGTTTTTAGTTATTTTATATCAGTTTAAATCCATAGAACCATGTTTTATCTTACTTTTTGCAATAGGTTCTTGCGACGCCAGTCCGGATCTCGACCCTCATCAGTTGCTCAGGACGTCAGGCGAGTACCTACCTCTGATAGTTTCTATTTCATGATAGCGTTTATATCATCTGTTCTAGAACTGTAATACTTGATTCTGACATATTGTTACACAAGCTGGTACTAGTGGATCCCGTCATGAGATGCTATCCCCCTTACCGTGTTTAGCGGATACTCTATCACGTGTATTTTATCATGTGCTTCGGATATTGATTCTCATGTGCTATCATGTGCTTCTTGTGCTCTCGTCTTCGTGTGCGTGAGCTATTTATCATGTACGTAGCATTTCGTGGTTGGATCCAAGAGTATTAGTGGGGGAGGGGAGTAGGAGTTGGTTATGTGATCAAAGCCAAACAGTATTCATGTGTATGTCGGTTATGAAACTCACGCATAACGAAGTTATCATAGATTATTCATGTGCAACCTAAGCCGATCACATAACGAACTTGTGCTCAAGGCACTTAGCTAGTATTCCTATTTTTCTCACATGCAGTTACTTCTCTACTTGTATTATTCTCCAGTTTTACATTGCAGCTACTTTATCTGCTACATCATGTATTTATTTCCTGTGTATCTTGTATACTTTTCTATTGCTAATCATATATACCTTACCATGTATTTGGAGTTGCTTTCAGAGTTATGTACTTTGCTCCAGTCCTGACTGGACATATTTTTTCCAGAGGATCCTGAGGATTTTTGCCCGATATTCTATGGGCCGGACGTCGAGGAGACGCTGTTAGCGCCCTAGTTAGCTAGGTGGGTTTCCTGGGTTATTCCCAGTTGATTATTTTAGATGATTGTACTTATTATTTTGCTGCTGTGAGATATTGTAGACTTGGATTGTATATTTGGATATTGTACTTGCTCTTTGGTCCTTGTTTCTTGTTGTTGATATCTTATCGTGCTTTATTCTTCCCCTAGTTATTGTGATTGAGAGTTTATATATATTGCGTGGTTGGAGAGGTTATATTGACAGGTTTTGTGAGTTATAGATTATTGACCTAGAACGAACCTTTACAGCGTTCTACCGCCGATTCTGCGGCGTAGGCTGGACGTACCCACGACTCATGCCCGATTTTTCGGGTGCGGGTCGTGACAACTTGTTATTTGGGATCTGACCCCACTAGTTTTGCATGGCCAGGTTTAAAGCCATCACCTGAGGATCAAGCGTATCTATCCCTCACTGATGGCATGCACCAGAAGGATGGCTGCTGAGGGTCACGAGTGGGTTCCTTCTTTCACTGCTCGTCTTTCAAAAACTATAATCTTTTGGGCGTTTATCCAACCGGTGTGGTACCCCGTTCCCCCTATTCGGGGAGCGCAGCTAAGAAATACAAGACAATATCGTTCGATCATGATAGATTAAATCAAGAACTCATCATCGTTATGGATTTGTTTCTTCAGAATCGATTCCCATATTTAGTGGACCGTGCCCTCAGGTCGACTTAGCGGCAGAGTCAGGAGGGACCTCTCCGCTGCATCTTTTGTTGCCTAGTTTTCGCTGTCGCTTGTCACTTTTGTGTCTTGAGTTGGTTTTCGAATTTGTTTGAGATTTCTTAAACGGTTTCGATGGATTTCATTATTTTCGTTCGTTGAACTGCACTTCAATTTCGATAATGAAAAGAGTAGAAGAGGTATTGATCAGCTGTTCATGACAATGCAGGTGAACAAGCAGTAGGCAACGCCCGAGCGGACTCCTGAAGCATCTCTTTTTTTCCTCCTTCCAACAAACTTGTGAGTGGCTTATATTCGATTCAGTTGGCCCTTCTTCTAAGTCTTCACATCTAAAATCTTGTATTCTTGCTTGCCCCGATCAAACGATACCAAGTAATAACTAAAGGATTTCAAGATAAAAAAGGGAATAGACTTGTATTATTATGCATGTCAATCAAACTTGTGAACGGTTACTTATTTGCATGCTTGTTCGTTTGGAATGTTCATTATATGCATAAATACAAGTTAGAATATATACTTCTTCTTTAAATTGTGCTATGCATAGAACTCATCATGAATGCAATAAACTGAACAGGAAGACTATGCAAAAGTAGATCTTGCCCTGTTATTGTCCTGTGCCTGATATTGCCCTGATTTGCCTCAACTGCTAACTTAGTGTACTACGTTTGATCACGGACAACTTGTGCATAAGGTCTTAGTTCCTGCGGACGGTCCTGGGGCACTGGCACCGATCCGATCCGGATGGAACAACATATTTAGTCGCCTGGTTCAGAAAGGAATGGGTGTATCATCCTATTGTCCCTTATGTTGCACACCATTCCTGTCTAGGACTGGATGGCGTGTATTTGATGCAAGTACTTCTGGCACTTCGACTAGTTCTAAGAGCCAACGACCTGCGCCCTTCATCGATCCGGTCGAAAGAATGATGCAAATGCTAGAGGCACAACAAAAGAAGGATGAGGCCCGACAGGACAAGTTCGAGAAAAATCTAGAATCTCGATTCGAGATCCAGTAAAAGCAGGTGGCTGCAACAAATTGTTCATACCTTGGCTTTTAACCAATCCGCAACAACAGTGGCGGCACCGGTGGAGCCAGCGACAGAGGAAGTCGAATTACCCCGAACAACAAAGAAGAAGGATGTGACTGCCTTCGACTTTGCCGACTTCAAAAAGGTCTACAATATGTCCTTCCGAGGGACGGAGGATCCCGTTATGGCGCTAGATTGGCTGGCCGAGCTAGAAGACCACTTTAAGCTTCTACAAGTACCCGATGACAAGCGAGTCACCTGTGCCCAACTCCAGCTTCGGATGAACGCGTATGATTGATGGGATGTGCACCGCAGATCTCTCTCCACAGATGTTGATGGCGAGACGATTCCTTGGTCCACCTTCCGTGGTGCATTCGAAGAAGAGTTTATCCCCCCACCCATTTGTCGTAAAAAAGAGAACGATTTCGTGCGTCTGCAACAAGAAACAATGACAGTGAAACAGTATGCCGCAAAATTTAATCGGTTGGCGAAGTTTGCTAGTTCTTACCTGCCCAATGCAGCAAGCCGAGCCAGACGATTCGAAGGAGGCCTGCGACCTTCCATTCACGCCCACGTAGTCGCTCCACAATATACGAGACGATGAGGGAAGTCCTTAACCATGCCCTTGTCCTGGAGTCGCAATATCCTTTCACTACTGCAGGCGCTGTGCAACATTCTCATCACAAGTGCCAAAATAATACAGGAGGAAACAATGCTAACAAGTGTCCAAATAATGGTGGCAACCAGGGCAACAATCCGGGGGGAAATCAGGGGCAACATTGTGTAAAATACAACCGTATAGGGCACCAGGCTAGCGAATATCAAAATCAGGGGTACTTCAATTATGGTCGGCTGGGTCATTATGCTCGAGACTGTCTTGATCGTCAAACCGAGTCCCTTAGTGCCGTGCAGAGCAGCAAAATTCAGTTCAGGGACCCCAAGCGAATTGGGCTGTGCAACAACAAGAGCATCGTCCGAACACTGGGGTCCGGGTTTATGACTTGACGAGGGACGAGGCGCTTGCCTCAAACACCGTAGTGTCAGGTATGTTGATATTCAATAATGTACCTGCACGAGTGTTATTTGATTTTGGTGTCACACACAGTTTTGTGTCAACAAACTTTGCTAGGGAACACAAATTCATTCAAACCCCGTTAGGCCTAAGGCTTAGCGTCAATACCCCGTTAGGCACGAGCTTGCCTGCCGATTCAGTTTGTCGTGACGGCTGCATTTGCATCGGAGGAAGGAAATTGTCACTTGATACGATAGTTCTAGACATAGGGGACTACGACATCATTCTGGGAATGGATTGGCTTGGCGCTTGCTCAGCTACTATCGATTGTGCGGAGAAGAAAGTCGTGTTTCATCTTTCTGGCGAGATCAAAATTTTTTATTCGTGCAGTCTACAGTCGAAAGCGTCGAATGTCTGCATGGTGATCTCAGCAATGTCTACTCGACGGATGTTTCACTTCGTCTGTGCAGGGTACTTGGCGTCCGTTCGAGACACTCGGCAAGATTGTGCAAATGTTGAGTCCATTCCCATTATGGCAGATTTTCCTGATGTGTTTCTAGACGAGTTGCCCGGTATGTCGCCCGATCGAGAGATAGAGTTCACTATTGACACATTTCCAGAAACCTGACCGATTTCCAAAACTCCGTATCGAATGGCACCAACAGAGCTGAAAGAGTTAAAGATTCAGTTACAAGAGTTGCTAGATCGTGGATACATCCACCCGAGTGTGTCTCCATGGGGTGCGTCTGTGTTGTTTGTTAAGAAAAAAGATGGCTCGATGCGGCTCATCATCGACTATCGGGAATTAAATAAGGCTATTGTCCGAAATAAGTACCCCCTCCTCAGAATCGACGATCTCTTTGATCAATTACAAGCTGCAACAGTTTTCTCGAAAATTGATCTCCGCTCGGGTTACCATCAGCTCAAGATTAAGCCGGACGATGTGCCGAAGTCAGCCTTTCGCACTCGCTACGACCACTATGAGTTTTTGGTAATGCCGTTCGGTTTGACCAATGCCTCTGCCGCCTTTATGGGTTTAATGAACCATATGTTCCGGCCGTATCTCGATAGCTTTGTAGTAGTGTTCATCGATAATATCTTGGTGTACTCGAAGAATGGGATAGAGCATACAGAGCACTTGCGGACCGTGCTACAAATCCTTCGAGACAACAAGTTATATGCAAAACTGAGTAAGTGCGAATTCTGGCTGAGTAGTGTATCTTTCCTTGGGCACATCATTTTTGCGGGAAGCATTTCAGTCGATCCAAAGAAGGTGGAGGCCATTGTCGAGTGGAAGCGACCTGCATCCGTTAGTGAAATTCGAAGCTGTCTCTGGCTAGCGGGCTACTACAGGCGGTTCGTAAAGGATTTTCTAAACTAGCCTCACCTCTGACTCGCCTCACACAGAAGGGAGTTGCGTTTGAGTGGTCCGCCGATTGTGAAGCATCGTTTGAAGAGTTAAAGCATCGCCTCACCTCTACCCCGTTACTTGTACTACCAGACGAGACATTGGGATTCCAAATCTTCAGCGACGCGTCAGGGCAGAGCTTAGGGTGTGTACTTATGCAGCAAGACAGAGTGATAGCCTATGCATCCAGACAGCTAAAAAAGTACGAAAATTTTTATCCTACTCATGATCTGAAACTGGCAGCAATTGTGTTTGGGCTGAAGTTATGGCGACACTACCTTTATGAAGTTTCTTGCCGAATTTATACCGATCACAAGAGTTTGAAGTACTTATTCACCCAGGCGGATATGAACCTACGAAGCGGCATTGGCTAGAATTGATAAAGGATTATGACTTGACGATAGACTATACACCTGGCAAAGTAAATATGGTAGCGGATGCGTTGAGTCGGGTCTTTACGAGATCTCTGTCCGTCGATCGCAGGTTACAAAGGGAGCTAGAAGAAATGGGCATCGAACTCTGAATTCGATATCGTGGCGCGTGGGTTGCTTAGATACGATTTGTACCCAACCTGATAGAGAGAGTCACATCTACTCAGAGGGACGATCGATTCCTCAGGAAAATACGGGAGCAGGTTCTAGCGGGGAAGGCGAAAGACTTTGCAGTCGATGAGAATGGGGTGTTGCGAGTTAAAGGAAGGCTATGCGTCCCCAACGACTCAGAACACAGAAAGGAGATCATTGCTGAAGCTCATTATACAGCCTATACAATACATCCCGGGAGCACAAAAATGTATAAAGACCTTCGTACTATCTTCTGGTGGCACGACATGAAGAAAGATGTGGCGCTCTTTGTGTCGAAATGCATAACCTGTCAGAGGGTAAAAGCAGAACATCAGAGGCCGGGCGAAGAAATACAGAATCTTGCTATCCTAGAATGAAAGTGAGAGCACATCAGTATGGACTTCATTGTTGGCCTGCCAAGGACGCAACAGGGGAACGACGCAATCTGGGTCATCGTCGACCGGTTACCAAGTCTGCACACTTTATTGCCATTAAAAGTTCTTGGAGCACCGATCGCCTTGCCTAGACCTACCTTGACGAGATAGTCCGGCTGCATGGAGTGCCAATTTCCATAGTATCAGATCGGGATGGACGGTTCGTCTCACGTTTCTGGGAAAGCCTTCAGTCGTCGATGGGGACCAAGTTGAAATTTAGCTCAGCCTACTATCCTCAAACAGATGACCAAATAGAATGGGTGAATCAGGAACTAGAAGACATGCTGCGCCTCTGCGTAATTGATTTGAAGTCAAGTTGGGACGTCAACCTGCCGCTAGCCGAATTTGCATACAACAACAGTTATCAGTCTAGCATCCAAATAGCTCCGTACGAGGCTCTGTATGGGCGAAAGTGTAGGTCACCAATCTGCTGCGATAAAATTGGAGAGAGGCAAATCCTTGGGCCAGAACTGGTTGAACAAACAGTCCAAAAGGTTTGGCTGATTCGAGAACGATTAAAAGTAGCACAAAGCCGGCAGAAGAGTTATGCCGATGTTCGTCGTTGCCCCCTTGAGTTCCAGGAGGGTGACCACGTGTTCTTAAAAGTCTTGCCCATGCGAGGAGTAACAAGGTTCGGGGTAAAGGGGAAGTTAACTCCAAGATTTGTTGGCCCGTTTAAATTTTCAGGCGAGTCACTTCAGTTGCCTATCAAATTGTACTGTGGCCAGCCCTATCAGATGTGCACGATATTTTTTATGTGTCTCAGCTTAGAAAGTATATACATGACTCGAACCATGTAGTAGACTTTGGTCAGTTAGATCTGCAGGCGGACTTGTCGTACGTCGAAGAACTTGTGCAGATCTTGGAGCATAAGAAAAAGCAGTTACGAAATCGGGCAGTATCGCTAGTGCGCGTCCTTTGGCGAAACCACGCGGTCGAAGAATCGACGTGGGAACTCAAATCTGATATGAGGGAAAGGTTTCCCTCATTATTTCTTAGAGGTAGGTTCTATTCCTAAGTTTCAAGGACGAAACTTTCTATTAGATGGTTATGATATAATGCCCCGTTCCTCCTATTCGGGGAGCGTGACCAAGAAAGAGTTGATACCATCCGATCGGGACAGATTGAATCAAGATTCTTTCCTCGTTATGGATTGGTTTCTTCGGAATCAGGTCCCATATTCAACGGATCGTGCCTCAAGGAAGGACTCGGTGGCAGAGTCGAGAGGGGCCTTTCCGTTGTGCTGGTTTCCTTGCCCGTTTTCATTGCCGCTTGGTTGCTTTCTTGTTGGTTTTATGACTTGCGTTTTCTTGAACGATTTCGATAGATTTTATTGCCTTCATTCTTAGGATTTCGTATTTTGTATCGAACCTCGAAGACCGAAGCAGGAGATATTGATCATCTGTTGGTGCATGCAGGTGATCGGGTAGACGACGCACAAGCGGAGTCTTGAAGTTCTCCCTTTTTCTCTCCTAGTTCACCAACTTGTGAGTGGCTTATCTTCTATTAACACCCTTCTTCCAAGTCTTCACTCTTAATAAATTGGCTCATTTGTGCATCCTGCACCAACGATATCATAATAAGAATAAATTGAGTCAAATAAAATGAAGAGTTAGACTTGAACACTTATAATGCTTGTCACCTAGAATTCTCAAACGATCACATTGATGCGTGCTTGTCCGCTATGCACTTATATGTTCATGTTTCAGTTGTAGCTAAAACTTATTCTATACAACTGTACAGATGTATTGTGCAAACTATAATGTAATGCAATAACTTGGACAGGTAGACTATATCGAATGCACTGTGCTAAAGTAGATATGTATATTCTCTTGGTTTGAATGCTTTATCTATTAACTTAGTGTCAATACGTAGATCGGCCGGACAACTTGTGCACAAGGTTTAGTTCCTACGAACGGCGCCCGGGGCACTGGGGCCAATTCGTTCCGGGTGGAACTCGGATAGCTACGCTAGTGAGCCTAGCACGAGTAATGCGGGGGTGGCCTTGTAGCGGGGCATGCTACCCGAGCTGCAAGGGTCACCGTCTTACTGTAGCTATTGTCCACGGTGGCAATGATATGCCATCACCCAATTTATATATATTTTTGCATTACTTGCTTAAACTAATGATGTCTTCGTGGCAGGGAAGGACATGGTAAGTATTATGCAGGCAGTTCAGACGGGAAGGTAAAAGTCACCTAACGGTGGCATATTTGTTTCTGTAAAGTGCATACTCAATAATTGCATGAAAAATAAACTAAGGCAAGGTAGAAAATCTATGAATAACTTGCATGCTTCATATAAACAACTCTGGATTTGGTTAGTTGGGTTAGCTCGCCCTCACCGGTACATTTCAAAGTACTGACGCGTTGCAGCAGGTTCCCCGAGCCCAAGTGACGCGGCGAGGAGCTGAAGCTTCTTCTTCCCCCAACCAGTCCAGTACTCTTCGCAACCGTTCATGACTTTTTGGAAAGTTGTACAAAGTACTCGGAGGCCGCACAACCCTTATATGTAGCTCCGAGGCAAGGCGATAGCTTCGCCAGCAGGTGTCTACATTATTTTAAAGTTTTAGTAAAGAATGTGATGTATGGAACGACTATCTCATTTTGTATCCAAGTTGTAAGCCCGTGTGGCATCCTTATCGCTTTTGGGTCAAGTGTCTGTAATCAGATGTTCATTATCAATAAAAGAAAACTTTTCTATGCCTCAATGTGTGTTATTTTATTTGCGTACTCTGTTGCATATGTTCTAAAGATTATCATTATGTCTAGGCTTTGTGCATGCGCGTCCTACGCGTGCACGGCATCACGTCCAGGGGGACAATTATCGATTGGGCGAAATCAGGGCGTGACAATTTCTCACTGCTGGAAGTACCTGAAGATAAATGCGTCGCATGTGCTCAACTGCAGCTTCGTCTCAACGTGCACGATTGGTGGGACGTACATCGACGATCTCTTCCAGTTGATGATGGAGGGGAGGCGATAGCATAGGTCACTTTCCGTGGCACGTTTGAGGAGGAGTTAATACCCCCACCTGTATATTGACAGAAGGAAAACGAGTTTGTACAACTACGGTAGGCAGCATGACAGTTAAGCAATAATCCGCCGAGATCAACAGGCTTGCCAAGTTTGCCAGCTCCTATCTACCCGATGCAGCGAGTCGTATCAGACGATTCGAAGGGGGTCTATGTCCTGCCATCCATGCACACGTAGTCATTCCATAATACCTGACTATGCGGGAAGTTTTGAACCATGCCCTTTCTCTTGAACCGCAGTATCCTTATGTTTCTATCGGTGTTGTGCATACCTCCAATCACAAACGCCATAGCAACGATAGAGGAAACACCGCTGCAAAGCGTCCAAACAACGGTGGTAATCAAAGAGGAAATCCAGGGGCACGTTGTACTTTTTGTAGGAGGATAGGGCACACTAAAAAAGATTGTCGCCGTAAGCTAGGGACATGCCTTCGTTATGGTGATCCAATCCATCAGGTTGATGTCTGTCCGCTTCCTGATCGCCGCCCTCAACATCCAAATCAGGCTGTTGCACCTCAGGCCAATCAAGCTGTGCCTCAGCAAGAGCGTCGCCAGGCTCAAGGTCGGGTCTACACAATGACACGAAAGGAAGCTTTGGCCTCAGACACCGTCGTGTCAGGTACTTTGCTTTTTAATAACATACCTGCTCGTGTGCTATTTGATTCTGGTGCAACGCATAGTTTTATTTCCACACATTTTTCCATAGAAAACAATATAGAAATGACTCCGTTGTATCTAGACCTAAGTGTTAGCACCCCCTCCGGCACGAAAATACCTGTCCGTTCAGTATGCCATGGTGGTTACGTCTGTATTGGAGGAAGGAAGCTATCGCTTGATGTTTTAGTTCTAGATGTTAGGAACTATGATATCATTTTGGGAATGGATTGGCTCGGCGCCTGCTCGGCAACTATAGAATATGCAAAAAAGTAAGTCGTCTTTCGCCTGCCTGGAGAAGCCGAATTCTGCTACAAGAGTAGTCCAGCAACTGATACGACCAGGGTCTGCATGGTGATTTCTGCAACATCTGCTCGACGAATGCTACACTCAGGCTGCGAGGGATTCCTAACGTCGGTTCGGGACACACAGCAGGACTATGCAAACGTCGAGTCTTCTTCCATTGAGGCGGAGTTCCCTGATGTGTTTCTGAGCGAACTACTCGGCATGCCACCAGAACGAAAGATCGAATTCACCATAAACACCTTCCCGAATACACAACCGATCTCTAAGCCTCCGTACAGAATGGCCCCTACTGAACTGAAAGAGTTAAAGTGCCAACTGCAAGAGTTACTGGATCGTGGGTTCATCCGTCCGAGCGTGTCTCCTTGGGGCGCGCCTGTGCTCTTCGTGAAGAAGAAAGACGGGACGCTACGCCTCTGTATCGATTATCGGGAGCTGAATAAGGTCACCATCAGAAACAAGTATCCTCTGCCAATGATAGATGACCTGTTTGATTAGCTACAAGGAGCAACGGTATTTTTAAAAATTGATCTTCGCTCGGGCTACCACCAGCTGAAGATTAAGCCAGAAGACATGCAAAAGACTGCCTTCCAAACCCGTTACGGGTATTACGAGTTTTCTGTTATGCCGTTTGGACTGATGAATGCACCTGCTGCATTCATGGATTTGATGAATCGAGTGTTCTGGCCATTCATCGATAAATTTGTGGTGGTTTTTATCGATGACATCTTAGTATACTCAAAGAATATAGATGAATACGCAGGACACCTGCGGATGGTGCTTCAAACCCTTCGAGACAACAAGTTGTATGCCAAGCGAAGTAAATACGAGTTCTGGCTGGACAACATATTCTTTTTAGGGCACATTATTTCTGCGCAAGGCATCTCAGTTGACTCAAGGAAAGTAGAAGCCATTATGCAGTGGAAACGACATGAATCAGCTAGCGATATTAGGAGTTTCCTTGGACTGGCAGGCTACTACGGTAGATTTATACAAGATTTCACAAAAAATTGCGTCGCCCCTGACTCAGCTCACTCGGAAGGGAGTAAAGTTCACTTGGACGGACGACTGTGAAGCTTCGTTTGCGGAGTTAAAGCAGCGCCTCGTCTCTGCACCAATTCTTACCCTTCCGGACGGACCTGATGACTTTAAAATATATAGTGATACCTCAGGTAAGGGATTAGGATGTGTCCTTATGCAAAGGGATAAAGTGATAGCCTTCGCGTCGAGGCAGCTAAAGCCTCACGAGAAGAACTATCCAACACATGATCTTGAACTTGCCGCAGTGGTGTTCGCGCTGAAGCTGTGGCACCACTACCTTTATGGTGTATCGTGCGAGATCTATACGGACTATAAGAGTTTGAAATATCTGTATACACAAAAGGATTTGAATCTTCTCCAACAGCGCTGGCTTGAACTTCTTAGCGACTTTGACCTCGTGATCAGATATACGCCTGGTAAGGGAAACTTTTTAGCTGATGCACTGAGTGAGTGTTCGTTGGGAGTTTGGCTATTGATGACAGGCTACGCAGAGATCTTGAATCCTTGGGCATTACACTACTAATCAGATACAAAAAGGGGGCACAAGTGGCACAACTGTGCCTCGAGCCTGACTTATTACAAAAGGTCAAGGCCGTTCAGAAGGTGATATGTTCCTGCAAAAGATCCAATGTCTTATTTCAGCAGGAAAGGCAACCAACTTTGCGGTAGGCACGGACGGGATGATCCGAATGAAGGGAAGACTGTGCGTTCCAGACGATACGACCCTCAGAAAAGAGATACTCACTGAAGCCTATTATGCTAGTTATACTTCTCATCCGGGTAGAACAAAGATGTATCGAGATCTCCGTATGACGTTTTGGTGGCACGGCTTAAAACGAGATGTAGCTCTTTTCGTGTCGCATTGCATGGCTTGTCAGAGGGTAAAGACCGAGCACCAGAAGTCGGGCGGAGAGATGCAGAACCTCGCTATTCCGGAGTGGAAATGGGAACATATAACAATGGATTTCATTGTTGGCTTGCCAAAGACGCAACGGGGGAATGATGCCGTCTAGGTCATTGTTGATCGTCTCACCAAGTTAGCTCACTTTCTGTCTATCAAGTCTACTTGGAGTACCGATCGCTTGTCTCAGATCTACCTCAACGAAATTGTTTGGCTCCACGACGTTCCTGTATCCATAGTCTCTGATAGAGATGGTCGATTCATATCGCGTTACTGGGAAAGCCTGCAGTCAGCAATAGGGACAAAGTTAAAGTTCAGCTCCGCCTACCATCCACAGACGGACTGCCAAACGGAACATGTCAACCAGATCCTCGAAGATATGCTACGACTCTGCGCTTTAGACTTGAAGACGAGTTGGGACCTGCATCTACCGTTAGCTGAATTTGCATACAACAATAGCTTTCAATATAGCATTCAGATGGCGCCGTATGAGGTATTGTATGGGCGGAAGTGCAGATCCCTGATCTGTTAGGATGAAGTTGGAGAACGGCAGATCCTTGGCCCTGAACTTGTGGAGCAGACTGTCCAAAAGATTCGCTTGATTCGGGAAAGACTAAAGGTAGCTAAAAGTAGCCAAAAGAGCTACGCTGATACGCATCGACGGCCACTTGAGTTTCTAGAAGGAGACCGTGTATTTCTCAAAGTTTCGCCCATGCGAGGAGTCACCAGATTTGGAGCAAAGGGAAAGCTAAGTCTGAGATTTGTCGGTCCTTTCGAGATATTAAAGCGAGTTGTCTCAGTTGCATATCAGATTGTCCTACCGCAATCCCTATCCGAAGTGCACGATATTTTCCATATTTTCCAACTTAGGAAGTATATGTACGACTCGAGTCACGTGGTGGATCTGGATCAACTGAACCTTAAGGCAGACTTGACATATGTCGAATAACCTGTGCAAATTGTGGATCAGAAAAAAGCTGCTTCGAAGTCGCTCGGTTCCTCTCATGCGCGTGCTTTGGCGAAATCACTCGGTCGAAGAATCCACTTGGGAGCTTGAATCTGAGATGAGGGAAAGGTTCCCCTCATTATTTTCTAGTGGTAGGTTATATTCCTAAGTTTCAGGATGAAACTTCCAATTAGTTGGGTAGGATGTGGTGCCCCGTTTCCCCAATTCGAGGAGCGCGACTAAGAAATACAAGACGGTATCGTTCGACCGGGATAGATTGAATCAAGAACTCATCCTCGTTATGGATTTGTTTCTTCAGAATCGATTCTCATATTCAGTGGACCATGCCCCCAGGATCGACTTAGCGGCAGAGTCAGGAGGGACCTCTCCGCTGCATCTTTTGTTGCCTAGTTTTCGTTGTCGCTTGCCTTGAGTTGGTTTTCGGATTTGCTTGAGATTTCTTGAACGGCTTTGATGGATTTCATTATTTTCATTCATTGAACTTCACTTCAATTCTGATAATAGAAAGAGTGGAAGAGGTATTGATCAGCTGTTCGTGGCAATGCAGGTGAACAAGCAGTAGGCAACGCCCGAGCGGACTCCTGAAGCATCTCTTTCCTTCCTCCTTCTAACAAACTTATGAGTGGCTTATATTCGATTCAGTTGGCCCTTCTTCCAAGTCTTCACATCTAAAATCTTGTATTCTTGCTTGCCCCGATCAAACGATACCAAGTAATAACTAAAGGATTTCAAGATAAAAATGGAATAAACTTAGATTATTATGCTTGTCAATCAAACTTGTGAATGGTTACTTATTTGCATGCTTGTTCGTTTGGAATATTCATCATATACATAAATACAAGTTAGAATATATATACTTCTTTTTTAAATTGTGCTATGCATAGAACTCATCATGAATGCAATAAACTGAATATGAAGACTATGCAAAAGTAGATCTTGCCATGTTACTGTCCTGTGCCTGATATTGCCCTGATTTGCCTCAACTGCTAACTTAGTGTACTATATTTGATCACGGATAACTTGTGCACAAGGTCTTAGTTCCTGCGGACGGTCGCTGGGGCACTGGCACTGATCCGATCCGGACGGAACAACATATTTAGTCGCCTGCTTCGGGCAGGAATGGGTGCATTATCCTATTGTCCCTTATGTTGCACACCATTCCTGTCCAGGACTGGATGGTGTATTGCGTGTAATACCCCATTCCGCTCAAGTGGACTGCCGATTCAAACGACAAAAGTGCAATGTCCCGACCCGCTTTGCTCAGGCGAGAATACTCGTTTGAGGCAAAGGATATCCAGACTTGTCCTTACAGGAGTTTGGCTTAGGCTTTCAGAGGCTCGCTCGACGTATCGCTCAACCGAGGCGAATCATCACTAAGGTGGGTGGATATGGTGAACTTGTCTTTGCTTAGCCAGCACACTTAAGATATGGAATGATACATGCTAGTCGCTAGGTGAATCACCCCCTGCATGCTAATAAGAATACAACGCACCTAGCTAAGGGAATAATCCCAGCTTATATTGCTTGTGTTAGAACATGGAATTGAAACATTACTTATAATCAGACCCTCGCATGCTACCTTTTCCTTATGCAACAAGACCCCGTTATGCCTCGAGTAGTACGATAATGGATATGCACTGCTTTGCTTGTCAAATAATCAACTTGTGAACCATTATCTGATTCCATGCTAGTTCGTTTCATACATCTTGTGCTAAGCATGGAACACATCTTATTATATAAAATATTATTCAAAAAGGCTTTGCAAATTGAATCAGGCAATGCCTTTTGTCTTGTACTTTTGTTGCCTCAACGACTTAAATTGATAACTTAACCTAGACGACCGTTTGATCACAGACAACTTGTGCACAAGGTCACGGTCTCGCGGACGGTCCCTGGGGCACTGGCACCGATCCGGTCCGGGCGAGGCCTATTGTATAGTATCTTGTTCTTGACGAAATGGCTTGCAGCGCCTCTTGTACTTTCGTTGTATACCATTCTCGTCAAAGACTATATCGTCCATTATAGCATACGCCAGTGATTGCCACGTATATTTAACCTGTGCATGCTTGCTTGTAAAATGAACTAGATAAACAAGTCATCCTCGCTTAGCGGCTATCCGCGTGCGAGTCATTGCATCACATCAAAAGAATAACTGGACACCTGAACGATCATGATATAACAACACTCGTGTTTTGCATATATTATTGCCTTGGTTTTTATTATGAATGCTCGTGTTTAAATTAACTTGGTTTGCCTTGGACATGGAAGGTCAAATGGTAAGTTGGTAAGTCTCGTCGTGTTTTCTCTTATATCGCACGACGTACTGCCATACGAGTTAGGCTATTAAATCATTGTCATAAAACTGATCCTAAGGCAAATAGAAAGACAACATAATAGTTGGTGCATAGTTAGTGTACGGGACCTATATTACGTGTTTGGTTTTGTCGAGCGGGCGAGTAGCCTCCCCACCAGTGCATTCGTGTACTGATAATCCACTAGGTTGTTTGTAGGATGCGGGAGAACCTCGTTCGGTGCGGATGCCTCCTTCATGCGTGCTAAGGCGTGGAGTCAAATCCGAAGCCTTGGAGCGCTGTGTTCGGAACTGAAGCACATATACAAGACATAATATTGGAACATCGTCTGAACATCGCCCGAATATTGTCTGAACATCGCCTGTACATCATTCCACAAATGTAGCCACTTGGCACGCTTTTATTGTTTCAGAGAGAGAGGCTTGAGCGACTTGTAATCTCGGCTATGCGCCACCTGTAACACTTGTTTATATCAATAAAGAGTTTTACTTCAACTTGTGTTATTTAATGCTTTCGCTATTGTCGACTCAGTGAACTTGTCACCAAATCGCCTATGCGTTTATGATTCTGCTGCACCCGAACAATCTGTGCGACTCTGTGGCTTAGACTTCTTACTTCCAGCCAATGAACCACGGCCTTGCATGGGCGCGTCTCACGCTCGTGCGACATCACGCCCGGATGGGTCGAAGCGATCGTCCCGCAGGAGCGCTGGCACGGTGATTCTCGCCTAGCGGGGACGGCCGATTTAGCCTGTGGGAGATCGGGGCATGACAGAATGGTATCAGAGCTTGATTTATACCTCTTTGGACTTTGTTTCAATTATCTCAGTTTTGAAAGCTCGTTCGTGGGTTATGTGCACGCTCTCTCTCAATCTCCCAAACAGAATATTCTAATAATGAGTCTAAATACTTTCAAAAAGTACATTAGAATGATGTGATTGCTTGTATGAAATTATGATGCTAAGGCCTTTGGGCCAACCTATGCAAACCCTTAAGATTTTTGCAAGTAGCTTATCCGATTTTAATATCTCTAAGTTTGGTTGAATGCATATGTTTAAGGGACGACTTGAACGTGTGCACGATCCAAGACTCAAGAAAATGTGAAACTCGAGTGCTAAGACTTCGCTATCGCTAAGTTGGTTGGCGTGCTCATGCTAGAGGTGCACTTCGAATATGTGCACAATCCAAACTCGCGATATGCTGATCTCAATGCTAGTGCAAGTGAATATCCAAATGAACAAGCATAATGACTTGTATAGGTTTGCCTCATCCTTAGATCGTTAATCAAGATTGATTAAAACGTACTCCGTGTTAAACAATATATCCCGCGCTAAGGCGCAAATGAGACTGACTCAACATACACGCGACACAACGCAAGAACCGAGTAGGAGATTATGTTCAATTGGATTTAGTGGTACCGATTGCTACGCTTGGGATAAATTCCAAAATGCGTTAGTACGACTTGCCCTCAGTAAGTCTCGAGGACGATACTTTTTCTGAGTTGGGTATGATGTATTCAAAGACTCGATGGTTCACGGGATTCTGCAATTCACACCAAGTATCGCATTTTGCTACGTTCTTCATCGATGCAAGAGCCTAGATATCCGTTGCCGAGAGTCATACAGAAGTACAACATTGTATTGTGTGGTGGGGCCCCTCCCCCTCGTCGGGGGAGCGGCCACGCCGTTATAGACGGTGTTCCTTGGCACCCACTGCGCCGGGGGTTCGTTGTGCCGCCGCGCCGTCGTCGGGGCCGCGTACCGAGGTACGGCGTCCCGGCCCAGCGTGGCACACGGGGGTGCCCCGCCCGGGGGCGGGGACGAGTAGTGTTGACACGTTCGCGATCGTCCGATGGTTCGGTTCTCGACAATGATCCTTCCGCAGGTTCACCTACGGAAACCTTGTTACGACTTCTCCTTCCTCTAAATGATAAGGTTCAATGGACTTCTCGCGACGTCGCGGGCGGCGAACCTCCCCCGTCGGCGTGATCCGAATATTTCACCGGACCATTCAATGACTTGCCCTCAGTAAGTCTCGAGGACGAGACTTTTTCTGAGTTGGGTATGATGTAACACCTCGTTCTGCTCAAGCGGACTGCCGATTCAAACGGCAAAAGTGCAATATCCCGACCCGCTTTGCTCAGGCGAGAATACTCGTTTGAGACAAAGGATATCCAAACTTGTCCCTACAAGAGTTCTGCTTAGGCTTTCAGAGGCTCGCTCGACGTATCGCTCAACCGAGACGAATCATCGCTAAGGTGGGTGGCTACAGTGAACTTGTCTTTGCTTAGCCAGCACACTTAAAATATGGAATGATACATGCTAGTCGCTAGGTGAATCATCCCCTGCATGCTAATAAGAATAAAATGCACCTAGCTAAGGGAATAATCCCAACTTATATTGCTTGTGTTAGAACATGGAATTGAAACATTCCTTATGATCAGACCCTCGCATGCTACCTTTGCCTTATGCAACAAGACCCCGCTATGCCTCGAGTAGTACGATAATGGATATGCACTGCTTTGCTTGTCAAATAATCAACTTGTGAACCGTTATCTGATTACATGCTAGTTCGTTTTATACATCTTGTGCTAAGCATGGAACACATCTTGTTATACAAAATATTATTCAGAAAGGCTTTGCAAATTGAATTAGGCAATGCCTCTTGTCTTGTACTCTTGTTGCCTCAACGACTTAAATTGATAACTTAACCTAGACGACCATTTGATCACGGACAACTTGTGCACAAGGTCACGATCTCGCGGACGGTCGCTGGGGCACTGGCACCGATCCGGTCCAGCGAGGCCTATTATTTAGTCTCTTATTCTTGACGGAATGGCTTGCAGTGCCTCTTGTACTTTCGTTGCATACCATTCTCGTCAAAGACTATATCGTCTATTATGGCATATGCCAGTGATTGCAATGTATATTTAACCTGTACATGCTTTCTTGTAAAATAAACTAAATAAACAAGTCATCCTCGCTTAGCGACTATCTGCGTGCGAGTCATTGCATCGTATCAAAAGAATAACTGGACACCTGAACGATCATGATATAACGACACTCGTGTTTTGCATATGTTGTTGCCTTGGTTTTCATTATGAATGCTCGTGTTTAAATTAACTTGGTTTGCCTTGGACATGGAAGGTCAAATGGTAAGTTGGTAAGTCTCGTCGTGTTTTCTCTTATATCGCACGGCGCATTGCCACACGAGTTAGGCTATTAAATCTTTGCCAAAAAACTGATCCTAAGGCAACTAGAAAGACAATATAATAGTTGGTGCACGGAACATATATTACGTGTTTGGTTTTGTCGAGTGGGCGAGTAGCCTCCCCACCAGTGCATTCATGTACTGATAATCCACCAGGTTGTTTGCAGGGTGTGGGAGAACCTCGTTCGGTGCGGATGCCTCCTTCATGCGTGCTAAGGCGTGGAGTCAAATCCGAAGCCTTGGAACGCTGCGTCCAGAACTGAAGCACATATACAAGACATAATATTGGAACATCGCCTGAACATTGTCTGAACATCGCTTGAACATCGCTTGAACATCGCCTGAACATCGTCTGAACATCGCCTGAACATCGCCTGTACATCATTCCATAAATATAGCCACTTGGCACGCTTTTATTATTTCAGAGAGAGAGAGAGAGGCTTGAGCGACTTGTAATCTCGGCTATGCGCCGCCTGTAACACTTATTTATATCAATAAAGAGTTTTACTTCAACTTGTGTTATTCAATGCTTCCGCTATTGTCGACTCAATGAACTTGTTACCAAATTGCCTATGCGTTTATGATTCCGCTGCACTCGGACAATCTGTGCGACTCTGTGGCTTAGACTTCTTACCGCCAGCCAATGAACCACGACCTTGCACGGACCCATCTCACGCTAATGCGGCATCACGCCCGGATGGGTCAAAGCGATCGTCCCGCGGGAGCGCTGGCGCGGTGATTCTCGCCTAGCGGGGACGACCAATTTAGCCTGCGGGAGATCGGGGCGTGACATAGCGATCCCTGTGCCTCTGCCATCTTTGTCCCGAGACTATATCGTCCATTATGGCAATGTGCCAGTGATTCTCTCATATATTTAAACCTATTACAAACTAACTTGTGTCTTCGTGGCAGGGAAGGACATGGTAAGTATTGTGCAGGTGGTTCAGACGGGCAGGTAAATATCACCGAACAGTGGCAAGTATTTTATTGAAATTCTATATCTATTGCTTGCTGTAAAATAAACTAAGGCAAGATATAAAGACCACAAATAATATGCATGCTTCATATAAAAAACTTGTTGATTGGTATAGTTCAGTTAGCTTGCCTTCACTAGTACGTTTTGATGTACTGACCCTCGTTGAAACATATTTCCCGTACAAAGGAGAGCCGAGCGAGGAGCAGAAGTCAATCCCCGATCCAGTCCAGCTGTAGGCGCGTCCACAGCGTGCCATCTTTTGAAGTACTTGAAGAAGGGAGCTAGCTACTCAAAGACTCAAATGCAGCTCCGTGGAAAGGCCATCATTCCACCAGGAGGTCCTTACATTTTGAAGTTTAGTAAATGATGTAATATACAGGACTGCTATCTCGTTTTGCGTCAACATTTTATAAGCCCGTATGGCAACCTTATGTGTAAGCCCGTGTGGCAACCTTATGACTCAGTTTAAGAGTTTATAATAGATATTCATATTGTAAACCCCCTGATTTTTCAGGAATTTTTAATTTAAATTTTTTATAATTTTCTGTAATTTTTTGGGATTTTTCTGTAATTAAAACCTAGGTATTTTGCAATTAAATAATTTTTAATTACTGTTAATTAATATTAAAATATTATGAAAATAATATTTTATGGTGTAAAATGGAAAACCGGACATAGGATAATTTTCTGTGAATTTATTGGACTCCGGAAGCAGTTTTAAAGCCCTAAAAACTATTTTTAATTTAACTGAATTAAACCCCTAAAATAAACCGGGTTTATTTGAAATAAACCAAACCAAACCAGACTCGGTTCACTAAACCGAACCCTACCTTATCGGGTCGGGTCGGATCTAAACCCGACCCGAAACCCGCAGACCCAAACCCATTAGCCTAAATCGGAATCCTAAACTGTTTTACTGTTCCGGCCGCCCTCTGTATAAAATCCCTTGCCGTCGCTGAAACCCTAATCATCTCGTTCTCCTCCCGGCCGCCCTCGACAACCTGTCTTCCCCGACCTATCTCCCCTTCCCGCTTCGCAGTCCCTGACCTGAACCTTAATCTCCACCTCCCTCCATCTCATCCTCCTTCCTCCACCCTACAAAAATCCCTTCGCCTCCAGCTTCATCCCAACTCCTCGCCACCTTGCCGCCGATTCCGCCACGCCTCCAACGCCTTCCTCCGCTCTCTCCCCAACTCGACTGAACCCCCATCCGCCCTAACTCGATGCCGCTCGATCCTCCCTGACGCCCTAGCCCCTTCGCCTTCGTCCCCGCCTCTTCCCTCGACTGCCACCGACGACCCCCGTTCGACTCGTCACCAGAACCTCCCCGCTGCCCGCCCTAGTCAAATCTCCCCAGCCGCCTACCTCCTCCTTGCTCCACCCGTCCCCGACGAGCACCAACACCACCTCCACAGCCGACCGCATCTCCTTCCCCGACTCTCCCCGCCGGCGTCATCACCGCAGCAGCCCCTCGACAGCCGACGTCCTCCACCTGATCTCCGCCTGAGCCGACGACGACTCCCCTGCCCTAGCCACCTCCGGCCGCCCGCTGACATGGACATATCAGCCCCTGAATCGGACACAAACAGAAACCCTAACCTAGACGGACACAGCCTGGACACAGGACACGGACGCAGGACACGAAGCAGGACACGGACACGGACACGAAGAATCAGTCTTCACGGAGCCCTGTTCAGGTAGTGTTTTCTCTCTCCTTGTTATTCCATTTTCGATTCCGTATGTTGCAACGCGTAGACCGCATGACCCCCTCGATGTCCGTGCAACTCGCTCGGTGCGTCGCATCCTGTGGTGATCGCAAACTACAATCCAAAAACAGGAAAAACTAACGCCCTATTTTACCCGGAACTGAGTGCGCCCCGCCAAATGAGATGACTTGGTCGTGTGCGGTCTTTACCGAAACGTGCGCGCCGTTGATACGGACATGTGAAATTTCGCAGAAGTTGATTTGGATGTGCGTGCACACCGAAATCAACGCGTATCCGCCGACAACGCCCCGTATTCGCCTATTCTGGAACACGTCATAACTTTGTGTACACACGTCGGATCGAGATGAAACTTGCTCCATCGGACTTGTAGCAATACGCTGGTCCTGTGACCCAAGTTTGGTTTAATTCTGAGAACATTGACAAAATTGCGTATCGTGGGCCCCGCGGCTCCACTTGACGGGCGATTTTGTGATCGGCTCATCGGAATCCAATTCTGGAAGTTCTGTTGGGTTCGTATCATCGTTATGGACTTGTTGATACTAAGTTTGACGAATTTGGAGACCTTTGACCCTGACACACTTTTTGGTGCAAAGTGGCCCTCATGTGGACCCCACTTTGACCAGAAATTGTGATTTTTGCCCCTGTGTCCAAATTGGACTTAAGGACAGGCGTTTCTAGCTATTTGATATTTTCTGAATCTAATGGTGATGTTTATTTCAGCAACCGGAGTAGTACCTGCAAATCACACTGAGACCAGAGCTACAGTTGGAGCCAGAACCCCAGGCAAGTGTACCTTGCCAAATCCTGCAGCTTTGCTACTTATTCCCTTGGCTTATTTATACATTGTTGTGCAAGTGTACCTTGCCAACATTGCAGTCCTCGTTACTTATTTTCTTGGCTTATATATATATATATATATTGTTGTGCATGCTTGACCTAGGACCGTGTGACTTACTTAGCGTCCGATTATTAGTCGGGTGCCAACACCGTACGCGGCGTTGTGTATTGTCATCTAGACATGGATACCGAGACCCCATCTTTCTCGTACTTGTCCTATCAAGTACATCATAACCCAGGACACCTGACACTATTCATGAGACATAATCTTCCTGAGATATTCATGGTGATTCTGTATAGGATATAGGTTTTATGACATAGACATTATATTCCTAGACATTATATGACTTGTTGCATTAGATATGATATTACGTGACATGGACATGGGGCCATATGGACATGAGACGTATGATTACATTGGGTGGGGAGAGTCACACAGGCTACAGGTTGATTTTATATTATGCCGGCGTCTCTGTCTCTCGCTGAGCTAGACGACCACATGATATCACTGCTACCGGCTCCCCGACACAGAGCTTGTAGTTGTTTCAGCCTGAGTTCTAGTGCTGCTCTCATCTTGCATATCACTTAGCTGGTTATTTAGTGTTTCCCTATTATTTTATCTACTGCTGGAGAGATACACAGGCTACAAGTTGATTTTATATTATGCCGGCGTCTCAGTCTCTCGCTGAGCTAGACGACCACATGATATCACTGCTACCCGGCTCCCCAATACAGAGCTTGTAGTTGTTTCAGCCTGAGTACTGGTGATGTTCTCACTTGTATTTCACATAGATGGTTACATATTTACCCTGTTTATTTTATTGACTATTTCACTGCATTATTATGGCTTGTATAATCTGTACCTTGCTATGTCCCCTGAGGACCTGGATCCGGATTATGTCCCCAGGATTAGCGGAGGAGATCCACCCAGAGTTATACAGTACAGGAGCATTAGCAGGAGCAAAAGCAGGAACAGGAGCAGTTACGGGAGCAGTACCAGATTCAGCAGACGAGTGATCACCGAGGTTATCTTCTGAGTATATACTGTTTCATACTCAGTATTGGCTGTAGTTATCTTTATTCTTGTATCTTGACAGATGTATCAGACTCATTGTCGGGTTATTTTTCGAGTTTATATTTTATTGAGATATGATTTTGCTTTAGGATTCTGATATTGTTGTATTTATTCTGTGGATGAGATTAGTATATTTAGACCATTATTGTTGTACTACAGCTTAAGCATGCCCCGATGGATCCATTAATTTGGGTTTGTCCATCGGTGTGTGCTGCTGGCCATTATCACGCGTCCGGTCCCACGGTATTTAGGGACTGGGGCGTGACACATATTATCAATAAGAGAAAACTTTTCCATGTTTTAACCTTGTATTTTCAATTTATCTGCGTACTCTGAATATGTGCTCGCTATGCAAAATAACTTAGCCTTGTGCGGAGCGCAACCTAGGCCCGCACGACGTCACACCCGGGGGACGACTATCGATTCCACGGAATCGGGGCGTGACAACCGGCACCTGTTAGCCGGATAATTCTGGACACTAGTTTCCTATATGACTGTAATATATTCAGACTGCAGCTGACTCACTGTCATGTATACTTTTGATTGTATATCTGGCATATCACTTATATTTGCTAGATCTCTAGAATATTCTAATGCGGCGTTGGGGACGCCTTACTGCTTATTCTAAAATATTCTATGTTATTGCTACTTGTTTGAATGATTGAGTTATAGAAATTCTTGACCCTAGAAGACTTGATTGTAGTATGCACCCCCTTGTCTCTAGACAACCTTAACATATTGCGGGTTGCTACAGTATTTCACAATGTGTTGTTGGCTGAGTCATTTTTTCGCTCTTCAGTTTTCTGGATCTGGGGCGTGACAATATATATATATATATATATATATATATATATATATATATATATATATATATATATATATATATATATATATATCCTCTTATAATGAGGCTTTAAAACGGCTCAAAAGTGAGCCGTCTAAGCCATTTGTAAATACTCAATCATTTATTTAAAAAAATAATATTACGTAAAAAAAAAACGTTGGAAAAAAATTAATTTGTTATAAATAACATCAAAATCGAACTTGACCAACATCAACTAAGAAGAATATCTCCCACCTTAACCACATGAGCTAGAAGAGATATTTGGTTATAGTTATATAATATTATATAGTTAAACATATAGTTAAATTTATTTAATTTTTAATTTTTAATTTTCAATTTTCAATTTTCAATTTTTAATTTTTAATTACATGAGGATATACTTACAGCTTAGACGACTAGCTTTTTCAAGACTTTTTATAAAGAGTATAAATATATCCATAATAAATTATTATTTAAATATTTGAACTATTTTATAATAATATTAGAAGATTCTATTTTACGTGCAACGCACGTGCATTTACTAGTATATATATATATCGGGGCGGGATATTGTACCAAGCAATCTCAACCACACATTTTTTTAAATGTGTGGTCATAAATCATCACATAAAGTTGCTGCCACGTCAGCATACTTTATAATCACACATTTCAAAAAAATGTGTGGCTGAGATTACTTGATGCAATAAATGATGCAATAAGCCTTGGTGCAATATCTCCTTATATAATATTGGGCATTCTAGAATACAAACCGAAAAAAAATGTGTATGTCATAGTGCTCATATTCCTACACGAGTCATGTACATGTGGACCAACAGGAATAGAGTGTACTAGTGCACATGTGATGCATGATTCTATTTCTTTTGGTCCACATGTGCATAAAAAATTAATATATCGACCTTTTTTTTGTGGTGGATGTGGTTGGGAGGTGGGAGAGAATATGTTTTTCATAATTTATGGAATTATTGTTTTTCCGAACATTCAAAATTTCCAAAAATAAATTATATAGTACAAACTAAACATGAAAATATGTTTTTCACCTAAGTTTACGAAGAAAAAGAAAGTGCACCAAATGCACCCTAAGAAATTTAGGAACCAAGTAAAGAAACTCCCATGGCAAGAAAAGAAATATATTAACAACCAACCACAAGCTGCGAGGGATACACATGCTTGTGTTTAACGAGACCGAGGACGGTGATGTGTCTTACTAATACTTAGCTTATAAAAAAAGGGATTAGTATGAGTATTATATTTTTTTTTATAAGGAACATCAAAAATTTTGCTGATTACTAAAATTTTAACAGTCCTGAATATATACATAATTGTCAAAATTTTGACAGTCCTAAAACAAAAAATTAGAGGACTACAATTTTTTTGACAGTCTAGTACGTATTAAAGACTGCCAAAAGTAGTTTGGCATGAAAACAAACTTCTTTTTCTACATGACTGTCAAATTTTTAGAAAAATATGTACACGACTACCAAAATTTTGACAATTCATGATACAGTAATAACTGTCAAAATATAGTGCCCCAACTAATTCTCTCAAAAAGGGGGATAAGTGAACAAGATGCAAAAACCTTGGTATTAAAGAAGCGACGCAAGAGAGGCTCTGAGCTACAGACTTGTCTCAACGTATAGAACAAAGAGTCAAAACATCAAGATTCCACCATAATCAGGACGACAATTGACCGTGTAGTATACTCAGACCAGTGCAGGTCAAGATACGCAACCTTCCCGCTTCAAAGAACAAACAAACACCAAGACTCAGACCAGTGGAGTTCAAGATACACAACCTTCCCGCTTCAAAGAACAAACAAACACCAGTAGACTGGAAAGCAAAACTATTTCTAAGGGGACCTTGGATTTTACTTTTCCACAACAATAAAAATATGAAGCCCCCACCCACCCATTCTCGACATACAAAACAAGGGTAAAAAATTTAAAATCCATTCCCAAGTCTCCAAAACATGAACCAAACACCCCCATATACTTCTTAATTTAATTGCTGCTCATACAGCCCTAGTCTTTTGTGTTACAGAATCGTCTAGGGGACAATAGCTCCCTTGAATATGATTCAAACCACAACGGTGGAATTTTGCAGCTGGTCAGTAGCTCGTCACACAAACACAAATATTCAAAAGTCCAACTATGTTGCAAATTACAGTTCAACCAATTAAGTAGAGACATGGGGAACTTGTGTAAAAGAGTACAGAAAATAAGATTGGTACTTTCTATCACGTTTGCCTTGGTCCCTTGGTACTAACGTTTTTGTATACACCTAGAATTCAAAGAACAAGGGGGAAGGGAGTCGCACAAGAGTCATGGAAGAGGAAAGTGAGATGGTTATGGTAGCAATAAATCAAAGACGCCTAACAAGACATTTACCAAGCACACCAACTATAATACAAACAAAACTACTATTATATGATAAAACTATATTTACTGTCCCTTTGAAAAGGATTCGGATCATGTGTATAACACGGGAACATACACGACAAGACAGCAACAGGAGGATCCACAACCAGCATTCACATGACCAATTGGGATCAGATCCCAACCTAACCTTCAATTATTCGAGTAGGGCAGAATGCTATTGTCCTGTCGAGACCATGAGAGTTCAACAACTCCATGACAACAATCACAAGGATCACCATAAAGATCGACACTATTAGTGACAGATCATCAGATAATTTTACAGGGTTCTATACATATATATTTACATCTTAGAGTACATCAAGGTCCACCGGGGTAACATAAACTGAAATTTAAAAAGGAGAAAAATATGATCACTTTCACCACAACCAATTGCCAGGTGTTTTGTGACCCGAAACATTCTATTTGTTTCTTCTTTTACATCTATTGTATTGTACTTGAAGCTCCACATCCTCTGCAGGATTGCAGCACCAAATTACTGGACCGTCTAAATATACTTTTGATGTTTGCATAAAAGGGACCCTGGAGAATTTGGTCTACTCTCAGCATGAGCATGACATTTCAAAACCGTTGCAGAGTTACCTGTACTACAACATAGTTGTTTAAAATCTACTTCTCTTCACTTGTACAGATCCGAGCCTCAATCCTTAATCCGTCCTCACTTTCCTATTCATCACATCATGGTAGTATAGCAGGACACACATCGGCTGTCCAAGAATGCAGAAAAAGAACCAGAATATCATGTTCCCCACCTGGCCACGAAACAGAATTCACGCAGGATTGAGTTGCTTCCCACATTGTGGAATAATCATAATTGCTAAACATAAAACTATTACAGAATTGACAACTAAAAAAATATTATTCCATAAAAATGTTACTTCTGAAACTTAAATAAACTGCCATTCTTTTTGAAATTAAACATTTAAAATGCCATCTAATTAATGTAGATCCAGTTTCCAAAACATGATTTTTAGTACAGAAAAATGCAATGTTAACTCAAGTCCCAATTTCATTAGTGAGATAAGGTTTGAAAAAGCAATGTCAAAAAAAAAAAAGGAAAAGAAAAAAGAAACGGTAGTCCGGTAATAAGTTTTTGATGCTGGACCATCTTTTGATCCGAAGCTAAATCCAATCCAAGTATGATTGAGAATATTGTCTGGATTTTTCTTGTTTATAATTTATTATTTTAGACAGCTTAAATAATCCCATACGATCTAGTTAGGATATAAATGAGAAATAGATAGGATTGTCTGGATTGATGTTTAACTATTGATATAGCTTCGGAAAGCTATATAAGTGAGATAATTGTGTAGTAAAAAAATGATGGATGAATCAAATTGAGTTATGGTGTATGCTGACGTGAGACCTAAATATTCATAAACTCTATTTTAAAAATATCTTCATCTTCCCTTTGTTTGTTCACCTTCTTCATAAATAGAAACCATAAAGCTTCAATTTTCCATTGAGACTACATTTTAGCAGCTTCGACGTCTACTTCGAAACCGCCACCCTTCGAAACCACCGATTCAGAATGTTAGTGTTCTTCGCATATGACAAATCCGCAGTTAAGGTAAATTTCAAAGCTTATCTTTGAAGTTCATTAACAAATCATTGCATCTTGTTATAATTTTTGTTCACAATTAAGCTCTCACTCCAATATTTAGATTACTTGATTGTGAGCCGTAACCCAAATAGGTCCAAGTGACTCCTGCCGGTCTTGTTCTACGTCAAATTGGAATCAAAGTGCGGGCTAGATTTTTTTGATACATCAATAAGATTACATGGCTATAGATAGACCCCAAGGGAGTGCTACAAAACCATAGTGATTTAGTGATTATTAGATAATAAATGTGCTAAGTTTTTACGGATATATGTGAGATAGTTTTTACCTATATTCCAGGAACATACAAGAGGAGTTTCTAATGACGACCAAAATTCCACTAATTGTTTATCTGAGCATGTCACACTTGTAGGGTCAATAGATTCAATTGAGTCGTCAACATTACCACCAAATCCTCCACCTAATGAGCCTTTTAAATTATCAGAAAATGTTATACACATGGATATACTTTAGGAAATTACAGAGGGGAGAGTTTTAAAAAATTGCAGAGGGAACGATGCTGCAACTCGTCGCATTGTGGCAAAACCAGAAATGCGCCAACAGAGGTGGCACATTCCTTAAGAGAAAAGGAAATGCACCAACTCAGTTGGCGCATCACATATGTTTTTTTTTTATTTTTTAAATCATGATTGGGATAATTTTTGCATATTACTTTAAAAATTGAAAAAAATTCCAAGATAATTCCAAACAAGACCATTCAAATTAAAAAAAAAATCCTGATTGAGATAATTCTTGCATAGTATATAATTTTTAAAAAAAATCTTGATTGGGACAGTTCTTGCATATTGTAACAAAAATTAAAAAAAAAAAATCTGATTGCGATAACTCTGGCATATTATAAAAAAAAAAAAACTGATTGTGATAATTCTTGCCAATGCGCCACTATCTAGCTATAACCAATCTAAGCATCTTCCGTTCCAATAATTTCACCTATAACTAGATGAATTTTTTGCTTAGGTTTTTTGATACACATATCTATAACCAATCCGTCAAGTATCCATATTTCTACCTAAGCATCTTAGATTGGTTATAGATAGATATCCCAATTGTTTATCTATGCATTTTCTTTTCTCTTAAGGTAGGGATATGCATGTGACCAACAACACAGAGAAAAATAATGGAAATTTTTGACTTTAGTCCAACTTAATAATATAATTTTAGACTTACATCCCATACTTTTTTGTTTATTAGACTTACATCCCATACTTTTTTGTTTATTAGACTTACATCCCACTTTTTGTTATACAAAATATTTGACGACAGTTTTTCGTGACAAAAATTGGAATGTAAGTCTAATAAACAAAAAGTGTGGGATGTAAGTCTAAAATCATATTATTAAGTGGGACTAAACTCAAAAATCAACCGGTACAATTAAATAATGTGCTAACCAAGCCGAAATGATCTAGTCTGGAATTATCCCAATCAGGATTTTATTTTTTATTTTTTTAAATAATATGCAAGAATTATATAGTGAAGTTTGGAGATAGAGATGGGGAGGAGAGAGAAGAAAACTAGGAGAAGAGAGAATATGAGAAAGGAGATTGCAAGGACATAAAATCTTAGGTTGCATCTCATATATATTTATATTGATATCCAATACACCCACAATTACTATTATACCCTCATAAGATAAATAACAAAATAACTCTATCATCCTTCCTCAAGCTGGAACATATAGTCATGCCCAGCTTGCTACATAAATAAAAAAATGGACCACGAGCAAATGGTTTGGTAAGGATATCATCTAATTGATCCTCCGACCGAACATAAGGAATGACAATCTGTTTCTTCAGCAATAAATCACGAACAAAATGACAATCCACCGCGAAATGCTTAGTGCGCTCATGAAACACCAGATTACTTGTAATAAACATTTTCGACTGATTGTCACAATACATCTCCATCGGAATAGAAATCATAATTCCTATTTCATGAAGAAGAGACTGCACCCACATCATTTCAGAAGCTGTATGAGCCATCGCACGGTACTCGGCCTCTGCACTAGAATGAGCCACAACATTCTGCTTCTTATTATGCCACGTGATAAGATTGCCATCCACAAACGTATAATAGCAAGAAGTATACCTCCTATGACTGCGACTGTCTACCCAATCAGTATCACTGAACCCCGTCACCGTAAACAACTGAAAATGTTTGTACAACAAACCCTTTCCAGATGCACCCTTCAAGTATCGAAGAACGCGAGAGAAAGCTTCCCAATGTGATTGTCGAGGGGCATGTATAAACTGACTAACTACTCCAACTGCATAGGTGTTGGTCGTGTAACAGTGAGATATATAAGTTTGTCAACCAAACATCTATAATATCCAACATCCTCAAATAACTCTCCCCTGTCAGTATCAAGCTTGTCATGATAATCCATAGGAGTATCAACTGGCCGACACTCCAACATCCGAGTCTCGGAGAGCAAGTCTAGAACATACTTGCGCTGTGACAGATACACACCCTTCTTAGATCGAGCAACCTCGATTCCAAAAAAATATCGAAGAACAAATCCTTGATATGAAACTGACGACTAAAGTAGGCCTTCAAGTCCATAATTCCAGCATGATCACTCCCAGATATAATGATATCAACATAAACGATCAACACAATAATATCTGCTGAGGAAGAATGACAAAATACTGAATGATCTGATGTGGTGGGCCGAAACCCATGCTGAATAAAAACTAAACTGAATTTGTCAAACCAAGCTCGAGGTAACTGTTTCAGTCCATAATCGACATACAAGTTTTTCATTTCCTACCACAACATATCCCGGTGGTTGATCTATACAAACCTCCTCCTGTAAGTCACCATGCAAGAAAGCATTATTTATGTCTAGCTGATATATATGTCATTGGCGATTAACCGCCACAAAAATAAGAATCCGAACTGAATTCAGCTGAGCCACTGGAGAGTGTCAATATAATCCACACCATATGTTTGAGACAATTTTGCAACCAACCGTGCCTTGAGACGCTCAACTGAACCATTGGGATGATACTTAACAATGTACACCCATCTACAATCCAGTGTATGCTTTCCAACATTAAGTGATGTAAGCTCCCAAGTCTGATTTTGATGTAAAACATTCATCTCCTCATCCATTGCACTTTTCCAACCAGAAAATGACATAGCCTTCTTGTAAGTTTTGGAAATGGAAATAGAAGTCAATGAAACAACAAATGATGAAAAGATGAAGAAGCACGGTGTAATAAAACCTAATTAGAAATGTGATGTTTATTCTTTGTGGTACAAAGATGTTTTCTTTTTCTGAGAGCAATGAAAATATCATCTGGATCTGTGGTGATGGGAGCAGAAATCTCAGGCACGGAAGCTGATTGGTTGAGGGCTGAATTCTGCAGAACCACTGGCATGTCCTTGGATCTCTGATAAACCTGTAAAAGGAGAATGGAGACAGAAACTGATTCAGGAATGAGTGAAAGTGGTATGGTAGATATCAAATATGATGTAGAAGGAATATAACGGTCACTTAAAGGAAAGATAGGGGTAGACTCAAAGAAGGTAACATCTGCACTGACATAATACTTGCGTAACTGTGGACTATAACAACGACAACCTTTTTGAGTACGAGGATAACCAAAAAACACTTCAAAGATCTAGGAGCCAACTTATATCGATTAGGTTCCAAGTTATGAACAAAAGCGACACACCCAAACACTTGAGAAGAAAAGAAAAAAGGAGCGACATCGTATGTAACATAAAAAATTAAAATTTGTAATTTAATACAGATGATAGCATGCGATTAATTAGATAATATGCAGTAAGAACGACATCTGTCCAATACTGTTTAGGGACATGCATATTGAACATGAGAGTTCGAGCCATATCTAAAATGTGTATATATTTGCGTTCGGCTATACCATTTTGTTGAGAGGGGTGGACACAACTGGTTTGATGAATCATACCACGATCAATACAGAAACTGTTCACAGAAGATTGAGTATACTCCAAAGCATTATTAGAACGCAGAATTTTGATACATTTATCAAACTGAATATAGACTTCATTATAAAAGACAAATAACACGTTTGGAAACTCAGATCTTTCTTTCATTAAATAACACCAAGTCATTCTGGAATAATCATCAATAAAAAATAACAAAATACTAAAATCCTTTCGGACTTTTGACTCTAGACGGACTCCAAATATCAGAATGAACAAGATCAAAAGACTGTAACTGACGACTCTCAATACGACAAGGAAAGGAACTTACGATAATGCAGACAAGCCTCACATTCAAGACTAAAAACATGACTCAAACTAGGAACAACTTGATGTAACTTAACCAAAGACGGATGTCCCAAACGAAAATGTCATTGCAACTGATAAGTAGAAACAGAAGTAAAAGCCTTTCCAGGTAGATCGAAGTAATACATGACATCTTTTTCATGCCCAGAACCAATCATCTTCTTCGTTCCGAGGTCCTAAAAAATACAAGAATTGGAAGAAAATGACACAGAACATTGAAAAAATTTGGTTAACTGGCTCACAGATAGCAAATTAAATAAAAAATTAGGCACATATAATGACAATAATTTGAGTAGGGTGAATAACACATTTTCCAAGCACATGACGAGTAGACACATCCGTCAAGATAATATTATGTTTCATAGGACTACAATTAAGAAAGAAGGGTTATACCAGACATGTAAGAACTTGCTCCTGAGTCGATGACCCAAGAGGTAGATGGTGACTGGGTTGCCACAAAAAGATGATTACCTATTTGTGCCATGGTTGCAGGAGGTTGGAAGGTGGTACTAGCAAGCGCGTTCAACTTCTGGAGGATCTGTTCAAATGGAGATGAAGTATCAGACGTAGAAGTCTGATTGAAACCAGAAGTATCATCTCTGGGAGCAGAAGTGGTGACGTGGGACTGATATTTTCATCATGCACTTGATATACATATTCTGGTTTACCACACTTGTCCCAACAGTAGTCTTCGATATGACCAAACATTCCACAATAGTTACACTTTCGTGGTTGACCACGACCACCACCACCACCACGACCATTGTCTCTACCACCACGGCCTCCTCCTCAACCAAAACTATGACCACCATCTTTACCTCCACGTCCACCACCACGACCAGCAGTACTAGTAAGTAGGACAGAAGAGTCAGTAATCGACACCACAAAACTCTGTCCTAGAAAGAAACGATTGAGACGGAAGAACGTATCTGCCACCGTAGGTAACTGATCTCCAGCAAAGATCTGAGATTTATAAGGTTCGAACACAGGATCCAAGCCGGCTAGGATAAAGGAAACATGAAACTCTTCCTTCTGTCGTTGAGCTTCCTTCAAATCAGTAGTAACATGATGATATTGTAGCAGTTCCTCCCACAAAGCCTTCTTTGAAGCCATATATTCATTCACAGACCTCCAATTTTGCTTTGTATTAAATAATAACTCGTAAAACTCATAGGTACGAGCAACGTTCTGCTTCTGTGAATATGATTCTTCCAGAGATGTCTAAATCTATTTGGTAGATTCACACCACTGAACATTACGTGCGGCTCCATACTATGCCACAACCACGACAAAACGTATGCATCAACACTCATCCAATCTTCATATTCAGCGGACGTTTAAGGCGGGGCTTCTTTGGTCAAATTTTTTAACTTCCTCACCCTCAACACCACTTTAATATATTTGGACCATACAAGATAGTTCGCACCATTGAGTTTCACCGCAGTAATCGATTTTTTTAATTCATCATTATGAATAACAGTAAAATGAGAACCATCTCCGCTACCACTACTACTAGCACTATTAATCTTACCAGAAGATTTGGTCCCTACCATACTTGCAGATGCAACAGAAAGACACGATCTCTGAAACTCTAGATCTCACAACGAGCCACAATCGACGACGAACAACCAACGGAGATATGTAGAAACCCTAGATCTCATAAACGAACCACGAACGACCACGAACAACGAATCATGAAAAGTAGACAAAAAACAACCAATTTATTTTTTTAGAGTACCTTCAAAAGATGCTCTGATACGAAGTGAAGTTTGAAGATGGAGAAGGAAAGGAAAGGAGAAAAGTAGGAGAGAATATGAGAAAGGAGATTGTAATGACATAAAATCCTAGGTTGCATCACATGTCTGTTTATATTGATATGCAATACACCCTCAATTATTATTATACCATCATAAGATAAATAAAAGGCTAAATTTTACTTTGATACCCTCGACTATCTCCATTGTTCAACTTAATATCCTAAACTATTTTATCTACAACTTGATGCCCTAAAATATTTTTGCCCTAAACTACCCCCACCCTCCCCCACACTCTCCCTCTTCCCACCCCCACCACACCCCACCAGCAGACCACCCACTCCCCCCTCCACCCTCCGCTACCACCACCCTCCTCCCGTGCCCCCTTCTCCCTCCTCCTGCCGCCACCACCCCCTCTCCTTCCGTGCCCCTCCTCCCTTCTCCTGCCGCAGCCACCACCCCCTCTCCTCCCGCGCCACCTTCTCCCTCCTCCCGCCGCCGCCACCACCCCCTCTCCTTCGCGCCCCTCCTCCCGCTGCCGCCACCCTCCTCCCGCGCCCCCTCCTCCTGTCGGCCGCCCCCCGCTACCCGTAGCCGCCACCGGAGAGAAGGGAGGGGGGAGAAAGGGTATCAAGTTTAAAAATATTCAATATTTGAGGGTATCAAGTTGTCGAATAAAAAAGTTTTAGGTATTAAGTTGAACAATGGAGATAATTGAGGGTATCAAAGTAAAATTTAGCTATAACAAAATAACTACATATATCAATCATGATTTTTTTTAAATAGAAAATATGTGATGCGCCAACTCAGTTGTCGCATTTTCTTTTCTCTTAAGGAATGCACTAACTCTGTTGGCGCATTTCTGGTTTTGCCAGAATGCGTCAACCTGAGTTGGCTCATATGCAATTTTTCAAAACTCCTCTCCTCTACAATTCTTCTAAAATATATCCCTTGGAGCATATGCAATTTTTCAAAACTCTTTTCCTCTGCAATTCTTCTAAAATATATCCGTGTATAAAATTTTCTGTTAAATTATTGACTTTATCACAACCCCAATCTTGCAAGTTGAATTGGAATAACAATATACGTTTGTGTTGAATCTTGAACACATAATTGTGTTACCCCAATGATCTAACTATATTTTTGAATATAGTTAATTTATTCTATTTAACATTATGACATCACTAATATTCATGCTATCACTACTTTGAATACTTAAACTTAGCATAGTCCAAATATGCATTAAATGTTATCATACTTGCTACTATGTATATTGCTTTGTTTGCCTAACTTGTATTTGCAGAAAAGCAATAAGCAAGATCAAATATGAACATATGCAATGTAGAAATCATGATGGGCCAAAGACGACGTCATCTCACAAGATTTCTCTGAACCGCCTACGACATCTCCGGAGCCACGCACTTGGGGTACCGCTGCCCGGCCAGCGGACGGGGGTCGGGGGGCAGCGCCCTCCCGTGGGGGTTCGGTCCCTGAAAGGTATTCAGATTTTACAATCTGGGTATCTCAGGACAACTACCGTTAAGGAAAAAAGCCATCATCTATCAAGGGAAGAAGCCAAGCTATGCCATGATCATTTCCACTATGAAGAAGACTGCACCTGCAATAGTCTGTCTAGAATCTGTAATAAGTCTTAGGAATTATTGTAAACACAAGTAATTGATAGCAAAATCGAAATCTAGGGTAGAAAATAACCCAGAATTATTTTTGGCCTGAAAACCGGCATACCGACAGTATATTGAAGTATACCGACGGTATACCGATTTTATATAAATGTTGCTCTCTGTCTTTTGGACCGGCATACCGATTGTATACTGGTATATACCGACGGTATACTGGTTCATCAGAGTTGGCAATCCAACGGTCGAATTCTGTGCATTAAATGATCCCAACGGTCATATTTATAGCCGTTGCTACTGTAAACCGGTATACCAACGGTATACTGTAGTATACCGGCGGTATACCGTTCGTGGGTTGAAAGTTGTATTTTTCTTCTTTCTTTGTGTTGGCCTATATAAAGTCTTGAACCCCTTCTTAAAAGGTAGATCTTTTGAGCCTAAAATTTTTCTATCTACCAAAGGCCATCCATAAACACTCCACCAAAGCTTTCATTTGACTATCCACAAATTGTGTTAGTGTTTTTGAGTTGTGAAAGTTAGATCTTTATATTTGTTGTAAGAAGATCAAAACCATCTTGTAAGAGGTTGAAGTGTACAAGCCTTCAGATTAAAGCTTGTGTGAAGTTAGAGAGCCTTCGGATCAAAGCTCTTGTGTAAGAAGTCAACGAGCCTTCGGATCAAAGCTCGTGGTGTAACTATTTTGCTAATAGTGGATTCAAGCCGGACAAGAGTTTTCAGGACTTGAGTGCATCGAGTAGGATACCAGGATACATCGAGTGTCAGTATTCTTATTGCTTTACTTCTTGCACACTTAATTTTTAAATTGTCTATTATTAATCATTTGTACTTGATTTATTAGATTGACCCTATTCACCCCCCTCTAGGGTTCCTACAAATTGTAGGGTTGAGCATTATTCGATTTTGGACCAAAAAATGAACGAATAAGATATTCGGTTCGGTTTGAAAAAAATTGGATCGGTTTGAAAAAATGGTTCGGTTTCGGTTTGGAAATACTAAAATTCCTTATTCGGTTTTAGGTTTCGATTTTGGTCCAAAATCGAAAAATCGAATAAAACTGATGCAATTATGTAAATACCCTCATTTTTATGTATATTTTGTGATTAAAAATATGTATATTTTAAAAACAACAATTCTATATACGCGTTTTAAAGTAGAATTTTGGTAATTTAACAACTAATCCAACTTTGGGCGCAATTTGAAATACAACAAATGTGTGTGTAAGAATTACAATTTTAATATAATTTAACCATGATCCCAACTTTGAATCCGACCTATTAAATAATAGAAATAGTCCAACCGAACAAACCGAATCGATTATTCGGTTCGGTTATGGTTTTGGTTTTGGCTAATTTCGGTTCGATTTCGGTTTTGGAGTTTTAGAATTTCGGTTTATTTGGTTTTGACTATTTCGGTTCGGTTGAAACCGAATAAACCGAACCCTTATCCCTACATAATTGTGAGCAATTATTATTATATATTTGTTACAAAAACTTTTAAAAGTTGTAGGATTGGACGACGGGAGCGAAGATGGTTGGCATGGCAAACAAAACACTATTACAAGAGCTACCTCTCAGTTGCATCGACATCATAGGGATGCTCATACTTCTGATTATTTTGAGAGAAACAATAATCGTTGATCCAAGAGTCATGTTTCTTCCTCCACCACGATCATTGGCAGAACCACTGTAGTATTGTGAGTTTTCAGGATTTCCATACCCAACATCTTCTCTAGTACCGTCTCCGTCCCTATGGCCGTCTTAGATACAAAACATTTTGTTCTCATGCTCCGAGTAGTACACAACTCATTGCGTGATGAATCTTTCAAAGTCGAGGAGAATGATACAAGACCGTCTTTTGACCCAAAGCTGAAACCGATTCCTAGTATGATTGAGAATATTGTCGGGAATTTCTTGTTTAAAATTCGTTATTTTAGATAGCTTAAATAGTCTCGTATGATCTTGTTAGGATATAAATGGGAAATAGAAAGGATTGTTAGGATTGATGTTTAGCTATTAATATAGCTTCGGAAAGCTATATAAGTCTGATGCAATTATGTCATAAAAAATGATGAATGAATCTGAGAAATTGAGTTATAGACCATGGTGTATGCTGACGTGAGGCCTAAATATCCATACTCTCTATTTCAAAATTGTATTCATCTTCCCTTTGTTTGCTCACCTTCTTCACATGTAGAAACCAAGGTACATAGTATCAGAATCTGTATCAAATCATTCCTTATGAGTATCGGGATTGACAGTATCGGCAATATTGGGTTTCGGATCGGAGTATCAATTTTTTTGGTATTCAAAAGAAAATAATTATTAATAAATTATTAACATTTTAAAAAATATATTTACGCATAATTTTAAGTATTTCCTGTATTGTTTCTTAATAGTTTTGAAACTGAATGAAATACTAGTCACAATTGCCGATTGGTTTACATGCGAAAGAGAACTTTTCTTCTTTTACATGCTTTTACAACCCTACTATGCTTTTACATCCTTGTTGATTGGTCTTTTTCGTTCAATTTTGACCGGAAAAGAGACCCTATGTCGGTATCGGTCAGTATCGGTCGGTATCGGATTGGGACATGCCAAATCCTATCGGTATGAATCAATACTGAACTACGGTAGAAACCCTAAAATTTCAATTTTCCATTGAGACTACAATTCAGTGTCATCAACGTCAACTTCGAAACCACCAAATCCCCTTCAAAATGCCGATTCAGTGTGTTCTTCATGTATGACAAATCTGCAGTTTGGGTAAAATTCCAAAGCTTATTTTAAAGTCCATTAACCAATCATTGCATATTGCTAGAATTTTTTGTGAACTTATAGTTTTTTTTGTTCAGAAGCTCTGACTAGAATATTTAGAATATTTCGCTATGAGCCAAAACCCAAATTCGTCCAACCGAACCATGACCGAATCTTGTCCTATGTCAGTTTCATAAGTACTATTTTATTGAATATTGTTTTAAAAAGAACATTACTTTAGTCAAAAACCCAATCATTACATTCTATTATCAATAAGAAGAAACATAATCCTCATTTTGGAAACTATACACTAAAATGGTAGTTTGGTAATAAGCTTCATAATTAACCTTTTATTGAAATTTGTTTAAAAGGAACATTATTTTAGTAAAAGAAACAACTATGACATTCTACTATCAAAACAACAAACATTTCCCTCATTCAATGATGATCTAGCTAATGTGAACCAACATGACTAAGCTTAGAAAAGAATACATACCATGGAGTTTGTGAATTTATTTTGGAGGTACCTTGTCAATATACCAAGGGGGATCTGAAAAATAAAACCATAACAAATGCCAGTAAGCAAATATGACATACATTATTGAATAGTTTATGCCAAAAGCTCAAACCCAACACCCCCCTTTTTTCCTTTATAAGCTTAGCAACCATTAACGACTAATGCATCCTTTTCCGTTACCTCATTCTCTCCAACAACTACAACAGAAAATAAAGACACACCGATGCCAAGAAAAAATGGAAAACGGAAAATTAGAAACAAAACAGAAATAGAAAGGAATATTTTCTCATAACCTGTAAGCCACTTTAAAGATTAAAAAATCACCCCATACACGAGCATAAAGTGAAAATATTTTTGAACATTTCACGTGACAGGAAAAGAGAAGCCCACATATCAGGGCCGGCCCTGGGGTTGTGCCAAAAGTGCGGATGCACAGGACCTCAAATATTTGGGGGCCTCAAAAAATATATGTTAGGGTCAGTTTTATAATTTTGTAATTTAAGTCAACCTATTTATTCCTCAATCCCTATACTCTACGATCCGCACAAGACCTCCAATTCTTCAATCCCTATTCCCCTATCGACTCTAAGACTCGTATTTATAATCATACAAAAATTCTAGGATTTCTCAAAGATCTTGTTCTGACTGGTGTGATGTCTATCATCTCTAAGACGTTTATTATCTAATGTGAGTTTTATTTTCTACAATAATTATCATTTTTTTTTACTTATATAATTTAGGAATTTGGATGTGCATGCCTAGTCTTTATTTAAGAAACAATGATGTCAAAGACCAGAGCTCTTGACCTTGCATCAAGTCTTGGAGGAAAAATCAAGAAGCATGAAGCTCAATATGATGTGGAACAGTATATATCCCACACATTTTTAATCGTTTAACTTTTTCTCATGGTTGATCTACCCTCATACTGTTTAATTGATGTTTTTTCTTCTAAAAATGCAAGAAAATCAATGTTGATAAAGTAGTAATGCACTGGTGTTATCTTTTTAGGTTCTCTTGGTAGTATGATAATAGTTTCAATTTATTATTGAAGATCCATCGAAAAAGTATTGTCAGATAAATTTTAGTGTTCTATACTTTTAGTTTTATTTATTGTATGATTAGAGGTTATTTCTCATTTGAGTATTGATCATTATTCATTTTATTATATGTTCTCATCAACAGATTGATAAAAGAAAATTTTGAGGCCAGATTTGACAATTTAACTGTTAGTTCGTCTTCTATCTATCAATGGTATCAGAGTGCATCTTAATGAATGTGATATAAGTGCAATAAATGTACTCGTGATTTGTGAAGCCAAACATAGAGTTGAAGTTCTACCAAGTACATAAAAATAATACAAAAAAACCAATCAACTGTATAAACTATAAAATGCTCAAAATTGATTCCTGCTTGGGAATACGGCTATCTGGTTAGCTATTGTCATTAAAGACTCCTTGCCTTTTTGATTTGACAGCTGGCTTGGCTACTGCTCCTATGGCCTTAAAAGAAATCTCCCTACCATACCATAATGTCTATGTTATAGTGTACATTAGGCTTTCGCGGAGGCAAGCTAGACGGTCGACAACTTGGCTTTAGATAACACTTGTTCAATGCCGTATTCATGTGAGACTAATCACTGTATTTATTAACAGTTGCCATAATAGCATAAAGATGGTGCGACCATACCTTAGTACCTTACAGGCAAATCTATAAACTCAGTTGACTATTGCAAAATTAGAAACTTTAGATTCTACACCGTGAATCAAATACTTTATTATTGTTGTTGTTGCCTAACAAAATAAGGGCCACTGACCCGTTACCATCCCATGCAGAATACTAGGGATATCAACTTCCTTCAACCCCAAGGTCAATTCCCATAGATATTTTGTATCATGTTGTAGATAGGATATAATAATTACCAGATACAACATATTTTAACAATGACCAAAATGGAAAACATGTAATATCCTCCAAACAAATATACAACACCATAATAAAGGTTAGCAGTGTACCTGTAACATTATCCCTATGAAAGCCCACAACTTGAATATGTGGCACGGAACAGCAATGCATAGCTGTTTAGTTAGTGGTAAAACAAGATTAAAGAAACATTCAGGAAAGTACAATAGATACTTGCTGAAAAAAGAAACCTTTTAATCACATAACAATTACAAACTGACAGAAATAAGACGAGGAAAGTAACATTACTAAAGTGCTGATATTCTTTTTCCAGAGCATACAGTGCACACCCATGCTTACTAAGAGCATATGACTTGAGCAGGTAGCTTAAGGTAGTATATAAAATATAGCCAATATCAACACAAAAAATAGCAAAGGCAGCACAATAAATGAAATTAGTACTTCACTTCTTTATTTGTGAAATAATAAATAATGCTGGATAAAAGCACATCCTAAAAGTCTCACAGAACAAAATTCCCATGCTGTGTAGTCATCAACACTATAAAGGATGTAGGTATGAGTAAAGAATTACCAACATTTCTCAAGGTTATTATGTGGATTTCATGAGAAGTGGAGCTTTTTGGAAGGTAAGACCGATATATCTTTATCCAGACTGGAATTAATTGCCAATGTGTCTATAAATTCACATAGTGACATGACTTTATGAGTTGGTATTTTAGTAAATGGCAGCAGAAACAAGGAATTAATGCTACAGTTAAATCATAAGGAGCCAGCTTGGGTGGGCCAAAATCCCGGTACTTGGTATGGCTAGCCTACATCCATTGCTAGTACCATGATTACTGATTTACCAATTATGTACACCACTCCGGATAAGGGCAGAAATTTGCTGAGTGGTTTCCACCATACTAACAATATCAGTTTTTACTTGCTCGCCAGGAGATAATAAAGGTGAAATCATTAGAGAATTCCTCCACATCACTTCCTCGGAATAGGTAAGACTGGTTGCTTTATCAACCATTGAGGCAGGTCGAGGGTACAAATGAAATGTGGGCTAGAGAAGAAAGTTATCCTAATAGAAACAGACAAGACCCAAGTGGATCACAGAAGCTTGAAGAGAGATCAACCAAAGAAGGCTTTTGTTATTATTGTCAGAACAACATACTATGTTGTATTAAGAGTGAGGCGAGGCAAGGCGAGACGACGAGGCTGTCGTCTCACTTAAGAGCGCTGAAGCGACGCTTAGCTGGCGCTTAGTTAGCGCTTCAGCCTGCCAGTACCCATTTTTACCTACCTTTGCTCCTACATATAAAATACTCTATATACACATAAATTTCAATATTTTTCATACAATCCTATTAGTATATGCATGAATGAATAACAATACCAATTATCAATCAAGCAAAGTAACAATATAAATACTAGAATCAAAATACAAACTACAAGCCACGCAATGCATACAGACTACATAGTCATCAAAATACCATCAAACATAAAAGCTAAGTCTCTAAAGTTCCTACTTAAAGTTTTCAATTATGTAAATAACAAAAACTTCGGTTCGGTTTATAATAAAAAAATATTTTTTTCAGCGTCTAAGACTAAGCGAGGCACTACTAAGCGACGCCTAAGCGCGCTTAAGCGTTGATCGCTTTCCTAGGACAATTTCATTAAGCAAGACGTCCCAATTCTAAAACTCGCTTAAGTGGCGCTTAAGCACGATTTTCATAACATAGCAGCATAGGGACTTGTATGTCAATACTGCTTTTATTATGTATATAATTATTGTTCTGGATATCGGCCGATATGGTCGGTATATCAGTTTTGAGAAGAAATCAATACGGTTTTAAGTGTCCGAGACAAAAAAATTGGTCCAGAAATATATTTGAGCTAATTCGGTGGTACATCAGCCAGTTTGAGTGATATAGTAGCTGATTTGAGCGGTATAAAGATTAAGTTTGTATGTTAAAGTTTGTGGGTCCAAATTCGAAAATTATCTATTTTTTCTTATTTGCAGGTTTAAAACTTTAAATTTTAAAACATGATAAGACTTTTTTTTTCTCAGTCCTGAAACGATCTTACACCTCTCTCTTGAACCCGATCATTGAAAAATAAAGAAGGAAAGAAGAGAAGAATATAAAGAGTTGAAGGAAGAAGAAGACTTACCTCTCAGAGCGAAAATAAATAAACTTAACTTTGAAGAATAAAGGGATGACAAATGATATCTTTATTAGCTTATTAGATTATATTTTATGATTTTTTTTTGGAGATGGTTCTAAATATTATGTATGGTGGATTTTATAGAGAAGAGTTTTACTTAATTATTATTTGAAGGATGATTTGAGTTGTTTATTATTTAAATTATTTAGGGATACTTGTTAGATTTATTAATACGCTTTAAGTTTGTTATGCATGTCATATACTGGGCCGGTCCGGGCCGGGGGATTGGGTTGTCCTATCCGGAGTTAATTTTGGTTGCCCTTGACCCTTACTGTGGGCCGGTCCAAGGGTTATCCTTTTATTACAATTGAACCTTTTGCTATTATTTAAGTTTATCCGTGACCCCAACCACTTGTGGGATTACGCTGGAATTACGCTGAGCCTAGTGGGATGCCCTAGCAGAGGGAAGTTGTCCAAGTCCAAAGACTTGTCAGGGTTATCTCTGGACGGGCCTTGGTCATATATGTCTATATCGCCCGAAATGTCCTGCATATCGCTCGATTTCCGGTACAACATCCCCCCAAACGGTATAGGACCGATATCAAGGAACCTTGTATATAACTAATTAAATCTCCTATCCTTCCGATTCGAGTTCAGTAGAATGAGGAGATGAAGAAAAGCAACCGAGGGCATGAACTTATTAAGTAATATGGGATTGTTCCTGGTCCAAATCCAAGATTAGACACATTTAGTTAGTTGTGGCCTATTATTTAGACCCAGGCTAATATATGAAAAAATACCTGAAGATAATAGAACTAAAAGAGGGAGAAAAGAATCAATGAAAGAAGTAAGATTAACCAAAGATGACGTAAACAAGCTACCTAAGATAATGTTTCAAAAAAAGAGTTGATAAAGGCAGAGGCAGATGACAACCTAATGTTTATACAGAAAAAAAATAAAACAAATCGATCCTAGTCATGTAGTTATAAGTGAATGGTGGAATAATCCTATATCAATATTTAGATATGTAAATAATAAGAAAAAGAGTCAATGAATGCATTGATATCTCTGTACAGGAATCAACATTATGACGGCCTTAAGATCAAGAAACTGAACTCTTATACTCAGTCAACAACATTATCTGATATGAATAAATTGCGCCCTATGAGCACCAATTCTTATAGAACCTTTCAATAATCTTTTAAGTGAGACGTCTTGATTTTTACAACGAAAGAATCCTCAAATACTAGATTAAGGCACTTAAGCCTGTGTTTGGTTGCTAAGAAAGTGAGGGAAAGGAAAGAAAATGGAGCTTCATCCTATGTAAATGGGATCAAGTTTATACTTTATACATGAAATGCTTTCATTTTCCTTTCAACCAAACACAACCTAAGTACACAAAAGTACATAAAAATACCATCAATTGCTAAATAATTGAATTTAAGAAGTACATGCACTTACAGGATGCAACGAGACAAAACCAACTTGATCTATTCAAAACCTAGATAGAAGCATTTTCTTCCCTATAGAAGGCCAGTATAACTCGAGCTAGGAAATAGAATTATGATGTCAACCTATATTCTTTACTTGGTAGCATAGAAGTGCCACACATTATTATCTCTATGACACCGAATCTTCTTGAATTTTCCAATGTCCTTCCAAAAGTGAAAATCCACATTTAATAAAATAACCTTAAAAGGATATGCACATGTATAGGAAAAATTCAAAAAACTTTAGGCACATTTGGAATTCCATCATTCTATAACAGAATCCAAGTAGCAGCTATAGCTGTCATGTCCTAGTTTCCATGTTTACCACAAACCCATACATTACTGCATAACTGATGTTGATGCGACTTCTTCCATATAATGAAAAGTTCATCATTATATATGGTAACATTGGAGGTGCACACGACTAATATATATACATATGCTTTACATATCTATGGAGATAGAGTCCCTTAAACATGAGAAACATTGATACTTTCATGAGGATGGACCTATCATAGTATCATACATCCTAAAAATACTATTTTTCTTTACCTATTTCATCAAGATCTTCATAAATGAACAGCTTTTAAGATCCATTTACAGCTGCATATTTTTGGATTATTTGACGCATATGTAAGAACATCTAAATTTTGTGATTTGTCTAATATGAGTGTTGCAATATGCAATTCAAGATGAACTATTCAGACCATCAAAATGGTGGGCCAACCATCTATAAGTTCAAGCTTCTCATCTTTCTCATACAAGAAGGCTATGTGTATCTGCATTATTGCAGATTGTGCTTGTGTGGTCATATTACTAAAGAATAAATTCCTTCGTACCATATTAAAGGCTACAAAACAGGAAACTATAGTCTACTACAAAATGGGATGGGTTTGTAATGTGCAGGTTACTATAAACTATTTGGATCATCAAAATGGTGGGCCAACCATATAAAAGTTCAAGCTTCTCATGTTTCTCATACAAGAAGGCTGTCTTTGTCTGCATTTGTGCAGACCATTGTGCTAGTCTACGTACATTACTAAAGAATTTATTCCTTTGTACCATGTTAAAGGCTACAAACTTGATTAAAAAAAAAAAAAATCTTAGTCTACTATATAATAATTTTGGAGATACAGGAAGTTCATTGAATTCTTCTGATCATTACAGGCTGCAGACGTTAAAAAAGAAGTAATATCAAGCATCCAAAACAGAATAAAGTATAGTAAAAAATGTGATTACCTCGTGGAAGACAGCAGAAACGAAAAATGAAATCAGAATTGCAACTTCCTGCATGGAAGGATACAAAAATATGATATATATTAAAAAAAAATTTGGTTGATGACAACCACCAACAAACTTTATCTAATCCAGAGAGTACAGAATTCGCTTAAAGAAACAGAAAGAAGAACAATTATTTCATCTGTTAGTCTATTAAAAGCTAATGTGTGGAAATGGAGTTTCCATTAATTGCCTATTAAGATTGGACCCAGGCTTGAATAGTAGGTGATGGAGATCGATTTTTTGCATCTAAAGTCGAGGAACGTAGAGTAGACGAGAGTCTGAGTTTGAGTCTAGTAGAATTTGAGTCCATTTGAGTATGAGTTTGAGCTACTTGCGCCAGGTTGCAGATTTTTTGCAGTTTTCTTTTATTTACAGACTTATTTGCATTTTGTCAAGTTCAATGTCTATAAATAGGGATGAACTCGGTTGAGATTAATTGATGAGTTTTGACTGATTTCTTTGTGAGATTGCATTGATGTGAAGCTAACCCCAAAACCCTAAACCTATTTTTCCTTCTTTTCTTCTCTACCCTAACAAGTCTCTTACTTTTATTTGCTGACTCGGCCTCAGTGGTGCCGTCGGCCCCAACTCTCCCTTCTCTGGTTGCTGCTCGATGTCTGAAACCCGAGCTTGACCACTCCGCCTCCTACTTTCCTCTTTTTTTGTTGCAGGACCTGACAGAAAGTCCCCCCCAGTTCACTCGAATCTCCCAACAGCCTTTCTCCACTTGCAGATGCAAAATCCTTCACTTCCGTCTTCATTCTAAAATCCCATCTCTCCATTTTTACCACCAAAGCAACACCCAGTTTTTGTCCTATCTACAGAAAAAGTTCAAGCTCTACATATTGGAGCATGGTTGATGACAAATCTTGGAATCAAAGGCTTCTAGGAGGAAAGTCTTCGAAGGGCAAGATGTAGACAAGTTTCCATTGTGTTAGATCTACTCTACCAATCCCTGAGGTTAAGCATAATCTATCTCTAGATTTGTTTGCAAACTTAGATACTTTCTAGATTTTTCATTGTATGGTTTATGATCGTCACTGATTCTTGGTTAGATTTATGTTGGATTTTATTGTGTGCCATGCACTATTATTACTTAGGATTGCATCAACGCAAGTTACCAGCTGCACTTCACACTTCATGGAAATTGCACACATATAGCACCTTGTCTAGGGTTCTTGCATCCGTATGCTTGATCATTATCATTTGCATTAGCCTAGCTAGGGTTCTCTTGGTTGTCTCCTTCATCATTAGACCAATGGTCTGGCCCAGGGTGAGGTAGTCAAGCTCATATATGACTTGGTCTCGGATGAAGTTAAACGTGTACAGATGGCATGGCCTAGTCAAGCTCAGGAGTTTTGACAGGTTGCGTTTAACCTCATCCTAGCCCAGGTCATATATGAGCTGGGTCTGATATTGGTAGATCAGACTCAAATCATGTGGAAGGCCACAAGCCTAAGGGATCCGACCTCAGTGCTAGATGATACCACTAAAATAAGATAACACAACCTACCACAATAAATGAAAAATATATTATATCACGACTAGGAAATATAATGACATTTCAGCTTAGAATCTAGTACATACAAAATGGTTTCATTCTTATCCTTGATAAATACTATAAACAATTCTCACCATGCATACCGAAGTAATATGTGGCATGCTTTCACAATAAATCAATTTCATGTTAACATATTTAGAGATTGTGGCCATTCCTAATCCCTACTTTATCATGACAATTTTTTTATCTCTAGAAAGTATTTGCAACTAGACGTACCATTTATTTATTAATTTATTCATAGATATGTGCGTGCATATACTCAGCACTCACATGTGCACACACACAAAATGGAGAGGGAACCAGAAAATCACACTTTAAGGAACACACCAAATCAGTTAACCTGACATTTATATGTAACTCCATAAATTTAAATAGTTACCTTCGGTATGCCGTTCCTTAAGCAGGGAAAATAAATATGTCGAACCATCCATTTATGAACAGGCTGTAGAAAACAAATTATCATCACGACAACAACCAGCAATTCTTAATAGGCTTATTGAATGAATTGCAGGAACCTAAATAATATCTACAAATGGTACCTACAAATTTAAACAAATTGCAGTTGCATATAAAACACAGGAGATGTTGCAAATTTACTATTAATGCAGTTAAAATCAAGAACAGTAAAATAATCAACTAACAATAACTCTAGCCAGAGAGAATAACCTGTAACAACTATGTGAAAAAATTACAGATTAAATTTGCATACACACATATTTACATTAAGAACAGGAAATTGGAAACACAGGAACAAGGTTGAAGGAGACCCTATATTCTATTTAGTAGGTAACAAGGGGTTGCAGTTAGCATAAGTTCATAAGATAACTTCATTCAGAAGGTTAATTTAAGAGGTCTAGAAGCAAGGAAACAAGATATTAGAAGAACAGGAAGAACATGTCATAAAATTGCTCATATTTAAGAACTGCAATGTATGTGTACTTACCTCTATTAGCCAATCTTGAATCTAGGACCGTTGTACATTCTTCCTGTGAACTAATAGATCATACTTTGGATGCTTGACTAAAGTAACTCTGAGCCAACTATTCTTGTGATTGAGCTAGAGATACTCATGTGGTTGTGCATGACCCCACTCATTACAATGTCGACATAGGTGAATACCATCTCACTTACTGACTTTTTGATGGACGAACATGTTCGGGCTAACCTTTGCCAGTGTCAGTTGGTATAAAGACATTCAAGGAAAGGAAAGCAGAGGATGACAAAAGAAGGATTGGCAAGTTGGTATCATATTTATTGTGACAAGGAAGGTGAGATGTATTCTGAATTCAAATGTAACAGATGCATGGTGAGACAGTCATCATGGACAAGCAGTAAGAACTAGGCACTTTTAGGAATTACTCACATGACCTCATGGTCAGGGTGATTTCTCATAGATGATCGGAATGGAGCCAACCTTGCAACATGGTGATGATGATTTGAGACCACTAACCTAAGAAGATGAGCCAGAAAACTAACAGTTGCCCATTTCCGTAGACAAGGAAATTTGAATTTGGTAAATGTAGACATTGAAGGTCTATATGAAAAATGATGTGCAATCCCCCAAGTAATGTCATTTAAAAGAATGTAACCAAGTCAGTTCTGTAATATTTGTGGCAACCCTCATCCATAAAATGATTCAGACCTATATCTTCGACATCAAGAACACGTCTTACAAGGTCTTATTTATAATAACTCAAGAATACAAATATTGAAAAAGTTAAGAATGCAAATATAGACTAATGTACTTAAGGTAGATTCTCGACTTGAATCTATAAATATAGACCGACTTTGAAGCCCTCGCTGACTCTTAGTGCCACAAATGATCAGAGAATCTCCGCTCGGGTTTCTTAACAAGCAAGCGGAGATTGAAGAAAATTTTGAGCCCGATTCCCTTGAGGAGCTGAGCTTCAACATCGGAACATTGGCTCGAGAGCTCATGAACAAGCTCTACTTGTTAAGCTCGAACAGAACTTGGCTCATCTCGCTCCTTGACTCTTCTAACTCTGATTATAGCTTGACTTAGTATAACTAGACTCGACTCAATGCAGATCGAGTCTACAATAGTGTATGAGAAAGTTGCCAATGGACAAGCCTACAATCTAAAGTCCAAAGTGGCAGAAAGCCAAGCCATTAATCAAACCCGGTATTATTGGGCCACTTATTAGTATTTATGAGTCAAGTTGTATTACTGAGCTCGAACATGACTCAAGCTCATGCAGTTCCCGATCTCTTCTCGAGTCGAGTCGAGCCACTAGGTAGTGAATTCGAGCTCGAGCTTCAGCATGACTCTCAAGCTCGTGTTCTGCTGGTTCTTTCCCATAAAAGAATCGAGCTTGAACATGAAAAGCTCGACCCAGCTCGATTGCAGCCCTACTCGCTTTGGGAACCTCTTGAGTTTTCGGTTGGCGATAAGATTCGAACTCTTTATATTATAAGTTAGAATAAATACAAAGGATACTACACATGTTCTAGTCAAAAATTTTCTTTCTACTTGCTTGGAACAATTAGGAGATTCTTCAGAAGAAAAACATGGTTTGTCTAAATCTAACAGATCCTAAGAACTAAAAAGCCCAAAATAGACCTAAAACATGTTATATTCTTCTGCACTCCCTCTTAACATGAGCACGATGGAGAACACGTACAACTTGCAATGCAAAGTAAAAGTCACGATCGGCCTTGTCAATGATAGGCAGAGAGGCTACTAGCTTGACAATGAAGGAGGCGAACATCTTGGTAGCCAGAGGTTGGCAACATGATGCGAGAAAGTTTGTCAACATGATAGCGGAAAGGGATCAGATTAGTAGCATTTGACGGTCAACATAATGAGAAGAGAAACATTCAACATAGTGATGAGAGAGACAACCATCTTAGTGAGGATAGGTGGCCAACTTTGCTACAAGAGATGGGGGCAGCTTGGCATCGAGAGATGACAGACATGGTGACAAGAGAACCGGACAACATAGTGGCAAATGACACATGAAGGACCAAGTATGAGAGTGCTAAATATGGCCTCAACCGAAGTTAGAGGTATTCGTTGTTGGGGCCAACTTGGACTGGAGTTGGAAGTGGTCACACTAGAAGTAACTTGGCCGGTGTTGGAGGTTGTTGTTGCATGCGGCTTGGGTCGAAGTTCGAGGTCACGCTCTGCATGCGTAGTAGGAGGTTCTTGTTGTTGTTGCATGGATTCTAGGATCGTGGATTCTAGATCCAATATCATCTTGAGATTCAGAAGGTAGTGGACTAGGAGAGAAAGGAAGAGAAAGGATAGTGGCTATCCTAATTCGATTAAAAGGAATAATATTCAGGAAATATCCAAAATTACCAACATCCTCTCTATAAGAGGTTCTTTTATCTAATGATAAACCAAGAATATTGATATGAAAAGATTCTAATAAGTCAAGAATACAAATATAAATTCATAAGACTAAATATGAAAAAAGGTAGACTCTTGACTCAATCTATAAATACGTAATCGAACTTCGACTAAATATTATAGATCCAAATAACTACTAACCCTAAAATGAAAAAAAAACCATACTATATTCTTCTACAACCATAAATGGAGCTGTAAAACGAATATTCAGAATTTTGCCTATGGTGTATCAAATGCTAACATCTTAAATAAGGATGCTGTGAATGATTTGGGCCCAAAGGAAGATCCTCGTGGCTTACAAATGGAGTTTGAAAACAAAGATTATCACCAAAATGCCTATAGACGGATGTTCCATATTTTTTAGTGCAGTGGGCAGCCAGGCAAATAGTCTTCCAATTGAAGACGCTTCTCAACTCCCCGAATGGTACTATAAGAAAGAATCAGTACTGAATGACATGTTATAGCTTCCAAAGCTAGGAAATCTTTGGAAGCCTTCTGACTAATAAAGAAATTTTCATTGTGATTGTGGGTGAAAAGGCGGCTTGCCTATACACGTCTCACATGGAAGATAATGAATGGCATCATGGACACTCTTTAGTGTGTGTGTTTTAACTCCTTAGAAATGGAGTATCCTTGTTTATTCTTCCAAGCCTATTAAGCCGATGGAAGGTCTCAAGAATGTCTTCAAAACTTGATGACAGAGACGTTGATGAGTACAGAACCAAATATGAAGTGAATAAGGTAATGCAGGAGGTTGGAGATGACGTGTGATGCAACGAATTCAAATTACCCAACCAACCTATGGCATTGAGAGTGTGATAATGTGATGTGAAACATCAAATTCACATACTCCAGCATACAGGTATAATGTCTAGAGAAGAACTTCTGACTCCAAATTCCAATTTCAACATGACTCAATAAGGAAAGATTGCCAGATTCTCCACAAGACAACAAAGATGCCAAAATGAATGCCTGGCTCCATAAACCTATAGAACAAAATCCATCATTTTGGGACTAATCTCGAGGCGGATGTCATCATCATTCAGGCCATCTCCCATGAGAATGAAGTCAGTTATGAAGGATAAAAGACGTCCATAAAAGAATTGAAAAACTCCCTATGACCGATTGTAGACCTGACATGAACAAGCTATGTTGGTGCCAAATTGCAAGTCAGGGTTGCTATGAGCATGAGGTCAATACTATGAAACCTACGCTGTCAGTTGGCAGTCTGAAGACCTACCTTTTAGCTATACAGTTTAAGTGCATGCAACCACGGAGCACCCTCCAAGTTCCCATATAGTATAAAGAGTCTAGATAAAGAAGAGTGAAAAGGAATAGAGGAAGAGGTCTTGCAAAAAGATATCTAATACTTATAGACCTCATATATCTTTTCTTTAATATGAAAAAGATAATACCAAAAACAAGGATGCAGAAGCTAACTCTATGATCTAGATAAAAGGATTAGCTGGCTACATGGCTGAGATCAATTAAAACTATTAATTGGACAGAAAAAGAAAATGATCTATGTGGCTTCAAAATTGCGAGTAATCAGCCTCTTAGTCCAATTGATCAGTAACCGGCTGGACGGAAAACATAGTAAATTGATAAATATAAGGTTGAATTGAGTATGTCTTCACCATTTAAGCCAATAGATTTAAAGTTTCTATTATCCTCCTATAATCACCTTCCTCTCTCAACCCTCAATGTTATTTTATTTGACACAACCATATATTGCTGGAGTCTCAGAACCAACACATTTAGTAAGATTTGATGTGCAACTTTAGGAAGGCTACCAATCTCAAATCTTTGCATATGTGGCAGCATCATTGTAGTAGTCAATTAGTCTGGGATTTTCCTTTTACTACTTGTCATTTATAGCAAAATTATCTTTTTGCAATTTTTCTGTTTTAGACGGTCCTTCAAGAGTAATGAAGAATTTGATCAATAATATCACTCTCCAAAATTGTTCCTCTTTTCAGTGAAATCCCACTTCTATATCTACGCTTCAAAGACCTCAGTAGGTTCCAAGATGATCACCAAGATTCAATGTATCAGAATTAATCTTCTTATTACTCGTCACTTTTTTCAGCTTTAGATCGTAGCAACGCCTTATTTTACCTTAGTAAGAATGCTGTCAATAATAGAGCAGATGCACCAACCAAAACCTAGTTCAAAAACTCGCAACCTCCGCGAGAAACTCGCAGCAAAAGGTGAAAAAATTAGAGCTAATGATCAGAGGGAAAACCCAAACATTAATGGTGCTTCAACAATAGAGGCAGCATGCATGTTGATTAATGATTAGATCTAATTCACCACATTCTACCCCATCAAGATCCTACCCCTACCAAGGTCAAACTTTAGCTGGTTGACATAATATTCTAACCCTACATAGAGAAATGGAATCTGTTGATGTGATGAAGCAGCAAGAAAAAGGATCATTACCTTGAAGATCATGGTCATAGTGGTGGTGGTCGCCAACATAATCGTTTAGTTGTAAAACGATCTGGTCGCAACAATGAAGGGTTCAAGATGAAGATAGAACAACCTCATATCTCAACCAAAAATGAAGAATTCCTTGATTGCATTGCAAAGTGTAGAATGGGAATCTGTTGATGTGATGAATGTAATACCCCGCTTCTAGCGGTTCACTTATGGAACACTTGCAACTTTTACTCGGTTGAGAATCGAGTCTCGGAAAAACCTTACCGCCAAATCAATCACGGACCAAATGCAATGAACCCTTCAAACTGATGGAACGGTTTCTATTGAAATGAGTCCAAGAATTTTCATTGGTTGTTTGCTACTTGATTTTGTGTTGCTTTCGATGATTGGTTTTCATGATTTGCTTTTCTCGCTTGCGCATTCATTTCGAATCGTAAGAGAAAGAGATCGAAGGATGCTAACCAAGTGTTGTTACAATTTCATGACGCATAACCAAGGAGTGATCGTTGCGTAAGGCTTCCACATCCTCTCGTTGATTCAATCGATGAGTGGCTTTGGTCCTTCGATGAATAATTTAGTCTGCACGCCTAATAAATGATCGCTAGTCTACTCAGTTGCATGCTCCTTAGTTCTATGTTAACTCACTAACAAGATATGTTAAAAGAAATAAACTGCATGCAAAATATATATAGAGTTACTGCTTTACTTCAGTTAATGTTATGTTACTGCTTTACTTCAGTTAATGTTATGTCCCTTACTCACCTGCTACGCCACTAGATCGAGTATTGAAACCTATTATGGTTAGCCATGTGTTCCGTGTGAAGGAAAAAAGGAAAATGTGGAACTTTTGCTTGTTGTTTATTACTGTGCATATAGTATCTTTATTTGATAGAAGTTTCATGTCATGCATCGGTCTTGGACAACTTGTGCACAAGGAAATAGTCTCTCGAACGATTCTTGGGGCACTGGAAATCGGTCGGTCCGGAGGAGGGTGTGAGAGCACCCTGATGTTCCGATCCTACGGGATCTAGGGGGTGTTGTTGTCCATCGGTGGGGCAACTCATGGGCCATAATGCAGTTAGGTCGCATGCTAGGTTTTCCTTCTTGCACACTCGACACTTGAGGCCAACACGGATTCACAAGTTTATTCATGTATGCAAATTGTTGCTAACTTGTGTGTCTGCTACAGGATAACCGCTTGGCCGTAGGTAAGATTTATCATATGCGTAGTCTATCTATTGTTTATGTTTCCTTTGCATGAATTATTAAAAAGAAACTAGACAACTAGAAAGATCACATAATAGTAATGCTAGCTTCACATGTTTACTTAGTGTGAATTTCTAGGTGAGTTTGGCCACGGTCGCTCACCAATGCATGTTGTAGTACTGACCCACATTTGTGAGCAAATCTCCAGGTTATTGTAGCGAGAGTTTGGCAAGCATTTTGAAGCTTTAGGAGCGCTTCCCTCAGGCGAAACCGTGCTCGTGCTGCTTCCCAAAGCTTTTCTCTCCTGTGTGCAAGCTCTTTCTGCTAGGTGTTCTATTTTGGTCCTACTAAAGTGATTAGATGCTTGGACGTTGTGGCTAATTTTGTGTTTGTAAAAGAGTTGTAAGCCCTATGGCATATTTTGTAATCAGCTAAGTAAATGCTTTGTAATCCAATCTTCAAGTATTCAATAAAGAAAATATTTTGTGTTCCTATCAAATGTGTTTAACTTTGGTTCTCTGCATTTTACATTCCGTGCTAGTATATATATATATTTTTTGTCTAACTTGTGTCTTGTGCAGGTACTATGTCTTGTGCAAGCGCAACTTAGACTTACAAGGCATCACGCCCAAGCGAGTACGATCGGTTACGTAAGGACCAAGCGAGGACGATCGGCCCTTACAAGATCGGAACGTGACAAGGTGGTATCAAAGCGCATGGCTTTACGTCCTTGGCCTCTTCAAATATCGTTTTAAAAAATGATATAGTTTTCAAGCGATTTCATAAGTCCCGAATTTCAAAATGGTTGAGCATCTATATAAGTAAATCGAAGGTAATAATTGTCCCGATCTTGAAAAGTATGAAAATCCAACGTCCCATGCAATAAATCCATAATACATTATGAGACTAATGCAAGCTACTCTCTTTTGCAGCAAGATAACTAAAACAGGTAACCAAGGGACATCGCGCACAGCGAGCGTGAGTGATGACCAAGTCGATAAGCTGATTGCTATGTTTGAAAATCAGAATGACCGATATGAGGCCCAAGAAGCTCAGCAGCAACGGGCTGATGCTAGAGCCTTGGCACAGCCAGGTTATGGTAGCGAGAGTTTGGCAAGCATTTTGAAGCTTTAGGAGCGCTTCCCTCAGGCGAAACCGTGCTCGTGCTGCTTCCCAAAGCTTTTCTCTCCTGTGTGCAAGCTTTTTCTGCTAGGTGTTCTATTTTGGTCCTACTAAAGTGATTAGATGCTTGGGCGTTGTGGTTAATTTTGTGTTTGTAAAAGAGTTGTAAGCCCTATGGCATATTTTGTAATCAGCTAAGTAAATGCTTTGTAATCCAATCTTCAAGTATTCAATAAAGAAAATATTTTGTGTTCCTATCAAATGTGTTTAACTTTGATTCTCTGCATTTTACATTCCGTGCTAGTATATATGTATATTTTTTGTCTAACTTGTGTCTTGTGCAGGTACTATGTCTTGTGCAAGCGCAACTTAGACTTGCACGGCATCACGCCCAAGCGAGTACGATCGGTTACGTAAGGACCAAGCGAGGACGATCGGCCCTTACAAGATCGGAACGTGACAAGGTGGTATCAAAGCGCATGGCTTTACGTCCTTGGCCTCTTCAAATATCGTTTTCAAAAATGATATAGTTTTCAAACGATTTCATAAGTCCCGAATTTCGAAAATGGTTGAGCATCTATATAAGTAAATCGAAGGTAATAATTGTCCCGATCTTGAAAAGTATGAAAATCCAACGTCCCATGCAATAAATCCATAATACATTATGAGACTAATGCAAGCTACTCTCTTTTGCAGCAAGATAACTAAAACAGGTAACCAAGGGACATCGCGCACAGCGAGCGTGAGTGATGACCAAGTCGATAAGCTGATTGCTATGTTTGAAAATCAGAATGACCGATATGAGGCCCAACAGGAACAGTTTGAAGCTCAGCAGCAACGGGCTGATGCTAGAGCCTTGGCACAGCAACAACAGCTTGACTCTCTGACTCAAATAGTAACAACACTGGTAGCCAACAGTAGTGCATCGGGGACCGTTGCGACACCTATGACAGCCGCGATTACGTCTCGGAGAGCAAGCTTAGAAGAAGTTGATGAGCCTCGACGGGCGGCCAGGAAGTCTACCTTTAGGGGAACCGAGTTTCTGAAGTTGAACCCTCCAGAGTTCAAAGGCAGGACCGTGCCTGATAAGGTGATGGACTGGGTTGCCAAGTTGGAGGGCTTGTTACGAACACACGACTGATGGCAGATCAAGAAGCTGGATCTCGCCATAAAGCATCAGGATGGTAAAATCTCTTGGAGGATGTTCAAGGATGCATTCCTTGCAAAATATCTTCCGCCAGCTGTCAGGCAGAGAAAGGAAGATGAGTTTACCGAACTTAAGCAAGGGAGCATGTCCGTCGAAGACTATGAGTCAAAATTCTCCAAGCTTGCTAAGTTTGCTAGCTCAATGATTCCTAATGAGAGGGCCCGTACACACCGGTTCATAAGCGGCCTGAATGACAACTTGAGAAAGGATGTTATGAACCGAGAGTGTACATCGTACATACAAGCTTTTGAGACAGCGATGCAGAATGAGCAGTTCACACCACGAAGTACTCCAGAAAAGGCATCGGCTCCTCGGAATCCTCCTGCAAAAAGATACCGCGATGGCGAGAAGAAGACCAATACAGATGAGAACCCTGGAAAAGAGTGCAATTTCTGTGGCCGTCAGGGACACTAAAGATGTTTGTCGTTTCTTCAACAGGCTGTGCTTCAGATGTGGGCAACCAGGCCATGAACTCGAGATTGTCCGACTAGGAGGTCCGTACCGCAGAATCGAAACGACAATGCGGAGCGAGGGCGAAATCAGAACCCAGGGCCACCCCCAGGCGACGTGCCGACTGATCAGACAAGGAAGCCCAAAGTTTATCAGCTGAATATTCAGCGCGACGCGAGCGGGCACGATGTTGGTGAGTCTGATACCTTGATCCTCTACTCATTGATCTCTTAAGTTTCGATGACGAAACTTCTTCTCAGTGGGGTATTACGTAATGCCCCGCTTCTAGCGGTTCACTTATGGAATACTTGCAACTTTGACTCGGTTGAGAATCGAGCCTCGGGGAAACCTTACTGCCAAATCAATCACGGACGAAATACAATGAACCCTTCAAACTGATGGAACGATTTCTATTGAAATGAGTCCAAGAGTTTTCATTGGTTGTTTTCTACTTGGTTTTGTGTTGCTTTGTGTTTTGTCTTGCTTTCGATGATTGGTTTTCATGATTCGCTTTTCTCGCTTGTGCATTCATTTCGAATCGTAAGAGAAAGATCGAAGGATGCTAACCAAGTGTTGTTGCAATTTCAGGACGCATAATCAATGAGTGATCGTTGGGTAAGGCTTCCCCATCCTCTCGTTGATTCAATCGGTGAGTGACTTTGGCCCTTCGATGAATCCTTTAGTCTGCACACCTAATAAATGATCGCTAGTCTACTCAGTTGCATGCTCCTTAGTTCTATGTTAACTTACTAACAAGATATGCTAAAAGAAATGAACTGCATGCAAAATATATATAGAGTTACTGCTTTACTTCAGTTAATGTTATGTCCCTTACTCACCTGCGGCGCCACTAGATCGTGTATTGAAACCTATTATGGTTAGCCATGTGTTCCGTGTGAAGGAAAGAAGGAAAATGTGGAACTTGTGCTTGTTGTTCAGAATTGTGCATATAGTATCCTTATTTAATAGAAGTTTCATGTCATGTATCGGTCTTGGGCAACTTGTGCACAAGGAAATAGTCTTCGAACGATTCTTGGGGCACTGAAAATCGGTCGGTCCGAAAGAGATTGTGAGAGCACCCTGATGTTCCGGTCCTACGGGATCTAGGGGAGTGTTGTTGTCCATCGGTGGGGCAACTCATGGGCCATCATGTAGTTAGGTCGCATGCTAGGTTTTCCTTCTTGCACACTCGACACTTGAGGCCAACACGGATTCACAAGTTTATTCATGTATGCAAATTGTTGCTAACTTGTGTCTGCTGCAGGATAACCGCTCGACCGTAGGTAAGATTTATCATATGCGTAGTCTATCTATTGTTTATATTTCCTTTGCATAAATTGTTAAAAAGACACTAGAAACTAGAAAGATCACATAATAGTAATGCTAGCTTCACATGTTTACTTAGTGTGGATTTCTAGGTGATTTTGGCCACGGTCGTTCACCAGTACATGTTGTAGTACTGACCCACGTTTGTGGACAAATCTCCAGATTCTGGTAGCGAGAGTTTGGCAAGCATTTTGAAGCTTTAGGAGCGCTTCCCTCAGGCGGAACCGTGCTTGTGCTGTTTCCCAAAGCTTTTATCTCCTGTGTGCAAGCTCTTCTTCTGCTAGGTGTTCTATTTTGGTCCTACTAAAAGGATATGATGCTTGGACGTTGTGGCTAGTTTTGTGTTTGTAAAAAGAGTTGTAAGCCCTATGACATATTTTGTAATCAGCCAAGCAAGTACTTTGTAATCCAATATTCAAGTATTCAATAAAGAAAGTATTTTGTGTTCCTATCAAATGTGTTCAACTTTGGTTCTCTGCATTTTATATTCCGTGCTAGTATATATGTATATTTTTTGTCTAACTCGTGTCTTGTGCAGGTACTATGTCTTGTGTAAGCGCAACTTAGGCTTGCACGGTATCACGCCCAAGCGAGAACGATCGGTTCCGTAAGGACCAAGCGAGGACGATCGGCCCTTACGGGATCAGGATGTGACAATGAAGCAGCAAGAAAAAGGATCATTACCTTGAAGATCATAGTTATAGTGGTGGTGGTGGTCACAAACATAATCGTTTAGTTGTAAAACGATCTGGTCGCAACAATGAAGGGTTCAAGATGAAGATAGAACAACCTCATATCTAAACCAAAAATGAAGAATTCCTTGATTGCACTGCAAAGTGTATAATGGGAATAATGGGATTGCTTTATTGATAGAGGAGGTTACACATATATAAGTCACTTTTTTGTCTACCCGATGTGGGACTAAAGCATACGACTTAACATAGTTAACACCCTCCCTCAAGCTGGAGCATAGATGTCAATCATGCTCAGCTTGGTAGATAGAAAATGAATCTGAGAGCCTAAAAGAGACTTTGTAAATATATCAGCTATCTGATCTCCATGGTGAAATGTTATCGCCCCCTTATGCATCACGGACAAAGTGGATGTCGATCTCAATGTGTTTCGTTCGTTCATGGAATACGAGATTCGTAGCAATATGGATAGCTGATTGATCATCACACCACATATTTGCTGCTTCCGACCATGCTTCTTCTCCCATCTCTTTTACAAGATGTTGTAGATATAAAACTTCTGCGGTGCCATGAGTAATGGCTCGGTATTCCGCTTCCGAACTCGATCGTGAGACCACACACTGCTTCTTCCTCTTCCACGATAATAAGTTTCCACCAATGAATACTGAGTAGTCGGATGTGGAACGTCGATCTGTAAGACTCGCACCACAGTCAGCATTTGTAAAACATTCAAGACGAGTATGTCCTTGATTCTCCATCCGAATTTTTTTTTCTAGAATTCTGAGCTAGATAACATAAGATCCTGAGAACTGCTTGCCAATGCGGAACTCGTGGTGAAGCCGTAAACCTATTGACTACACTTACAGCGAAAGAGATGTCCGGATGAGTCATAACCGTCAAGTAATTAAGTTTTCCAACCAGCCGACGATACCGGTCAGAATTGGTCATTAGTTCCCTTCATCTGGGTGTACCTTTACTCCTGGGTCCATGGGTGATGTTGCTCCCTTAGTTTGCATCATCCCTGCTTCGACTAATATATCAAGAACATATTTCCTCTAAGATATTATAATGTCTCACTCACTCCCAAGAAGTAATTCAATGCTCTCATATCTTTAATCTGAAATTGTTTGCCCAGAAACTTTTTCAGTTATGCAATAACCTGGTTGTCATCCCCCGTAATTACGATATCATCCATATATAGACCAAGTAGGATTCGTCCGGCTGATGTTTGCCGATGAAATACTGAATGATCCTTCTTTGATTGGCACATTCCAAATTGTGCAACAAAATGGGTAAATCGACTAAACCAAGCACGAGGTGATTATTTAAGGTCGTATAGTGCTTTACGTAGATAACACACTTTACCCTACCTTGCAACGAATCCAGGAGGTTGTATCACACATACTTCTTCTTCAAGGACCCCATGGAGAATGTCATTCTTCACGTCCAACTGAAATAAAGGCCAATCATAACGAACAACCAATGATAGGAGCAATCGTACAGAGGTCATCTTGGCAACTGAGAAAAAATTCTCAAATAAGTCTGAAAATACCTTTTTGCCACAAGACGAGCTTTCAGACGATCAATTGTGCCAATCCGGTTTCACAATGATTGTGAACACCTATTTGCAACATACCAGCTTCTTACCAGCAGGCAAATCCACCAAATTCTATGTATGGTTCTCCAGAAGCGCTCACATCTCCTCTTCCATATTGGCACACCAACCAGGATGTTTGAGTTCCTCCTCAGCAGAATTGGAGATCTAAATCCCATCAATAGCATCCACCAAGAACTAAGTGTAGCCCACGAGCCTTTTGTAGTTGTCAACATACAAAGGATAGTCGCGACATGCACGACGGGGGCGAGCCGGTATACCAGGTGGTGGTGAATCAGTGGAGCTGAAGGAGGACTCTGATGACAACGCCGACTCTACAGTTATGAGCACTATTGGTGATGCTTGTTCTGACAGAGCTGGTGTTTACGGAAAATTGGTCGGTAAGACTGGCTCGGGAGGGGAGGACATCCTTATGGGGGACTGTTGTGTCTGAACTGGATACAATAGAACTCATCTGGGTAAACTTTTGAAACAACATATGTAGTTGGAGGGGGTGGTGGAAAGTCGATTTCAACAAAAGTAATATCCTGAGACATAATATACCTCTTCAATGTAGGAAAAAAATATCGATACCATTTCTCATCCTTAGGGCATCCAAGAAAAATACACTTGGGTGCCTTCTTGTCTAATTTAGAAAAGGTAGGTCGAGTATCCCGAACATAACACAGAACCCAAAAAATTTGACAGGTAGAGAAAATGTCATTCGATTGAGATATAACCGAGAAAAATGAGTAGCTCCATTGAAGACACGAGATGACATACGATTAATCAGATAGCAAACCGTAAGATGAACATCCGACCAAAATTTTCTGGGTATACTGGCGTGAAACATAAGTGCTCGATTTGTTTCTAACAGATGACAATTCTTACGTTCTGTCACACTATTTTATTGTGGTGTATAAGAACAGAAAGTTCGGTAGATAATTTCATATTTAGCAAGATGAGAAGAGAACGCCTAGGACATACGACCATTATCGCTCTGAAGACACTTAACGGAAACCCCGAATTAGTTTTTAATTTTCGCAAAGAAATTATACCATATATCAAATAATTCGAAACGGTTCTTCATTAGGTAGACAAAGGTAACTCGTGAGTAATCATTAACAAAAGACAATATTTGAACCCTATCACCGATTCGACAGAACATAGACCCCATATATCAGTGGACTAATTCAAATGCAGCTGAAACAGATTTATCCAAACTTACTGGATAAGATGCACGATGATGTTTAGCTAGATTACACGACTCACAATGAAGAAAAATTCGAAGATCTAGCGATGGACATAATTTCTGAAGAGCTTGGATAGACTGATGGCCAAGCCGACAGTGCAACTCAAACGGGTCATGGGACACACCCGCACATCCAACAGATGAATTCAAGTATACCAAATATAAGCCTCCAGCCACATGCCCTCTACCAATAGTCTTTTTCCGTCTTCAGGTCTTGAAAACCACAACCATCAGGAAAGAATATTACCGAGCAATATAAGTCACGAGTTATCCGACTAATGGATAATAGACCGAATGGGTTTCCAGGTGTATGTAAAACTAAAGTGAGTGGCAGGGTGGAAGAAAGACCGGTACTTTCTCTTCCATGAACTTTCAGAAAACTGTCATTCGCAACAATAATGTCAGTCACACAACTCACAAATACATAATTATGCAACATACATGCATTGGTTGTCATGTGATCAAACGTACCCGAATCGACTACCAATTATTTTAGTATTACCACAAGTCGCTGAGTATCCGACTGTGGATCCAGATGTAGAGGCTTCACCACGACGTTGAGCATGAAATTCAACGAATTTTGCATGTCTCTGCAGTCATCTGCACGGATCGCCCTTCATCACTATGAGCATCCGATGCAACATTGACATTAGAAGCTTTGGGACACTGCCATTGAAAATGGCCAGTTTGACCACAGTTGAAGCATATCAGTGGTCGTCCTCCATCACGTCCGTCATTGCCTCGTCCACCATCAAGGCTAGCATTCCGACCTCCACGTCTACCACCACGATCCACACGAAATCCACCGCGAGCAGCACCCAAGGCAGATCCATCAGCAGGTGCATCACTCGTATCATTTTTAACTACTTTCGTTGTCCATAGCACACGAAAGTAGGCTTCCATCATAGATGAAACTTCGACCCCAGCAATAATCTGAGATCGTGCAGAGTCTGCATAAGAACGAAGTGAGACAAGATACGCCATGACATTGAGCTCCTGATGTTGAATCCTCGCCTCATTGATATTCGTCGTCAGCGATAACATGCGATCCACCTCATCAGTTAGGGCCTTAAAGGTACGAAAGTGATCCTTATGTGACTTGTCTCCCTGAGCAGTTCGGTAGACGCCAATAACCGAGTCATAGATGTGAGACAAATCACGTTTCCCATCAAACGCATCTGTTATGACCTCTCATAACTCCTTTACCGTATCTGTATTCTAAACCATATCCTCGACGGATGGTTCCATCGAATTCATTAACTGTGTAAACAGTTTGCTATCATCAATCTCTCATTGCTCATATGTGGGATCATTCTCCTTTGGAGGATTGCCAGTGAGATGCTTTGACAACTGCATTCCCCAAAGCATCTTCTCGACCTTCTTGCGCCATGTGGAGTAGCTGTTCGGACCATCCAGCCTCCGATCGACAAGTCGAAGTGAAGAAGTTGTACTAGTGATCGGTGTCCCCGTCTCTATGTTCCCGACACTGGTGCTTCCAATACTGCTATTCACCGCAGTGTTCGACATCCGTCAATTTCTCGATTCTACTATCGTTGATCGTTTCGACCTGATATTCACATCAACCTCGTCAATACGCGATCAACGTTGCCAGAATCGACACGCGCAATGTTGATCGCATAAGCCTGGACAAAAATTCATGGAAACCTAGGTTGCTCACTGTTAGATCCCGATGTGGATACTGGACCAGGAACAGAGATTTACGCAAACAATCAATGTTGCTCTCTGTTAACTCCTGATGTCGTTATGGAGGTTCAGAAGTTCACGTAAACTATCATATTTTACCCTCTGAAGATCTCAACTCCAAATTTTTTTAGATCAGATTTTTTTTTTTCACATTTTTTTTATGTGTGGAGGCTAGGTTAGGATTAGGGTTTGATAGTGGAGTTGGGTGTACATGGCGGCTAGGTTGGGGGAAGGAGGGGCGGAGCTAGGAGAGGGGGTCTGGGCGGAGGTGGACGGAGTCAGGGGGGTGTCTGGGCGGAGGCGGGGGCTGTAGGGGGTCTGGGCGGAGGATGGGGAGGTTGGTGGCGAAGTCAAGGCGGAGGCAGGCGGAGACGGGCAAAGGCGGACGGAGCCAGGGGGTCTGGGCAGAGGATATGAAGGCGGGCTTAGTCGGGACGGAGGCGGGCAGAGTTGGGGCGGTGTTGGACGGAGTCGCGGCGGAGGCAGGGACTATATTGATAAAGAGGCTACACATATATATAAGGAGACTCAAGTCTCTCACTTATTTGTCTACCCGATGTGGGACTAAAGCATACTACTTAACATACATAACACAAAGGTAGTGGTTCTTCACATATATGGAGATTTCACAAGGAAAGCAGGTTAAGTTTATTGCTTATCAGCTCAAAGAGGAGATTTTGCCTCGTGAGAGTCACTCATGTCTCCTCATGCACAAACCTGATTGATCCTGAACAAAGATGAGTCGCTAAGGTGCAAGTTCATTCCTCATGACTATACAACAACTGTTACTCCAGCAGTATCAAAAGTGCCATCAAAATGGCAAAAAGTTCTATCGCCGTGTGACAAGCTTACTTGATTCAGGGAAGCAACAGTATGCAATATAGGAGCAGGGTACAATATGCATTAGTATAAATGGTAAACATTACGATAGGCATAAAATAAGTTGGTGATGGAATGTGAATGTCTCACATTAACAAGAGCTAATGAAAGGAATACTGACAAGGACAGTTCTTTAGTAAGCACCTGATGGGATCATTTACATGTTACATGAGAGTGGGATATGAATCTTCTGCATGCAGATAAGTTTCTTTTATTTAGCTCAAGTTATGGGTTTGTGGAAAAAAAATCATTCTAGTAGGCCTGGTGCTCTAAGGAAGCCGGGCTGGCATACTGAATAAGCAAATTCCATTCATTTGGGGACATGAGAATCAAATTCATGGAAAGTAGGAGGGACAGAGAATCAAACAACCCTAGTAGGTTATCAAACAACAATCTCGCAGAGTCCGATATGAACCAAGATATGCAGTAACAATATCAGAATTGGTTCAACAGTTTAAGCACTTTATGATCGGAATTTCAGAGTTCTTGGTTTTGGAAAGCCAAAAAGTAAAGATATATTATTATCAAAACTAGAAAAATATTTGATAGATTCAGACATAATTTTATGTTATTTGTTGTTTCCGTTAGTTAGAATGGAATAGTATTCAACACTCGTGAATTGTTCACCGCAAAAGATTCTATTTTTTTTATTTACTAGTTTTTAGACGAAGTATACCGGCAATAAATGGTTTTGAATGAAATAATTTTAAGATTGATGAATCTTGTGAATTTATAGGCGTACAACTTCGACAAATAATAATGATTAGTGTTTAGAGAATGAATCTTGTCGACGCATTATAGCTTTGGTCTGTAAATGACCGAATCATCGTGTCAACACTGATTTTTTTTCCCATACTATCCCTTTTCTTCTTCTTTTTTCTTTTAGAATTGACTAGGAAAGTAAGCCCCAATGTCGGTATCGGCCAGTAACGGCCGGTATGGATAAGGGTTAGTATCCGATTGATATATGCCATCACGAAAATACGTATCGATATCGACTAATGGGGTGAAGCTAGATATGAACATGCCTTGAAATTTGTTATGATCTTTGAGATACAGAACCAAATTTTAATCATCCTATAACCAGCATGCAAGCCTTTACATAGATAGTCGATCTCGTTTAGAAGTCAATCCAGTTAGAGAAACAATACATTCATCTTTGTTTAGAGTGTTTGTACTCTTGAAGGGCATCAAACGACACAACACACATTATTGGAGTATACATGCTTCCTAGGTTTTGGTGTTTGGAGAAACCATTTTCAGAAAGAGGAATTTGATTAGATACCAATATATGATCAAAGCTTTGACATGCAAAAACAATTTTACATGGTCAAGATTCCAGAAGATATATATCCTCTCTATGCAGCACCCGCCGAACATAAGACCCCAAATTCTTCTCCCACTCAGAATTTATCATGGTGAGTTGCTCAGTAGTGCCTCTGTCCTCTCTCATGTTGGTAATATCCCCCAGGAGCCCAACGGTTGATTTTATTTTTGGCAATGGGCACTTATGTAGCCTTTGAAAAGAGCTCCTTCCCCCTAGCCTCATGAGGCAATCGGAAGTATCCATCAGCTTCTCCTTTTTACTCTGTTGTTGCACCCACTCTTTCTCAGCTAGCCCAAACAAGGTCATCGTATTTGTTAGATTAAGCTTGTGATCATTTACGACAACGTTAGTCTGGGTGTTGTCATAAATGATCTCGGACATTACCTAGACCTGGATGGCCCTCCCCCAGTTCCCATTCACTTCTCAAGGGCCCCAAATTGTAAAGGATCCATGAAAAGGCATTTAATAGGATTGTTGTCATGAACCGCAACAACCACCGTTGGTATCGTAGCACAAGCTAATCTCTTATTATACTCATTACCATCTCCATTTCATGCTGCCTAGTCTTCCGTATCTAACTCCATGTCCATCTATTGACCTGACTTTCTCTTCAACTCCGAACATTGGTCCCGAATGTGCCCAAAACTAGAGCACAAGGAGAAGGAGCATACGGGTGGAATCCATTCGTACTCTATATGTTGCTCAAATCGACGACCACTTGGGAGATGAATCACAATAGTTCTCGGCACCTCTTCGTTAGCATCAGCTTCAAACAAACATCCTTTCATATGCCAGGCGTTGTCGCTGTAGGAATATCTATACGGTGGGGGTCCCTAATACACTAGTAATCTACATAATGGCCAAAGCTTTCCACAATTGCAGTAGCAACCATGGCAGGTGGATCCATATAGGGACCAACATAAGTCGATCTCTTTTAAAACTCATCTCCGGATTCCATTTCCTCAAGACCACAAGCTTCCATCCAACATCCAGGGGCCTCCCTCTATGATGTGATGCAGGTCATTCTTCAGCAAGAACTTGAGAAAATAGAAATTGTTCTCACTAGAGAATACTTCCAAGGACCCCTGCAGTCGCCAAACTTTCTGAGCATACACATTAATCTTGTCGTCGAAAGGACAAGCCTCATCACATATAATACTAGCATGTGACACCAGTATTGCATAGATTCTGCAATGTCCCGTGCTACAATGTCCGTTGTGCGGATATCCCAAATGATCTTGGGCTCGACATACTGCAAAGAGGCCTCCTCTTGCAAGCTCGCCGACTTACACAAAACCACCCAAGAGACTAGTTGCATGGCAAATATAACCTGATGCAAACTTATATCCTTCCTCAAATTAGGCACTGATCGGGTACGTAAATTTTCTTGCCTCTCCCCCTTTGTCCCCTCCTCCCCATCCCCCACCCCCCACCCCCCGCGCTCACATGGATGCCCAATCTTGGTTCCTGATGACGAGTGGTCCCATCTCTCTGGCGAGTAGGTGCGGTCCACCGTCCTCCTTTTGTCTTATTAGACGGTGAAATCTCCAAACTCCCATGTCGTTGGCTTCCTAATTTGTCCTCCCCATGCCTCTGGGCCGCCTAAGGTAGCACACTCAGAGCGGATCTATTACCGATCGCAACCTCTGGCTCGCCTCCTAGTAGATCATAGATCAGTCCTACTCCTTCACCACCGACGAAGCACCGTCCTCCACCCATCCTGCGATGCAACATTCTCATGATCAAATGTGTTGTCACTGCCTTCTCGTAGGGAGCCTCCTTCTCCCAACAGGAAAGCTGGAATTCAACATTTCTCAGATTGCTCGGGTCTAGTCCAACTGACGCCAATATATATATATATATATATATATATATATATATATATATATATAAAGAGAGAGAGCTGGTTTTTAAGCATATATATATATATATATATATATAAGAACAAAAGATGTAATAAGTTCATAACTAGTTGAAGATGTAGTTAACAAAATTTAAAAAACATTTTACGATAGCAAGCTTACCCACACACACACACACAAAAGATGCATTAAGTTCATAACTAGTTGAAGCTGTAGGTAACAAATTTTAAAAAAGATTTACGATAGCAAGCTTATTTGGAAAATAAAAAAAAAATCCCAGAATGTAGAATAACTTGATAATTGGTTGATGATGTACCATGTTCCACATTCGCCAGTACTGGTGCAGCCCGGTGAAGCAAAATATGAAGAAGAAAAAAACATATTCAGTATATTGATCTTTGTAATAAGCAAGAACGCAGTTCCAACTTCATCTTCACATTTTAACCTACCTCTTCAATTGTTTGTGCATTCCACCAATCTTTGTAGAATTCACGATCTCCAAAACGAAGTAGTTCGGCAAGAATATTTAACCTAGTTGTCATTGGAAAAGATTAAAGCAAATTACAACACAAAAACCTTAGTTCATGTGGCCTTCAAGCAGTAAAACCTGTCAATAGACTCTATTTTCATGTGTATACTAGAGAGCAAAAAGATCAAGAAAATAGCTATGATGTGTGATCAAATCAAGTGCATGGATTTTAATGACCAACTTCATATCTTTTACTTGTTAGCCACTAGGAATCAAATTATCAGGACTTTCTATCAACTTAAACACATGAAGACAACGTGCAGTTTTGATGCATAATTGAAATATGCAGCTACGTTTTGAATAACCAATCGATGATCCAAATAAACAGAAGAAATAGAGCATTCAAATTAATAGGGGATCGCATCCATTTACAGAAGCAGACCCACTTCAGAAACTCAAATTGTTACCCTTGCTAACTCTACATGCAGTCGACCGCAAAAAAAAGTTGGTATAAAGGCCTTGTTGTTATTGTGTAATATGCAGAAAAGTAATTTGACCATTTAAATATCGATTAAAAGGATATGCATAGCAGAACAGATTGAAACAGATCATCTATGCACCAGTTAATTTCAGCACTGATCAAAAGCAAGTCTGAGAAAGAGTTTAATGAACATCAATCAGCAATAAAGATAAGGACAATGGGAACCAATCAAGGAAAGCAGAAGGTTGAAGTTAAGGGATATGCTTACCCACATTAACCCTATTGAGTCAATCATGATTATTCCCTAGAGAAATGATAATTTATGGTGACTTCATCATTCCACTGTCCCTTCTTGCCTGCCTAGCTTCTAATTCTCTAAAATGGTTAAAATCATGCATCAGAGTTCGTCCGAACATTTTAGAGAACAGATGTATGAGGTGTTCTGAGTACACTCGCCAAATGATAGAAAATTGTAATTGCTCCTTCACCTTCTGCGGTGTATATACAGCCATAGAAACTTGTAACCCTTGGATATAAGCCCATGCTTGAAGCTAGCTCTTTCGCAAAGTTTGATCGAGCCATATAATTTGTACTTCACTTAAGATTAGCTCAAGAGTTTCATCTCATGTAAATTCTGGCCACTCTGTTCACAGTTTAAGGTTGCTCAATTTATGGCACATCTTACCTATGGTAATCCTCTTTTGTTCTTAACCATTATTATGCTTTATATTCATTATGACCAGCTGAATTGGTAAGCCACCTTAACTGGAGCTTCTTCGATGGAGCATAAGCATCAAATTAACATAAATGTGAAAGAGAAGAAAAAAGAGGTTCTTCAGCCATGTAGCATGTACTTTCTCTTTTGCTTCGCCTCTCTTTCTCTTGACTAGGTTTAGGTGTGCAAGCAACGGAGGCTGTTTTCATGCAGAGGGATTGATCTAGGAACCTTGGCTTCCTTCGAGGGCTATGAACTTAGGCCTTCACCAATTGTATTATGTGGAAGACACATGCCAAATAGGAGGAAGCCACATCTGTCATATTTTTCCTTGGAATATCAAGTCATGCCTTCACCACTTCAGTCACATGTTGCTTTGACTTCTAATAGGAGAGTTAAAATCAGTGCTGCAGATATTAGCTGACTTCTCCGACATGCCACCCAACATGTCGGGTTTCCAATGGAAAAATGACATATCCGAATTTATGTCCTACAAATTATTTTGGCATATGTCAGCCGACATATTGGTCTGAACTTTATATGTCAGCCGATATCACACTGGCATCCAATGTTTTCAACGTCGGCTTATATGTGACCAAATCATGAATTTTAAGTTAAACGATCGCTGTTTCTATTAAGCCCATCAGTTGACCCATTACTTAAACCTAACCCCCTGAAAATCTAATTCTTTCTACCTCGCCTCTTCTCTTGATCTCACCTCTCCATCTCTCTCTCATCTGCGACTCCTCAGCCTCCGCCCAGCTCCAGCAGTTGTTGTGTCACCAGAGCGAGCTCCCTCCAGCAAAATCAGAGCCTCTTCATCACCAGACCTCCCCCACCTCGTCAACACGACTTTCGGTGCCGCCACTACTTCAGTCACCAAAACTTCTGCACATAAGAAATTTTACTTCTACCATTCTTTTATAATACATGTTATTTTATACAAAAGTGGGTATTTTATATTTGTAAATATTGTCAAGACTTAAGTTACTTGTTAATTGTTAGTTTTAGGACATTGAGACAGGACATTTAAAATATATTTAAATGTATTTAAGTAGTCTAATAGGCATATCTGACATTTTAGATATATTTTCAACACCAACATTTCAAAACCCAATCCAAGCGTCTACAACCTTGATTAAGACATTCCTGCTTATTAGTGATCGATGTACTTTGAAACTTATATTTCACAGTATTTAACTCATAAGTTGGTATAAGTTATTTGTGTCTCGCACAGATGTTGAACAACTGAAATACATACATACTTGAATGCATTAAACCATCCTAGATGGGGGTTGACTAGGGTTAGAGCAAAAATAATGGTCAATTTAAAAATTAATCTAACAACGTCAATCAGAAGAAGAAAAAAATTGTAAAGCGAGTAGATATGTAAATACAAACATCTATATTGGTGTCATCAATTAGGGTAGTCTACTGCTCGAGTGAAACTCTGCAAAAATTCACTATCTAAGACACGAAGTGCCTTCTGCCTTTACAAACAACATATCTTCGGATCGATATATTCCCTCTCTTACATAATCCAAAGAGAGTTCCTCTCCAAAGTCTGGAGAGTCTCCCTCCCGTGCAAGGGAATCCGTCTGCAGTCTCACCCAAACTCCAAAGGATAATTACAGTAGATGTGAAAACCGAGATTCCTTACGATGCTTCTTACCAAGATAGTATCTCTGCATACAACGTGCTCACACAAGTGATATTGTTGATAGAACTAATAGAACACTTAGAACAATCCAGAAAGAGAGGATAATTTGTTGCTCAAGAGAGAAATTGGATTTATCAAAGTTGTGGGTGGAAAAGATGATTATGAATGCTCCTTAGTGGGTACTTCAAACACAAAAGCCCATAAAGGAGGCCTCCATGATGAAGAAGTCAAAAACTAGTTATTTTTGGCACTAGAGACAAGCCAACGATAAATCAGCGTTCTCACGAATATTCCCAACGATCTGGCCGAGTACTCCTGCACGAGTGTTATTGTCACAGTCACCTACGAGAAAATTCCAGTCCGTGGGCAAAGAAAATCTAGGTAGTGAGTATTTCAATTCTAGGGTGGGTATTCCCATCAACTGGCTAGGTTTTATCAATCAGGATAGTTTAAGCATGTAAGTTTCGACTTCAATGTGATTTTGACCTTTATATGTTTGGAATTAGGGAAAAGTTAGAAATGAACCCTGGAAGTTTAGCTTCCAACTTAATTTGGATCGTGCCAAAAGCTGAATAGCTCAAGATATAGCTAATTTTACGAGCATGTATCAGGCTGAGACCGAGAAGAAGAAATATATGTTCTATTCTGCAATGTAGTTTTGACCAAGACATTTTAAGAATTTGGGAAATGTTTGAATAAATGAAATGGAGATTGTATGTCTAGCTTTTAAATAATCAAAGTGGTTTCTCAAAATATTCTTTCTAGCTCAAGATGTAACTGATATGGTATATAGATGTCATCCTAGACTAGGTTAAAGGCACATATGTCCTAGAATTTGAGTTTGGCTCCAAAACAGCGATAACAATAGCCAATATAGAAATTCAACGAATAATGACGATCTAATCACATAATAAAAGAGTGGTGACTGTTTAACTGCACTTTAAAAAAAAAAAAAAAAAAAACCACATGCGGTTTCTTGATTTCACAATAGTAAAAACATGAAATATGGAACAAATCAATTCCTCATATAAGTCGACAATTAGGAAGTTGTAACTCACCATAGATGAAAGAAACAATAGAACATGCAGAGCCACACATACAAATTGGGAACTGATAACTTTAATATTCTCTCAATTGCATACAGAAAGTTCCCTTTCAGCGGATGTTGAGAATTTTGGACAATTGGGTTAATATACTGCAAATTTAGTCCAATCAAAACTCATTAGAACTATGATTATGATTTACAGAGAAAAACACGTAAACACTCACTTGTTCAATGATGAAGCCCATCACCCCTGTAAATATGATCCACTTAACAAGCTGACGTATCACCACACCTTTTCTAATGCTTGCGGTACGAGGATAGCTTGGCTACAGATATAACAATTAATTGAAGTTATTAAGTAGTGACAACTAAAGAAATAAGAAGAGATGTAAGTAATCACCATATAATGAAGACAAATAATAAAATACAATTAGTAAACACAGACATGAGTCATACTTTCACATGGAAACAGAATGTCTAGCACGACTCTCAAGGACATGAGAACACGGCTATATATTTGTACGATTGCACCTATATAGCATTACATATATTTAACATGAATATTTACACGTGATTTGAGTTTATGTTTAGATACCAGGAACTTAATAAGTAAAAATATGGGCAAGTCATAAGTATATTGAAACCTTATAGTATTTGATAAAATCTTCACTTTTAAGAAATATTTTTTGACTCACAGAAAGCAAAGAAATTGGACAAGGATGGACACGTGTTGTGCCAAACACAGATACACATGGTAAGTATTAGTAGGAAAAAGTGTCCTACAGATCGTAGATAATAAACGATGTTTATATTCTTTAGAAGTGCATTCACATGTCAGTTAAAAGAGAAAAGTGGTGGTTATTTGGTACCTGAGAAATCCATTCATCATGCAGTGGCACATTTGCATCTTAAGTTCCCGAATATTAAGTTAGCTGAGATATTTCTCGTTATTTAGAAGAGCTAAATCATCTTGCAGACATCTCCATTTCTTATTAATATAAATGGACAGAAGTCTGTACATATCAGAGTAAATTTGTACTCATTAGCATGTATTGATCTCACAATAGACCCGTCAAAGTTCCTTCTTTTTTGGCCTTATATTCCTCTGGATAAAGATAAAGTTCATTATGTTACAAGTAAATGACTTGATTCTTTATATGCATTGCATTTAACAATGTGTTTTATGTGACTGTGTACTACTAATGACAGACTTATCACATAGTATTCTTCTCATGCTGAGAATTACAATTTGAAACACATTAATCCCTCTAATGATATAGATCATAGATCACACTCAAAGATAACAATAAAAAATGTGAGGGGCCATAAAATACATAGGTTCAGCATGCGTAATAATAAAATGGTCATTGCGGATAATCCTCTCAATCATAGATCACACTCAAAGAGAACTCCACTATGCTTGCTGTCGGCAGTGTGCTATCTAGCCGCTCGCCAAGGGTGATACAAGAGAGAAGAGGGAGGTTTTTTTTTTTTTTTGTATGAGGCAAAAGATCGAGTAACTTGTCCTCCATGTTCGAGCAACACTATGCTATTGCCTGAGCATGGACCATAAGGAGTTGCTCGAACATGGAGGACAAGTTACTCGATCTTTGCCTTATACAAAAAAAAAAAAAAAACCCTCCCTCTTCTCTCTTGTATCACCCTTGGCGAGCGGCTAGATAGCCCACTGCCGACAGCAAGCGATAATAATGAGAGGTCCTCCACCACCAACATGGTCACCCCCCCCCCCCCCCCCCCCCCCCCTTCTAAACATCGAGCAGGGGTGGCTAGACTGCAGGTAGACGTAGCATATATGTTATGGCTGCCAACCATGTCAGCAACCATTCAAGATAGGAGCATGACAAGAGGGACGAACAGAGAGGATGGTTGGATGAGAGGTGTCAGTAGTTGGCTGCACACCTCTAACGCTCACTGCAGGCTGGTGTTGTGCCACCTGGCAACCAGGGATGAGTATCAAGAAAGATGAAATAGTGATAAATTTTAAAAAATGGGTAGAGCAGAGTTAAAAAGGGGTATCCTTCATTTTTTAGAAGCCCCTTAGCATCATATGCACTCGCAATAATTTAGGAGGGTTTGTTAATGATAGATATAATTTGCATCAAGCACTGCCGATAACTCCGACAACTATAGATTCATGGAATCATTATTATCTATTAGTTTTCCTTTTACTTTCATTCTTTCTCCCAGCCTTGTTGATGTCTATCTATTTTACTACTTACTAAGCCAAAAAGGTCGATAGGAGACAGACTCTCATTCTTCAAGGATAATACTAAAAAAGGAGAAAACTTACTGCCTAACTTTTCTCTCTACATATCATTTATTCAATAATCTGGTGTTAATAAATGGGCTGCTACATTGGTTTGAACCAAGCTTAAAATAGCCAAAAAAAAATATCCATGATATATGTAGCCATCAAGGTCAAGCAGTCAGTCGCTCTATTACCTTCTGTGTATAAGCAGTCAGCCGCTCTATTGCCTTCTGTGTATATGGGTGGCCTCCCACTCTTCAAGGGAAAATTTAAAATTAGCTTCAAATCTTGCCACAATGAGGGGTCAACATCAGATGTAGGGAGGAGCAATTGGTAGACAACATTCAAGGGAATCAACTTATAGCCATATGTTTCGCCCATTAAAACAACAATGGCATATGATAGGCCTTCCCCTAAGGCACTGGGCTGCATCCCATCGATCTCCTTCCCTTCATCCTTATCGCAGCAAACGCTACGAGACCTCCAAATTCATTCAGTAGTATAAATCCTGCACCATCCAAATTTTAATTTGACCCACTCTATACAAGGTACTTCCCATCTCAACCATAGATAATATTGGGGATGGAGCACGGATGGACTGAAGCCTCATTCTTGTAGGAAGATTAGAAGGTGATACTACAACTTCCCATTAGCAAACTGATCTTTGATAAGACTCATGGTAGCATTAGAGAATACCTTGTGGAGCTTGACTATGACCTTCAAAGAGCTTCTCGTTCTTGTGCTTCCAAATGCACAAAGAGGTAGTAAATGAAGCTCTGCCTATAAGCTTTCACGGTTCCCTCGCCTGCCTTGGAGGCTTAAAAGAGCTCCCACAATTAAACATTGTTTTGAGGCTCCAAATTGATATGAAGCTTGTTCCACATGAGCTGCAAAGCTTATCTTGAACAAGAGCAGTCCACAATTAAATGATTGACATCCTCAACATCATATAGGGTCCATTTCAAATTATATCAACACTAATATTCCTAGCAGCAAGAAATAGTTCTGATTGCATGCCCAATGTCTTATCTTCCATCCACATTTGAACCCAATGTCCTATCTTCCATATCCACATTTGATTTTTGGGCAATGTTGTAGATGTCGTCTAAAATATTAAACATGTGGGCAGAACATCATCAAACGAAATTGTTTATATCGTTTTGGTTATATAAGAAAGGCCATTATTTTGACCTAAATTTGATAAGTCGGACGACTTGACAAATGAAATGTTGACCGACTATTTCACACAAAATCAATTTTATATATTAACAGGTGGGGTTCTAAGAAACATATTCGTTAACCCAATAACCCAGAAGAAACCCCAACTCTCCTTCTCTCCATAGTCACATAATTCGTGAATAATTCGCATATGCATAGCTGATCAAACTATTTCGCATATGTATAGCTGATTGAATAATACGCAGGTTCGGTAATAGCGCGACGAGTTCGTGAATTACTAGTTAAATTCGCAAACGCGAACTTTCCGCTTTATTCGCGTATAATTAGTATGTTTTCTTAAGAATAACATGGGTAGTGGTTTGATTAAATAGCTTTCTTTTATCAAGAATACAATGGGAAAGACAACTCATAGAGTTATAATTGAGAAATGGAGGTCTCAATGTGCATTTAGTGTCCAATTTTAATGGCCTAGCTGAATAATATAAATGGGAAAGACTATTGGCATGAGATGATCCCAATCAGCTTAACATTCGGGAAATGTAAATACTAAGGGGGAGTAATTAATAGGACTTGAATATTATTTGGTTTATCATTAATATATATTCTGTACTAAGTCCCTAGTTATCATTCTTTTTCCACAAACTCATATATATACCCGAACTTTTACCGAATTTCCCTAATTCCAAACTTTTAACCTCGAACACCGAACTTGTGAATATGCTTCTTTCATATAGATTTACCCGAAATTAGAGCATGGGCCTCCTTCCGAAGGCGAGAGTGCCTTCCTCCATTAGGTAGGACTTGATTTATTGATATCCAACATTTTTGCAAATATATTTTACACATTTAGTTTAACACATAACATATGTTATTGATATCTGGCAATTTTCTAAATCCATGCCCACAAGACCATAGGACCCCATTGCAGGTCACTGAAGTTATTGGACTTGGAAGTCGCTCCATGCATGCTTTCTTCACTGTGATTTCATAAATGATTAGGATTTTGTAGCTTTAAAGATCTGGTTACTTGAATATTATTTTGGGTTTAGAGATTTGATGTAAGAGAAGGATGAATGATTTTTCAAAATATTCATAAATAGGTGCATTATAGTAGTTTGACTAAATCGATGCATTACACTATGTGACCCTTTTACAAATATGTCGTGTCCTGTGTTCATTTCTTCTCACAGTCTGTCCGTGCTTGTTAGTCTGCAATCACCCCCATAGTTGAGAGGTTTTATCTGCAGTTAACCCAATAAAAAATAAATTTACCTAATCAAATTTGAGAGAAATTGTATCCTTTATATGGGATGAACTATAATTCTAACACGAGAGCATACTTTTAGCCAATATGGATACACAGTACTAATTGTTTTCACCACATACTGAACAACTGAACAGAGGATAATTGGTATTCATATCATTAAATAATAAAAGAAAATCAGATTAGTATATGTCCAAGATGAAAATGATATACCTGGTAGCAAAGAGTGGGAGCCACCATAAAATACACTAAGCTGCGGTAGCTAACACCTTGAGAAGAATCAAGGTCCATACAATTAGACGGAACATCGCCCTAACAAGAGAAATCAATATGAATGGCGAGAATGAAACTTAAACTATAAATAAAATTAGCGAGACTAGAAGATGAAAATGTTTCACGAGGACGTATAACAAACTCAAACAATAAACAGCAGTATGAATCTATGATATTATTCTTTTTGTCAAGCAAAAATAAGAATAATTTTAATTGTATAATTTTAATAACAAATTTATGATCCTGTAGTTTAAGCTGAAGCATATTGGGAACCATAAGCAAAACTTTCAATAGTAGGCAGCAGAAAAGTTGGCAATAACTTGTTTACTAAGTAAAGATAGAAGACAAAAGAATATAACTCCCAGAACATAATGAAGTAAAACCTCTCCTGCTGAACAGGAGACTCAAACTCGAACATAATAAAAAAGCATACATTCCTCATGCAAATGACAAGATGACTGCTCTGTGACCAGAATGAGACTAGTAGCACCATGAACTTACAATAGAGTTTGTTAGACATCTGTTGGGGATGATTGTCTTCCTTTATCTAGGTTTTTTCTGCTTGCTTAGAAATAAAACATATGATGTAGATACATTGTTCCTTTTCGCTCTTTAGATCAGGCCATAGAGATGTATGCAATTTGCTACAGCAAATCATGCCATGTCACCTCTTCTTATAGACTACTACTGTCCAGGGAACTTACAGGGTGAGTGCCCCTTGGCTACACGGCCTAAAGAAAAGAGCAAAACCGAAATGAAAGGTCTACCCCTACATACCAACTAACCTAGATTTTATGGCAAGGCCCTCTCTTGTTCATAGCTGCCTGTCTAGGAATTTGGGAGAGCGCAGTGGAATGCCTTCAGGTTGACATCTGGTCAAAAAGTTGTCAATGTTTTTGTAAGCTTTCTTTTGCTCCATAGCTAACCCCTTTATGATGGGAAAAAAATATGATCATTTTTTAACATAAATCCTAATATCAATAAGTTGAATTGACATAGACATTCACCAATATATATATTTTTATTATGAAATTGCCTCAAAACGCCAGGAAGCATACTAGTCACAACTAGGTATATCATGCTCAGAAAGAGGGCCAGTAACAGGACCTTTATAATTATGCAATCCAACATCAGCTGCATTTAGTAATCTATTGCAGCAAATAAGTAAAAACATCCTTTATGACACACAAAAATTGATACTGGTAATACCTTCCAACATATGTTTACCTGATCAACAGAGTTGGACAGTGTCCGCAAGTCGTAGTTAGTATGAGCATAAGACACAAGCTTTAACCAAACAATGCTAGCGCAGAGCATTAATGCAAGACCAAATAAAACAGCAGAATCACATCTGCAAAGAAATCAGGTCACAAATTATAAAAAATGCAATGATAACCTATAATGAACAAACAGCATATGACATATTATGGAAAACTCATGCTTGAGCTACAACCCTAAAGTTAGATACATGCTTCTAGCATGGCTCGAGAAATATTCAAGTTTAAATAGAAGCAGAATAACACAAAATGCAAGATGGCGGAGATGCTGTCAAAGAATAGCCACTACCTGATCACTTCTAATTTCACCCATTGCTGTACTGGACACTTTATGTTTATGTCTCTATATCATGTCATCAATTCATGAATATATATCTCGATTTCAAGTCTTCAGAAGTTTCACAAGAATATCTCTAATGTATGATCAGATCAAACAGAATGGTTCTGTCAAATCAATTTTACCTATATGCTTCTGATTTCAAGTTGTTATACTGCAGGCCCAAAAAGTTACTTTTGGTGAATTTGCGCAGAAGAAAACGCAGATACATAGGAACAAGTATGTTAAATTAAAAAACTTATGTCTAACGACTGCTTACGAATAAGTGGGCATGCATTGTATTTGTATCAAAAGATGGAGAGGACAATGTTCATATAATGAGTGAAACAAGGACATGCTCAACTTAATGTTTTCTCCAAGGTTCAAAATCTAAGTTTAGGTATCACTTTCGGACCATTCTTATGAGTTTCGGATTTGGCCATTTCAATGTTTCCGGTGGTTTCGGTTCGGATTAATGGGCTTTCAGGTTTCAGACTTTCAGTAACTTAAAAGATCTTTAAAATAAAAATCTAAAATGCTAATTGATATGTTTAGACTTTAGGCCCAACAAAATGGTGTTTATTTAGGCAATTTCATGTTAGTATCCAATGAAATAATGCTCAACATTGTTAAATCAAACATTATTGAATCATATAGCAACAATACAACAACAGAGCATTTTATACCAAATTTTTGGGGTCGGTTGATTGAATCCTTTTCTTCCATCCACTCCTATTAAGGGTCGTGTCTTAAGCAACACTAACAAAAACCATACCGATCTTTAAAACTTCAATCCATGTTCGTTTCCGCCTACCTCTAGTCCTAGCGGTTCCTTTAACTCTTTTTTTGTCGCTCCTTACCGGAGCACATAATGGTCAATGTTGCACATGTCCAAACCACCTAAAACAGTTTCTCTCATCTTGTCCTCAATTGGTGTCACCTCTCACTTCCCACGAATACATTCCTTTCTTATCATATATTTCAATATTTGTAACTCATCCATCTTAGCATTCTCACTTCGGCTACACTAATTTTTGAAATGTTACTTCTTAATCACCCAACGCCACTATGATCCATAAAATGATGGTTGGTCTTATAATCGTCTTATAGAATTTTTCTTTCAATTTCAAAGGTATCTTGTGATCACAAAGTACTCCTAAAGCTCTCCTCAATTTACACCATTATGGTTTAATTCGCATAGCATCCTTCCCAATCTCTTTGTCATGATAAATGATTAATCCTAGATATCGAAAACTATCCTCATAGGTATCTTTTGACCATCTATATATACTCCACCATCATTTTTCTTTCCTTTTTGGTTGAAGCAACATCCCATATACTCTATTTTTGTCCTACTAATATAAAATTCTTAGATTCCAAAGTTTTGCTCCACACTTGTATTTTATCATCTAACCATTCTCTACTCTCATCGACTAACACAATATCATCAACAAACATCATACACCATGGAACCTCCTCATGGATAAGTCCAGTAACTTCATCCATAACTAAAAGAAAAAAATGTAAGGACTTAATGTTGATCTTTGATGCTAGCCAATTGTAATAGAAAATAGTTTATTGTCTCCTCCAATGATTTGTAGAGTCGTCATAACTCCATCATAAATATCCTTAATAGTCTCAATATAGCTATTAGGAACTCATTTCTTCTCCAAAGCCTACCATATTATCTTCCTCCCAAACACTCTATCAAAAGCTTTCTCAAGTCAATAAAAAAACATATATAAATTCCCCTTTTTCTGTCTAAATATTCCGTTTAATCTTACTGATAAATAAATAGCTTCCGTATAGATCTCCTCGGCCTAAAACCATATGACTCATAAGCTTAATTCCTTGATAGTTTTTTTCAGATAAATTCTTCGATAGTTGTTACAACTATGTATATGTTCTCATTTTTATATATGTTCACTATAATACTGGTTCTCCATTCATGAGTCATCTACTGTCTTTAGGGATTAGCATGTTGTTGAATAAATTAGTAAGCCATACCAATCATTTTTACCCTAAACAATTCCAAACCTCAATAGGTAAATCATCATGTCCTCCCGCTTTTTATTTTTCATTTTCTATGCAACCTTAACTTCAGATATTCTAATTTAAGACAATAGCAATATGACCTACTAATAACTAGCTTAGTATCCAAATTAAGCTCTTCTTTGTTGCTCTCCTTAAATAACTTGCAAAAAAAACTTCTCCGCCTCTTAATAATATCATTTTCTCTTACTAGTACCATTTGGTCTTCACTCCTGACATATATATTATATTACATAGTTCTCTACTATTCATTTTCCTACTCATAGCAAGAGTATAAATATCTTTGTCTTCATCCATAGTTTATAACCTCCTATATAAATACAACCTTAAATTTAACTTCACTAATTGTTTTCTTAGCTTCCTTCTTTGCTAGTTTATGTCCCTCAAAGTTATCATTTTTACACTTTTGTTAATCTTTATAGGAAAACCTTTTGAATCTAATAACCTTTTGGACCTTCTCGTTCCACCACCAAATTTCTTTTGGACTCCAACCATTGCCTTTGGAAAATCTTAGAATTGCTTTTGTTACTTTCTTGATACAAATTAACATAATACACCGTATAATTGTTTTCCAATGAAATAATGAGAGGAAAATTGTTTGTATTGATTTGTAGACGAGTTGTTACAACTCTTTCATTTAAGCTTACAAATAGCAATCTACAACAAATACAGAGATCTGGGGCAGTGTGGCGGTGGAGTCTTGATCAGCACCCGATCACTGCTTCGTTGACGATCCAAACCAAATTGCTTCTTCGACGGGAACATAATTCTTCTCGGATGCTTCCAAACTCCTTGTTGTCGATAACGAAGCGAAGGAAACTCTCTCGAATGGAGTAGCTCTATATCTGTTTTCTAGAGTGTTCTGCTCTCTAGGAGTATTAAATTATGACGATCCAAACCAAGTTGCTTCTTCACGGGAATGGAATTCTTCTCATATACTTCCAAACTCCTTGTTATCAATGACGAAGCGAAAGTAATTTTCTGAAATGGAGTGGCTCTCTTGCTATCTGAAGAGTATTAAATTGTCAACCCCTCAAAACAGCCCAAGGATGGGTTATTTATAGCTTCAAAGGGAAAGTTACCCTTGTAACCGCCTTGTAACTTTACAGCCTCCTGCGAAACTGTTTCACTAGTTCCATGGAGCTAAAATAGCGCATGAACCGCTTGGGGAGTAGCCGATGTTCTCCTCCACTCCAACGAAAAGCAAGGACGTGGCGTCCTAATAGGGTATCAACCACCCACTAATAACGTGGATTGTTACACCTTAATAATGGCTCAGTCGGTTTGGCGCACAGCGACGCGAAAGCAGCCATCCATGTCGTGCAAGAGTTGTCATTGTCGCAGAAGAAGTGTTGTCGTAAAAGCAAAGTGGGGAGTGATGCAGGGAGTGCCACGGAAGCAGAATTACGTAGCTCTGTTAATTCTGCAGAACTAGTCAAATCTATGAGTTTCGTAGAACTAGTCAAATCTATGAGTTTCGTAGAACTAGTCAAATAAACTTGTTTTCAATTAAGTTGTGTTCTAGTCCGTCTTGGGCTTTGAATGTCCTGGATGACTATCTTATCCACATGTGATGGTCTGGATTGCAGCGTGACATTTTTTAGGTGTCAACAATAACATTAGTCTTCTTCTACCTTCCATCTTCCTTCCTTTATTATTTTGCCCTTGAATAATACTAAGTTCCCTCCTTTCAAGTTCCACCATTCACTTCATGATCTCGTCTATTCTAGTCTCTCTTCAATTCCCTAGTACTACTAAGATCACCAACCTATCTTTAGTGTGTAAATTCTCTTATGGTATAAATTTTAAGTCTTTACATGTTAGTCTATCAACTTTCCTAGTAAGAAGTTAGTCTACTTGACTAATCTAGTAAGAAATTAGTCTACTTGGCTAATATTGGTCCGATGTTAGAACTAATATATAGCAACAATAAACAATATTTTATTGACTTTTTTATTGACTATTTTGCATATATAACATTTTTTAAACCATTACATCTTCAAACTTACTTATTATGCAACATTTAGTATTATGAATAACTAGCAAAATTATTTATTACTATTAACAAAGGGCCAAGTTATCCAATTAATTTATATCAAAGTAAACAATTTTGTATATCTTCATAGCTAATTTTATGTAATTTTACATTCAACTAAGAATACATACAACTATAGTTTTACTTCAGGCTTAGTAAGGCAAGCCCCACCCAACCCTGTCAAGGTCGAAGATCACTCTCGTTTTCAGGCATTTACGGTTTCTCTGTGTCAATTCAAAGTTACAGAAGCATATATAATTTTCTAAGTAGAAAACTTGAAATCCACAGTAGATAGAAGGCAATATAACTCCAACATGGAAAAAACAAGAAACAGTTTTTCTGACATAGATGTTTTTTTTTAGTTTTGCTTAAATATCAACATAACCAAATTTCGGTCTGGGTCTCAGCTCGGGCAGTACCAAACCCACATCTGGAACATTTTGTTTTCAGTGCAAACTGAAAAGTTCAAACCTTGGCTTTGAGATGTCTTGGAAAGTTGAAGGGTTGAGGATAATAAAGATATGGTATGGCACTTGAACTAACAATTTCATGACTAAAAGCCCATCTCATGAAAACATCAATGCTTTCAGATAGATTCCAGGATATCAGGTAAGTGTAAATCAAATTTGCAAGCCAAAGCCTCCTTAGAACATGAAATATTGTTATGTACATCGTTAGCATGCATATGTGAGATGCTTCTTTTTTGATAGTGATATATATATATATATATATATATATATATATATATATATATATATAGAGAGAGAGAGAGAGAGAGAGAGAGAGAGAGAAGCAAACTAGCAAAGTAGGCATGCCATTGAAGCAAGACATGTAATCAAGAAATGAGCATTAAATGGGTAGAAATATGCCACCAACAAATGGCATGATACTTGAAAATGGATGTATCTTGACAAACTTCTATATCTTATGATATCTTCACCATTTTCAAAGATACTCTGGTTCCTCTCCTGCTCCATATATGAACAGTAGACCTAAAGCATTTTGGCCAACAGGAGTCGACCTAGATTCAGTCAAAAAAGAAACCTCCAGATATATAAAGTTCAAAGTTTTGTAGCAATGGAAGCATAAAAATCCCCATCTTTGTTACATAATTATATATGACACGATCATCCAAAAGGATAATGGAAATCATAATGACTTGAAAGTTTATATCTAACATGATCACAGATCATTTATGTCGAGTTGGTCAAACATTACAAAACGTCAAGATGTATATTCAACTTATACAATTATATCTCAATCTCAAATATGTTTTCAAATATTCAGGAAGTAATAAGTTTTCATTTGGTCATACAACAAAAGATAGTATCTGGGCAATCCAGAGAATCGACCAGCAATTGTTTATCTTCAATTTGTAAGCTTCCTGTAAACTGTGATACAACTGGACCAACTAGCAATTTTATAATAAACTTGTAGGAATGAAGATTAACTACGGAATCAATGTGAGACGATGATTAATTATCCATGTCATTGTGCACTGCTGTTAAAGCATCAGGGGATTTCCCTAATGTCTACCACAAGAAATTGATGTCTCAGCACGAAGGATGAAGGTAAGAACTCTTACCTAAGAATCACAAAAACTGGATACAGGATCTCTGATGTTGTAATAATCACATGGAGTAAGATAACAAGCTGCAAACCATGACAATGAACAACAAGTGATGGTGGAAGGCCAATTAGCATAGCAGTTATTAATGAACAGTTTATCATAAGGCAAATAAGGTAGAATTCATCATTAAAAGACTTCGTGCTCCAACTAAATATTTAACAAATACACTAAGTAGCCATACAAAAAAATGTACAAACTAGGACATGCATAAAGGAGATGCTATAAAAACACATTTCAAAAGATAAATGGAGATTAGCAAGACAACTATATTGTAGAAATGTGATCACATAATCCCATAACAGAACTCAATTTTCCCTCCACGTAGACTATTGCCAAGTCTATTGGTATTTGCAAGAGTCCAAACAGACCTAGCTAGTAGGTCTTACGACTCTTATCAATCACTAAACAACTAGCCTTTGAAGACTCATGGAAAATCTCGCTCTCATCCAAAAAAATCTCGTCCAGAATCTTGGCACTAAATAGAGGTGATGTTAGGAACAACTATTCAGTACCAAAAAATTAAATCTATGTGTAAAGCTTTCTTGTGTATATTATTTAGTCGCTTTTAGTCCCACACCAATATAGTACTATGACACGTCAATCCTCCTAAAAAATAGGGATCCATACTACCTCAATAAAGCATCCAATCACGATAGTTGAGTGGATCACCGTGGAGTGGAAGATCGGCAGCAGGCAATCGGGTAAGTAAAGAGAAATTGTGATCTTTCTTTCTTGGCTTTGTTCTTGGAGGGGTCTTGGCTTGCTTGATGCTGGATTTGGAGGTGGTCGTGGTTGGCTAGGGCTGGAAAAAGTAGGTAAGGGGTGAGAAGGGGGCAGTATCTTGTGGGATGTGTTGGGGAGATGTGAGGGGAGGGGGAGGCAGAGAGTTGAAAGTGGGTTGGGTTGGGTTGGTGGGTGGTGTGTGTGTGTGTGTGTGTGTGTGGGGGGGGGGGGGGGGGGGGGGTGGAGGGAGGGGGGGGGGGGGTTCTGTGACACCGTTTAGCAAAAGTAACTCCCAAAGCTTTAGGCCCCGTTTGGTTAGGATTTATAACTAAGTTTTCTGAGTTATAACACAAACGATAGGTGAAAGTATGTTTGGTTCTGACATCTCACAAAGTTGTTTGGAATTTTTTTTACAAAGTAGTTGTTTAAAAACAGTTTTCTGAGAACAACTGAAAGCTATTTTCAGAATACTGCTCTCAGAAAGTTTTTTGCACATTCTCCCACGTCCCCCTCTCCTGTGACAGGGTCCCCCCCCCCCCCCCCCCGCACTCTCTCTCTTCACTCCTCGAGACGAGGGGCAAGGTCGAGGCTCGTGTCTTCCCTCTGCGAGCGTTCGTGTCGGAGGTCCGGTCAGAGGCTCGTCGACGTTGAGGCTCGTGTCCAGGATGATATCCAGGCTCGGCCACCTCGAGCTCGTGGACGACGTCGAGGCTCGAAACCGAGTCGGTGACTTCGGCCGCCTCGATCTCGTCGTCGACGTCGAGGCTCGTATCCATAAGGAGATCCAGGCTCGGCCGCCTCGAACTCGTGGACGACATCGAGGCTCGGATTCGAGTCGATGGACTTCGGCCGCCTCGAACTCGTGGACGACGTCGAGGCTTGGATCTGAGTCGATGGACTTTGGCCGCCTCGAGCTCGTCGTCGCCGGATCATTCACGAGCCGTCCCTCAACGTGGGGGGCCCTCCGACGCAGTGTCCTCCACCATTAATGGCCTTCACCAAGCTCCGGAATGGTCGTTCATTAGCATTTAGGGGTGGAAACCCTAAAAATTTGGGGGTGACAAAAACTCTCCAAGATCCAAACTCCACCGCCCACACTCTCCGCTGCCGTCTCCGAAGGAGGTGCCACCGCTCACCGGAGATTCTCCTCGCAATGGGAACTCCCTCTTCCTCCATCGGCACCTTCATCTCCGCCGACGATTGTCGGTTGACTTCGACGCTTGGCATCTCGATGTCATCACCAGCGTCGAGCTCACCATTTGGGCTTCGGCTGCCTCGATCCAAACGGACACAGTGTCAGACAGAGACAGGAACAAATTGGGTCAGGGTGGACACAAATTGTTTTCTGAAAATTTTTAACCAAACAGAATTTTTACCTTTCGTTTCTTATAAGATGAAAGTAACCAAACGCAAAGTCAATATTTTTATACTCAGAAAACAACTTTATAACTTACTATCAGAAAATTGTTTTCAGAACAAAATTTCAGAAAGCCTATCCAAACGGATACACTTGAGGATCCCCTTTCTCTTACCTGATTTCAGATTGCATAATCCGAAATAAAGTATCACCGAAGTTAGGGTGTTAAAGCCCCCTTTAACATATATCATCAACTGCATCGCTCTTCACCGCCGTCAATTCCTCCGGGTACGTCTCTTTGCGTCTCCTCTTCCTCTCTTCTCCCTATCTCATTCTCATTTTTTGCCTCAAACCCTGACCTTAACCCTAAACCAACAATTTCTATGATTTTCACCTCGGTTATGGCCAAAATCGACAGAGATGTAATGGTTTTAACTGATATCTGAACATTGATATTATAGCATACAAAATAGGTGCACCATCATACCTATAGCAAGTCCTTACTATCCAAGCTGGACAAATTTTACGCGAAGTTATCAAACAAACAAAGAAATTTAAACGGCAAATATAATGACAGACATTGAAGAGAGATTAAATTTAATCTTCGGGGAATTAAGAAGAGTTCAAAGATTACGTAAACTTACTGGTTCAGAGATCAGCTTGCGCCAAGCAAGTTTTTCAACCAGAAAAGCACAGAGAGGAAAAGCAGACAGAGAAAGGCTGTAATTACAAGACAAAACGTAGAAATGATATACCTCATCAGGCAGCTGGAAAAAAAAGTTGACAAAATTTTAAACAATTGCAACCAAGAACTGTTTTCCTGCATGTATTACCAACACATAAGCAGTGGCCAATCTCTCAATGATTTAGAACTAAACCAATATCCAGCTCGGATCAATAGACCATACTGCAAATAGTATACAACAAAATATCATAATTGCTGGAGAAATGACACTAAATTCGTAAACATAACATATACATAAAAAGAAGCAATAATTTATGTAAGAAAAAAAGAGAAGAAAATTTTACTGATTGGAACCTGACAGTTACAAAACAAGAACAAGAAAGCAAACCTTCATTAAATTCTCAATAATAAGCCGGCTATTCACTGCAATAAGTACTACTATACAGAGGTTGAACAGTCCTGCATGACTCTGTCACAGATACACAAAATTAGCAGAGAAAGAGTTAGTCTTACACCAAACATACAGATTATACGAAAAAAGGAATAAATATTTCTAAATGAAGTGATGGTTTTCCAACAGGTGGTCCTGTCAAATAAAAAAATCTTGACTTAAATGAAAACATAGAGCCACACAATAATTATGAGATCGTCAAAGAACAGTATAGATGAAAATCATGGGCAAATACTAGCATAATAGTTGGATTCACTGAAAGAAGAGTAATTAAGGCATCGTGTAGTTGAACATGGATACGAACTCTAAAAACACCATAGCTTGGAGTGAAAACACGCTTCCAGAAAATACGAGTTCTCCATATGCAATGGCTGAACTTGAATTTGAACAACATACTGACATAGCTTCATACAATTTTGAGGAATCCTACGAAAGGGTTACAATTGTTTGTAAATACAAATAGGCAAGATATGCAGAATTACCTGGAAGTCATTGCTTAACGGGCATTTCTGAAGGTGCACATAAAGAGAGATTAGAAAGAAATAACACTGAGGGATGATCTTGACAACATAGCTCGCAGACTATGTTGGATACGACCAAGGTTGTAAAAGGCGTTAGGCACTAGTCGGGCGGGCACCGGGTGCCTAACGCCCATAGTTTAAAGTATCGGCCGATACCGATCCGATACAGCCGATACCGATACAGTTTGGCATGTCCCGATCCGATACCCGATACTGACCGATACCAACATTAGATGTCTCTTTTCCAGTCAATTCAGCAAAAAAATTTGAATTAAAAAGACCAATTAGAAAGGATGTAAAAGCATAATAAGGTTGTAAAAACATATAAAAGAGGAAAACTTATCTATCGCATATAAATCAATCGACAAGGATGACTACTATTTCATTCAATATCAAAAATACTAAGAAACAATACTGAAAATACTTTAAATTATGCATAATTGTATAAAATATATTCTCTAAAATGTTAATAATTTACTAATAGTTGTTTGCTTTCCGATACCAAAAAATCCGATACTCCGATCCGAAACCGCCGATACCGCCGATCCCGATACTCATAGGAATGGTCCGATACCGATTCCGATACCGATACTTTGAACCTTGCTAACGCCTAGCCCGCCTAGGCTGCCACCTAGAACTAGGAGGTTAAAAAAAACTGTTGAAGATTGCAGAAAAAAGTCCATAAAACCCAAAAACATGCATAGTCGGGCATCGGCGGGCACCAGGCACCTAGTGCCTAGTTGCTACCTGGGTCGATTTTTAGATCAGTGGATAAGATTAGGACCAGCGACATGGACATGTCACCTATTTCTGTGTGTACTAGTGTATTTTAGATTATCCATCTTGTGTCTGATGCGCGCCCAACACGACCAGGCCCATATTTTTGGGGCGTCCATCTTTCTAGCTCGCAGACAATTTTAAGGTCTAAGGATCACATCATTACAATCGATAGTAAATATAAACACGTAAGATACGTAAACCCGGAAATCATTGATCAGTAGCCATTTACAAAGACATAAACTGACAGTCGTGAGATTTAAAAGAAAATGATGCGAGGTTTTATGGTTACAACTTATATAACAATGGATAAATTGTAGTAGGGTATAGGGTTCACAGATAGACATAAGAATATATGCAACTCTGAAGCAATTTCTAGGAAGGGGGCCTAATAGTCAATCCATAGAAGCCCATTTTCTATCTTAAAATTTTCCAAAATGTAACTGATGTAGACATAGTGGCTAGCTTAGACATGTGAGGCATCTAGATGGGTTTCTAGCAATGGATTTATTCCAGCACTATAAACCTCACCTAAAAGGATTTCTAGAAATAATAAAACAACACTATCAGAGTCAGACAAATGGGTGCAACCAGAACTTGACTATAAAGTTGATATAGGCCGCATGAGAATGACGAGGGGAGTGCCAGGTCTTGACTGCAAGTGGACAGGCAAATGTATGACGTGCAATGGTCAAAATGACATTATATTGCTGTAGGTTGACAACCTGAGCAGTTTTTAAGTTTTAACTAAACCTTCCAGCTAATAAAGAGAAACAGAAAGCAACACTTTTCTGCCATTACAGCTATGGAATGTGATTTTTCCTAGGTTCAAAGTATCGGTATCGGAATCGGTATCGGACCATTCCTATGAGTATCGGGATCGGCGGTATCGGTAGTATCGGCGGTTTTGGATCAGAGTATCGGATTTTTTGGTATGGGAAAGCAAATAACTATAAGTAAATTATTAACATTTTAGAAAATATATTTTATACATTTATGCATAATTTTAAGTATTTCCAGTGTTATTTCTTAGTATTTTTGAAATTTAATGAAATAGTAGTCACACTTGTCGATTGATTTACATGCGATAGATAAGTTTTCCTCTTTTATATGCTTTTACAACCTTACTATGCTTTTACTACCTTACTAATTGGTCTTTTTCATTTAATTTTCTTTGTCGAATTGATCAGAAAAGAGACCTCTAATGTCGGTATCGGTCGGTATCGGGTATCGGTCGGTATCGGATCGGTACATGCCAAACCGTATCGGTATCAGCTGTATCGGATCGGGATCGGCCGATACTGCAAACTATGGATTTTTCTCACATATACTTGGTTTAAGTAAAGACTGCATTATAACTAGAGGCATTAAACTGATTAATAAATTTCAGCAGGTTTTGCTGCCAGTAAGAAAAATACTTTGGTCAAGTACTTTCCTACAAAGAATGTGGAAATCAAGGTCTGCCACAAAGGCCTTTAAATGTTACTAGTCAAGATTGAGAAGTCAATGATAACCTCTGGGGAATAACTTATTCTAATGAAACATTCTAATAAGACTTTTTTAGCTCCCTTTATGCAACTTCCATTTTGTTATATTAGCTTCACTCCAAGCAAGCATGATTATTGAAGCCTCTGGGAGTTCTACACAAGCTTATGCCATTTACTTGGCATTCCATCAATATATCCTAAAATCGCTATGGACTAATCCACAAGTTATTTTATCTTAGTTATGCATCCCTTTATTTATGCCTTTACCATGAGTCCACCATGCATATCCTTCTCATACTTGTGAATGCTTGAACAATCAATGCTGCCCCCATTAAAATACTAAACCTTCTCACCTTTATATATAGCTCTTTAAATAGAAAACAGCAATGATATGTCAAACTCATTTGACAAACCAAAGTACTTAACCACTTAGTTCTTTGAGATACATTTTCAATTCCTCTCTCTGCTGGTGGCTAACCAACAAAACAAAGCACATTCATGGCATCCAACTAAAGTTCCAAGGACTTTAGTTTTCATTTCCCAAAAATGGAAACTTCAACATCATGTAGTACATTTTCATAATAAGGGCAAGTTTGCTACAGTTTCTCTCAACTGCAAGCTTATGTATTTGGTAAAATAAATAAGCAGCCAACTTTCCAAACGTATTCTTTTCATAGTGCTTTAGAAAGGCATGGAGGGAGTTGCTTTCTTGCTTCTTACAACTCTTCCTTTTAAGAAACTACCCTCTAAATTTCCAGAAGTAGAGCAGATAAGCAGATTTTTATGAACACTATTGTATCTGCATCGAAGAGATGCAACAAATTGTTTGGATCATTGCATGGTGATGAATTTTCCTCATTAGGTCATTAGGTCATTGCTTCAGGTTTGGGCTTTGTTAGGGATTTCAAGCTCGGCACCTTAACTTCAAATCCCTTGATTAAGCGTAGTAGCAGATTCCGCACCTTGGCTCAAAAGCACCTCCCCTTTCTTCTTCGCTTGGAGGTGTTAATACATGTTCTTTTGGCAATTTTCAATAATTTTAACACTTGAAGTGGGTCTTCCTTAAGTTTGATGCTTTCAGTATGTAGCTACCAAACAAGCAGGTTCAAATAACAACTAAGGATACCAGGTTAAGAAACAGCTTTGATAAGCTTCATCAATACCAAACCTGATACAAGTCTCAGCTGGTCCATTCCCTCCACAGATTCTTTCAAACTTCCAACCTTTACATCCACTTCATAAAAAGAGAGAGACATATACATATATGAGGATAGTGTTGCACAAATATGGACACGGATTTGGATATTGATACAATCCGAAAATTAGCGATTTACGAAAGATATAGGATAAAAGTATGGCTTGGATATGATCATATATACACATGAAACATGTTTCCATATAAACACCGGAAGAGGGGGGGGGGAGGGGGGGGGTTTCCAATGGTAGCACTAAGTAAGTGAGGGGAGGAGTGAGTGTGGGTTAGTCATATCCCGGGCATATAATAAATAGGAGGGAATCCTGGTGCTAATAGTCCAAGACATGGACGGACATTAATGATTGGTCTTATCTAAAACAAAACATATTTGCATATATATTCTATACATAAGTTTGATAGTAAATAACTCCAAAACGTTCTAGAAAACCGTTATTGTTAAATGCCATAGTTACCTGGATTCCAAGTTTCATTCGCTACGTGGTACAAGTATGGATATACGTTACACTCCGTCTTACACAGTATAACGGGGTAGGCTCAACCAGAGTACGGCTCAACCAGAGTACGGCTCAACCACAATCGTTCGCTAAGAGAGGTTTTTAATGTTTATTATTTATGATTATTAAGGAAGAATTCATAGTGAATACAACAACCACCTAGTCTCCTTTTTAGAGAGAATACACACTTGCTCTTGTGTGTTTTGTTTTGACAATTAAATGATTTTATTATCTTTTAAATTATCATTTGAATGACATTTTTGTTGAACTCCATCTAGTAAAAATTGAATTGCTTGGGTTACCACTTTTGGCTATCCAAACATGAAACCCATCAAAGTTGGGGTCATTGGAACCGAAACATTGCTCCCGGAGGGGTAGGGAGATCCTACTAACTATGTTACAAATTCATAAGATTAAACCAGTATGGCTGAAATGGACAAGTGCTTGTAGATTGTTGTGATCTCAAGATACCATTGAATTTGAAAGAAATTTTTTATAGGACAACAATAAGATCAACCATGCTTATAGATCAGAGTGTTGGACAATTAGAAAAACAACACGACCATAAAATAATCATAGCTGAAACGAGAATGGTAAGATTGATGGGTGACATTACATTCAAAGATAGGATAAGAAATGAATGTGTTCGTGGAAAATTGGAGGCGGCACTAACTGAGGTTAATATGTGAAAAACTCGTCCATAGTGGTTTGAACATGTGTAGCATAGACCAAGAGATGCTTAAGTTATAAAGAGAAAAAGAGCTATAAGATATTAGTCAGAGGAGCTATTGGAACCAGGGCAGGAGTAGGCCTATTCGATTGAGTTGGTAACAAACTATACTTTTTCGTTCGTGTTAAAGCGGCCATTGTTCTTAACAAAGCTAAATAGGATAAAGGGATTCAAATAGCTAGCCCTAAAATTTTGGGATAAAAACTTTGTGGTGGTTGTTTGCAAAGAAATGTTACTTATAATATCTCAATTATGTTTAGCCCGATCCAATCATGCCAATTCATTTTATGATGTTTTGGATCCCTTTGAAACCTAGGCATAGGAGAGCATTTTCAACATAGGTGTCGAGGAAATATCATGTCAGATGCATGTCATATCCAGCACTAGTTAGTCTTTTGTACAAGTATCCATGCAACCTAGGAGGGAAATATCATGTCAGATGCATGTCATATCCAGCACTAGTTAGTCTTTTGTACAAGTATCCATGCAACCTAGGAGGCTATAGTTTAGAAGGTCTTTGCAACATGAACTATATAACATAATACCATAATGATAATGATAATGAAATTTTCCTCCTTTGTTCTCATCTCTTCTCCTTATTTTCCTCTTCGGTCAACCAGTCTCTATATAATGCATAGAGAGTACTTTAGATTTAAGTAATTTGAGCTCTCAATTAGAAAGGTCTTTTTATATAGCAGCATTTCAAGGAAAAATGGCCGAAGCGGCTCTATTTTCATGTTTTAGTGAACTATATATATTTGAATAGCATGCATAATTAAAAAAAAGTTATTTTATGGCAAGAAGAAAATGAGGAATCTACTACCAGACAGCATGCACAAAAAACAACAAAGTAATTGTGTTAACTTAAGCGGGACATTCAGATTTTTTATCTCTACGTACATGATTTTCAATGTCTATTGAGTAGCCATATTTTAACAAATGGGATGAGTTATAGAATCAATATGGGGCGTCAAAGCAACATGAGGAAACAGGGGGCCGCAAAGCAACATGAGGAAACAGGGACGGAGCTACATTACCACCCCAACCCCAACCCTCCCACCCACCCACCCACAAAAACTTTTATGAGACCAATTGGGTGCCACATACCCCCATTTGATACCTAATGCCCACATGCATTACACCAAATCTCGACTAATATACACTCTAAATCCCAACTAATATACACAATGGTGATTGAAGGGAATGTTAGAAGGCGGAAACCGATGTGGAACGAAGACGAGAAATGTATTTTATGACAAATATGCTACATGGTGAAATTATTAGTAAATTATATGGTGGGAAATAAAAGAGATCACTGAGTGGACAAAGTTTTCCTACAAACAATTGATGATTTACACCAACTATATCTTGCAGACTTCATAATTTCCAATTTCTTCTTGTAGTCCCAATTTGTTGAAAGTCAGACAATAAGTTGGTCCAAATTTCTGAATCCTATGCCTAACTAAGTTGAAGGCAGTGGCACCTATGCTGCACGGACACAAATATGACAAGACACTTTTGAGAGCACAGCGAGACCGACATGGTACTGACGAAGGCCGCTCCTAGTGAATTTTGGAGTATCCGTGTCGACCATGCACGACAACGGACACAGCACCGATTTTCTGAGTGTCCGTGCTTCTTAGAGTGAAGCTAATCGAATATAATAATCGCCAACGTCATCTCAATATTAAACAAGCAAACTAGAATTGCAGAATACTAAATTGGCACGAACTAACACAAAATTATAAACAGAACTTGCTGCTCCTTCGACCGATAAGCAATCGAACCTGCTTGAAAATGGCATCGGAACTAAGGGGACTCTCCTTGATCCTCCGGTGCGCCGGCTCCGAAGCCCGATAAGTGAACTTCGCCGGAACTCCGGCCGCCTCCTTCTTCCGATCCCCTCCGCGGTTGTCCGCCGATCCCTTCACCTCCTCCTTCTTTTCTGCTTCCGTCTCCCGGACGATCCGATCAATCGTGTCGGCGTCGGAGCTCGTCTCCGCGCTCGAGTCGTCGGTCAGCGCCTCGGCAGCCGGGAAGCTAGACTTAGGACAGGCGGAGGAGATCCTCCGGCGGAGAGATGCTCCTGCGGGAATGAGGGTTTCTTGATCGTTTAGAATCGCCATTGGAGTCCAAATTTAGGGTTTCCTGGGGGGGGAGGTGGTGGTGGTGGTGGTCGGGACGTAATATATCTTGGTATTTCTACGGAAGAGGAGCTATAGCGGCGATTTCCGGAAGGAAGCGTGCTTTTTGAGGATAGAGGATAAAAGGGACACTTTTTCTCATTATTTACGGGAAAAACCTATTGGGTTTGTATATGAGAAAAGGTTACATGCGGTATTTCCTATGTACAATGGTTGAGGGATTTGAAGGTCGGTGGCTTGGACCACATTGTACTCTTTCTGTTAAATGAAAGTTATTACAGCTACAAGCCTACAACAATAATGGGCTATTTGATTGTGAGAAACTCAGGCCTGAGTGTGAAACTCGATTAAATAAGAATATTTCTAAAGGCACAACTATTTTTGCTCATGGCAGTTAGTCCAAATTTTTACAATTTTTATTTAAGATAACTTAAAAATTATTTTGGACTGTCCATCCCTCTTTCTTCCACCTCAAATTATAATTCTAATTCCAACCACAACCGAAGGTAGGAGGAGGAGGAGATGGAGGTAGGAGGAGGAGGAGGAGGAAGAGGCGCTCACTCACCACCGCCGATGCTCTGCTGCTCGCGTACGTCGTACGTCGTACGTCGCTGCCCGGTCATCGTCGTCGAGGACTGTCAAAATTTTTGACAGTCCTAAAGATAGACGAATTGTCAAAAAATTTAACTAAAAAATTACTGTCAAATTTTTGACAGTCTTAAACAAAATTTGGACAAACCGAAATAAAAAAATTCGATGACCAACTTATAAATAAAAACAAAAAAATTAAGATGTCATGAGTAAGTTTTGATGTGCCTTTAGAATTAACCTTAAATAATTGAGAGTTTCACACTTCCGATGTTTGACCTGACAGTGAATTGGTAACAGAACGTAGATGTAATTATTACCTCCTTAGTTTCTATTGAATGGAACTCAGGCAAGCTGAGTTTAGCCTACATCTTTCTTTTTTTTCCTTTTTTTTGGTCAAATTGGTTGCTCCGGGTAGAGGCGAGTATTATTTGGTTTTGGTAAGTGTTTCGGTTCAGTTTAGAAAAAAAAAACGAATTCTTTTTAAAAAATGGTAAAAAAAATCGTCAAAAAACTAAAAATCATATAAAACTAATACAGTAAATAATCTCAAGTTTATACATATTTTATGATTAAAAATATATATATATATATTTGTATATTTTAAAAATAACGATTCTATGTATGTGTTTTGAAAGCCAACTTTGATAATTTAATAATAAGTCAAACTTTGGACCCAATATTGAAATACTACAATTGCATATATAAAATTATATTTTTTAATATAATTTTAACTTTGGATCCGGTCATTAAACAATAAAAATTGTCCAATTGAACAAACTAAATAAAGCGAATCGATTATATCGGTTTAGTTCGGTTTCGGTTATGACTAATTTTGGTTCGGGTTCGGTTTGGATTTTTAATTTTTTTGCTTTATTCGGTTTTGACTATTTAAGTTCGGTTGAAACCTAATAAACCGAACGCTCACCCCTAGCTCCATGGTGTAATTGAGGTACCGTCGGCGAGGAGGGAGGTGGAAAGAGAGGGACGTCTAATGTCCCGTTCCACGTAGTGTATTATGTTGGTTTGTTGTCTCGAATGGCCTAGTTGGACTTGGATTCATGCGGAGAAATTATTTCATAGATTTATGTGGTCGAGGCGAAAGGCAATTCGTCAGATGATGGATGTTTTTTATCATTCTCTCATTTACCTTCGTACTTTAATAATAAAAAATTGTTATTAGTCTTTATTTTTATACTCCATAAGATTTTTTATGGTAAGTAAAAGAACTAAGGATAAAAGAAAGTAATCTGATTATTATTATTAGCATGTTATATATAATTATATAATATTGTACTTTTATTAGAAAGTAATAGAATTATGGAGAAAGATTTGGGACCTTTGAGTTGCCAAGTAAAAATCCCTAGACTAGGAAGCATACAAGTATGGTAATCCTTGAATTGGGAAGAACAGAATTACGAGTAATAGCTCGAGGATTACGGAAGTTGAAAAGAGAATGTGTTGTATTATCATGCATTTTATATTTTAATAGCTAAATTGCATATGGATACATGATCATGGACAAATTGTGCACAAGGTTTAATTCCTCGAACGGTATCCAAGACACGATATAATGGTATCAAAGTGTTGTTAATTTCCTTAAACCCTCAATTGACCCTTTCTTGATGTTCTACTGAGAGTTTCATACAGTAACTATAGATATGTATTGATTATAATGTGAATATTTGTTGATTAGCGATGACTTCAAATAGTGACAACAAATGGTTTGAGAGGACCGTAAGACAAGATGCCTGAAAAAATAATAAATTGGATGTTGGATGACCAACAAAGTATCAGTAGGGGTACTGTAATAAGTTGTGAGTATTGAATGAAGTGTGCATAAACTTCAACGAATGAAAATGAGTTAACTTGTTCAAGCGGTATTGCTACAATTTGATTTTAAGTGATTGTCGAGTGACAAAAAAGTGGAGTTAAATGGTTGTTGGAGCCACCGTGGTAAAATTTGTCCAGAAAGAACGTTGTCTCAGTGTGTGCAGAAGAAATCTTTGTGTGCTTAGTGGCTCTGATTTTTTAGTGTTGTATTATTTATCTTAGTATTGTATGCTTTGTTGGAAATATTATCGTTTTGTTATTGATAAATTTCAGAATACAAAAATAAATTTAAATTGATGTTACCGGCCTCTGGAAAAGTCGTGCACGAAGCACTGCCCTAAGAGTTGATTCGGGATCTGGGTGCAGACATTCCCGAAGCTCCTAGTGGTAAAACCCTCGCACTACCGGTATCTCGTTGCCGCACACGACTTGGAGAGAACGACCAGGACTTAGCTCTGCCCAGAGCTTGGAGACGATGAACAGAATTTTGGCAGCAAAGGTTTGGAGGAAAAAAAAAATTCTGATCGTTTACAAGGAAACACAGACGAATATATAATACTGATGTGTAACGGTCTGAATTAATTTACGATTAATTCAGCCGTTACACAGGAAAATTAAAAGAATGAACCTGGACACTGAAAAATATAACGGTTCAAAACAATCGTAACGTTCAGAAATCAATTCCAACGTTCAGAAAAATTAATGAAAGAATGAAGAGGAGCAAAAAGAATTTTAGGGTCCCAGCCCGAACCCGAAGAGGAAATCGAATCGGCATTCGGCGCCCGCAGATGTGGGCGCGTACCCGCACACGTTACGTGCGCCGAACCGAACCAAGCCGAGCCGGGCCGGGCGGCGGTGTCACGCCCCGATCTCCCGCAGGCTATTTCGGCCGTTCCCGCTAGGCGGGAATCACCCTCGCCAGCGCTCCCGCGGAACGATCGCTTTGACCCATCCGGGCGTGATGCCGCACGAACGTGATCCACGCCCGTGCAAGGCCATGGTTCATTGGATGGCGGCAAGAGTTCTAAGCCACAGAGTCGCACAGATTGTCCGAGTGCAGCGGAGTCATAAACGCATAGCGATCGGGTAACAGGTTCACTGAGTCGACAATATAGCGGAAGCATTGAAACACAAGTTAAAGTAAAGCAAGCTCTTTTATTGATATGAACATGTGTTACAGGCGGCGTATAGCCGAGATTACAAGTCGCTCAAGCCTCTCTCTCTGAAACATAAAGCGTGCCAAATGGCTACAACTGTGGAATGAATGTACAGGCGATGGTCAGGCGACGCTCCAACATTATGTCTTGTATATGTGCTTCAGTCCCGGACGCACCGTTGCAAGGCTTCAGAGGAAACTCCTGGCCTTAGCACGCACGAAGGAGGCATCCGCACCGAACGAGGTTCTTCCGCACCCTGCAAGCAAACTGGTAGATTATCAGTACATTGAATGCACTGGTGGGGAAGCTACTCGCCCGCTCGACAAATCCAAACACGTAATACAGGTTCCGTGCACAACCATTAAGTTGTCTTTCTAGTTGCCTTAGGATCAGTTTCATGCAAATATTGAATAGCCTAACTCGTGTGGCAGTGCGCCGTGCGATATGAGAGGAAACACGGCGAGACTTACCAACTTACCATTTGTCCTTCCCTGTCCAAGGCAAATATTGTTAATTCATGCACGGGCAAGTATAAACATACATGAGCATAGCATATGCAACATGAGGGTCGTTATTTTCAGATCGTTCAGGTGTTCAGTTCATTGATGCTATGCAATGACTCGCATGCGGATAGCCGCTAAGCGAGGATGACTTATCTATATGAACATAAGTCGCTGGCGTAGCCATTATGGACGGTTAACAGTCTCAAGACACAGAATGATATGCAACGCAGGTGGCGAGCCCCGCTGCATAACACCTTGCCCCATAACATACGACTGCTCATACGTCCCGTCCGGATCGGATCGGTCCCGGTGCCCCAGTGACCGTCCGCGGAACTCAACATAACATACTGTAACCCCCTGATTTTTCAGAAATTTTTAATTTGGATTTTTCACAATTTTTTGTAATTTTCTAGGATTTTCAAGAATTTATTTTAGATTCAAATATAACTAAAAATATCCCAAACTTTTATTTTAGGTTCTAAATAATAAAATATATATTTTAGAAGTTTTTGGGAATTTTCTGAGTATTTTTAGTATTTATTGGGAGTTATTTAGGCTAATAACTAATTTTTAGGACTTGTAGAATTTATGGTGTAAGCCCAGGAATATAGAATGGACCCACATTATTTTTTAAGGTTTATAATATTATTATATATTTTCTGGAATTATTTCAGAATTTTTGGAATAATGTTAGTATTTATTTTTAGTTTTATGGCAAAACTAATTTTTAGAGCTTCTCCTAATTATAGTAGGAAATCTATGATTATATAATTATTCCAAATATTTTTCTAGGGTTTTTCGGTTCAAAATATATTTTCTATAATTTTTCCAGATTTTTATGATTATTTTTAATGTTTATTTTGAGTTATTTAGATTTAAAACGACTTAAATAATGTTTTGATAAAGGCAAATCAAAAATAAATAATATAAATAAAACCATCCAATCAGATTCTGACACATGTCAGCCTATAAATATCTATTCAGCCGTAGGTACATCTATATATATATATATATATATATATATATATATATATATATATATATATATATATATATATATATATAATATAATATAATAACCCTAATTATCTCATTATCTCATTATTTTAGACAGAGAGAGATTTGGTAGAATTGTCATCTAGGGTTTCTTCATCTTCCAGAAGCCATTGCGCATAGCTTCGGGCTCCAAACGAGGCCTAGTTTCTTGCGTTAGAAAGATATTGAGGTTAGCTTTCTGATTATATAAAAAAAATCGAAATTATTAGTATTAAATTCTGAAAAATTCGTAGAGCACAGCATGTCCGAAAATAGATGTGTTTCAATGTTTTCACGATTTCGGGAGAACCAGGAATCAGAATCATGAACCGTTTAAAGTTTCGGAAAGATAATGTCGAGATCATTGACATATGTTTTTCTCAAAATTTATTTCAATGTATTTCATACTGTTAATTCTGTAGAACTTCTAGGTTAGAATTTAACCATCGGTGCACAATACAAAATTTGTATGTGCCATAATTTCCAAACGAATTTGAATTCGGACGAGCCGTAAATTCCAGTATGTTTTTGATGCTGAAATCTACAGGAAATTATGCATGAAAGTCGAGTTTGTGTCGGTTAACTTTTTGGTCAACAGGTCGCCTCGATTTGCGTGCCATGAGTCTCGAGTTGATAAAATTCAGTTTCTTTGGACAAAATTTAGGAATTAACATAAAAATCAGAATAATAAGATTAAAATATGATTTTAGAGTAACTATTCCAGAATTAAATAAATTAAAATAAATTATCTTTTGACGTGATAAATTTGTAATACATAGGCTATTTGGACTGTGACTTGGACTCTGATTCATACCAGCAACAGGACCCCAGGCAAGTGTACCTTGCCAAACTCTGCAGTATTGTTACATATTTTCTTTGCTTCATTATATTGCCGTGCATGCTTAACCTAGGACCGTGTGACGTACTTAGCGTCCGATTATTAGTCGGGTGCCGACACTGTACGCGGTGTTGGGTACGGTCATCTAGAGATGGACATTCGTGACACTATATATTCTCGTACTTGTCTTATCAAGTACACTATGACCCAGGACACTTGACACCATTCATGAGTGTCACGCCCCAGTCCCAAAATGCCGAGGGACTGGAGATGCGTAGCAATGGCCAGCAGCACGCACCGATGGATAACCCAATTTAATGGAGCCATCAGGGCGTACTTAAGCTGTAAATAAGGTCTACTACACAAGTCACACTAATCTCATCCATAAAGAAAAGGAAATAAACTGCGTAATCAAATGGAAATAATGTATCAACAATAAATCACATCAAGTCAGTCGGAGCAACAATCCGACTTAAGTCTGAAAATAAACTGGCTCTATAGGCCAGGAACAAAAGATATAAACATGAAATAAATACTGAGTACTGGAACAGGTACTCAGGAGAAGTCCTCGGCAGTCACCTCGTCTTCAGTGTTTGGTTCAGCTCCAGCAATAGGTTCAGCTCCGGTCCCGTATATCTCGGGATACTGCTCCTCAGCTAAACCTGGGGACATAATCCATTCCAGGTCCTCAGTGGACATAGCAAGGCACAAATAATACAAGCCAAAATGAATAAGCAGTGCAATAAATAATGAAACAGCAGGGTAAACTAAGTAACTAACCATCTATGTGATATGCAAATGAGAGCAACACTAGTACTCAGGCTGAGACCGCTACAAGCTCTGTGTCGGGGAGCAGGTAGCAGTAATAACACGTAAAGGGTCTAGCTCTGCTGGAGAGTCTACAACCTCACAATAATAGTAGATATATATATAACAGCCTGTAGCCTGTGTGTCTCTCCCCATCCAATGTAATCACGCAAACCATGACCATAACGTCTCATGTCCATGTCAGCGGAATTATATCTAATGCAACAAGTCATACTGTCTAATAATAATAACTCTGTCAAGTCCTGTATCCTATTCAGAATCCCCACGAATAACTCGGGAAGATTCTGTCCATGATAGTGTCAAGTGTCCTGGGTTATAGGGTACTTGATAGGTCAAGTACAAGTAAGGGGGGGTCGTACATCCATCTCTAAATGACGAACCCAACACCGCGCACAGTGTCAGTACCCGACTATGATCGAGCACTAGGTACGTCATACGTTCCCTAGGTTAAGCAGTTTAAAACAGTTTATATAAATTTGCACAAGAAATCCAGCAGAGTATTTTTACAGAAAATAAGAAAATAATGACTGCAAGTTTGGCAAGGTGCACTTGCCTGATGTTTGGATTCCACTTAGGTCCTGGTTTCAGAAATTTCCAGAGATGTCTCCGAAAGCTGAAATAAATTGTACCATCGCGCTCAGAAGGTGTCAAACAGCTAGAAACGCCTGTCCTTGGGTCCAATTTGGAGACAAGGGCAAAAACGGCAATTTCGGACCAAAACGGGGTCCACCGGTGGGCCCGCTTTGCACCGAAAAACGTGTCAGGGTCAATGGTCTCCAAATTCACCAAACTTAGTATCAACAGGTCAGGAACGCTGATACGAACCCAACGGAACTTTCAGATTTGAATTTCGATGAGCCGATCACGAAATCGCCCGTCGAGCGGGGCCTGTGGGGCCCACGACACGCGATTTCGTCAACGTTCTCAGAATCGAACCAAACTTGACCCACAGGACCAGCGTATTGATACGAGTCCGATGGCGTAAGTTTCGCCTCGATCCGACGTGTGTGCACGAAGTTAGGGTGAATTGCAGAAAAGGCGGATACGGGGCGATGCCCGCGGATACGCGTTGATTTCGGGGTGCACGCACACCCGGATCAGCTTTCGCGAACTCTCACACGTCCGTATCGACGAGGCGCACGTATCTGTAAAGACCGCACGCGACCAAGTCGTCCCGTTTGGCGGGGCGTACTCAGTTCCGGGGTGAAACAGGGTCTGGTTTTTTCCTATTTTTGGATCGCGGTGTGCGATCACCACAGGACGCGATGCCCCGAGCGGTTTGTCCGGGCACCGAGAGGGTCATACAGGCTTCGCGTAGAAATTTACGGAATCAAAATCGGGGTTACGAGCAGGAAGTTATGAGTACCTGAATGGACTCAAAAAACCGGGGTTTCGAGCTGTGTCCGACACGTGTCTGAACTAGGGCTGTGTCCGGGTCAAAGAGTCTTGTGTCCGGCCGTGTCCGACACGCCAGGACCCTAGGGTTAGGGTTTCGAACTCAGGCGGCCAGAGGCGGCGGCACGGCGGCGGGGAACCGGCCGGAGGGAGCTGGGGGCGGTCGAGTGGCCTCGGATCGGGTGCTGGGCCGCCGGAGGGGGCTCTAGTCGCTCGGCTGTTGGAGGCTGCCGTCGACGAGAGGAGGAAGGAGGCGGAGGAGGTTCTGGAGAGGCTGCCGGGGAGGGTGCTCGCTGGGGCGGCTCGTCGGACGGGGGAGTTGATTGGCCGGAGTTAGGTTTAGGGGTTTGGGGGGGAAGACAGGAGGCGGAGGGGGCTATATATAGGGGGACTGGGGAGGGCTCGCCCGGGCGGTCGTGGGCGGGAGAAACGAAGGGGGAGGCGACGTGGGGAGGTTCTCCGGCCACGTCGCCGGAGAACGCGGCGGGCGGCGGATTTTTCGGGTCGGCGTGGGTGACAGGGGCGGGTGAGGGTGAAGCGGGTCCGGGTCGGGCGCGGATCCGGGTGAGCGGACCCGCCCGACCCGCTAAGGGTGAGGTTGGGCTGGGCTGGTCGTAATGGGCTCGGCCCACTGGGCCGGGCCGGGCCCAAGGCCGAATAAAAATAATAATAATAGAAATAATAATAATATTAATATTAATATTAATTAATTAATTTAGGAAAATAGTTTTTAGGCTTTTAAAAATAGGTCTGATGTCCAATAAAATCCCAGAAAATTACCCTAAGTCCGGTTTTCTATTTTACACCATAAAATCATATTTTCATTACATTTTAATGTTGTTTATTGGCAATTAAAAATTACAAACTCACTACAGGGCCTATGTAAATTCCTGAAAAATGCATTTTAAATCCCAAAATTGATTAAAAAAATCTGAAAAAATTTAGGGTGTTTACAATGAGACATGATCTTCCCGAGATATTCGTGATGATTCTGTATAGGATACAGGACTAGACATGGATATTATAATCTTAGACCTTATTATGACTTGCTGCATTAGTTTTGATCTTGCGTGTCATGGACATGAGACGTGTGATTTCATTGGGTGGGGAGAGACACACAGGCTACAGGCTGTTTATATATATATCTTCTACTATTGTGAGGTCGTAGACTCTCGGAGCAGAGCTAGACACATTACCGGTTATTACCGCTACCGGCTCCCCGACACAGAGCTTGTAGTGGCTCAGCCTGAGACTAGTGATGCTCTCACTTGCATTGCACTTAGATGGTTACATATTTACCCTATTGCTTTATTTATCTATTATTGCTGCACTGCTTATTTATTTATTGGCATGAGCTTTCTTGTACCTTGCTATGTCCCCTGAGGACCTGGATCCGGATTTTGTTCCCAGATTTTGCAGACGAGGTTTATCCCGAGATATACGGGACCGGAGCAGGAGCTGGACCGACACCCGAGGACGAGGTGTTAGCTGAAGACTTTGCCTGAGCATCCATGTTTTCATGCTCAGTATTTATTTATTTCAGTCTTTTATATTCTGGTCTGTCGAACCATTGTACTAGATATTTATCGGGTTGTTTCCCGAAGTACTTTGTTGAGACTAGCTGATGATTTACATTCCTTATTCATTCTATGGATCATATTTTATATCTTGTATGGATGAGATTAGTTGTGCCATGTTGTCGTAGACTTGATTTTACAGCTTAAGTATGCCCTGATGGATCCATTAAATTGGGTTGTCCATCGGTGCGTACTGCTGGCCATTGCCACGAGTCTGGTCCCACGGTATTTTGGGACTGGGGCATGACATGGTTTTTGTGGTGGCCCATGCAGGTCTACGACTAAATTGTTCGGTTTCAACTTAGGGACCGAGCAAGCCTGCAACTAGGATTAGAGTATAGGATCTCATCCACACTGACTATGACTCATCCTCCTTCTAATCCATTCCATTCGGATAAATTGCATCCTTCTTGATTCATGTGCTTCCCTATTAGTTTCTTGAGTATGGCCTCTCTTAAAATATATAAGTTCCTGTTGTTAGTTGATAAGTAAGGTAACCTTCCTATTAAGAGTACCACTAGAGTGTTGACACCCCACTAAGTTTGGAATATCTAGTGAACCCTAGAAGTCCTTATCTCTAGAATTGGTTTACCATTACCTCCTGATGTATTATGAAGACTTGAGAATAGTATAGACACTACTAGAGTTAGTTGGAAGTTTCACCATAATGTTTGACCCTAGTATTGAGGAACCAATAGAAAACCAAAATTTAATGTTAGAACTGAACCTAATGTGCATAGTGAGATAGTGCTACGATATAGGTTCGTGTCATGATATTAGCAGACAGTACCTCAGGGAGCCCAGAGCAACGAGTATGACATTCCCCATGAGATCATACCTCAAACACGGAGAATTGCTCGCCACTTTCACCATAGGGAACCATGATATTATCTAGAGCCCCATATTTTAATTTCATATGTTGTTCATCTGCGACCTTAACGTTCGCTAATGCGCAACGACTAAAATATGTTCTTCTTTCCTCCGTCTTTCAATTCGTGCCACCTGACACTTCTGATAGTAGGCCAAGTAATTTTATTCCTTGTTAAGGACCCATAGTTTGCTAGGATTATAAGTGTAGTCTTTTATTTGAAATTTTTGTGCTTGGTAGTTAGAGATCGATAAGTTGAGTTAATCTTGTAGATTGTGATCCGATGATTATCCCTTAGTGTTAAATCACGTAATTTGTACCCCACCTTGATACAAGTTATATTCCCTTTTCCTTGAGACATAACCTTTCCATTCTCTTTATTGACACATGTTCTAAGAGCACTATGATTAAGACTTAAGGTGACATTTACCTATATAATGCAATCGGAGACCCTAATAAGGACCAAGATCTTTCCTCATATGCCCTAATAAGAGTTTCTATTTTATTTACATGTGCACGGTTATTTTGCAGGATCCTCTTAAGACGGTCACATTATTAGTTTAATTTTTATAAGTTGGGTAGTATGCCTCACAATATAGTACCACATAGTCTACTTGACCCATCAAGGCGGTGTAACTGAATGGCATTAATTGTATACTAGCAAAAGATGACAGTGTTTATTCAGACAATAGAAGTTAGAGGTCCTTGCCTCTGTTTGGTCGACTAGCGACTTAGACAAGGAAGTTGTATGATAACTGTAGAGATTATAGAATCTTTTATTAATGTTGTTTATTTTGTTTGTTTTGTGAACTTGAATAATTTGTACCTCCTTTCATCATCATCTAGCGTGCTTATATTTCATATACTACCTTGACTTATTGTGCTATTTTATAGCCTAGTTTTGCAAGCTTATTCTTTATCGAGCTTGTTCATGACATATGTATTATTGGGGAGGCCCACAATAATATATTTTAGAATCAGTGTATTATGGTCTGATCAACCATAGTGCGCTTGATTCGCCCTCGCAATAATACCTAACGTGGATTGAGATATATAGTGATTAGTAGACGAATATAATTGTCCTAAACATGTCTGACATATCGTATCGGTTACATAACTGTACTAATATGAGCAGGCGAACAAAGGATTACCAAAATAGGATTTCAATCCACAACTGCTTTGACAATTCCCAATTGAATTCTTTAAACGCCTTGATCCCAATACTTCTATTCTATTACGCTGCCCTTGAACTCTTTATTATTGGTCTCCGTTTCCCTTATTTCGGAAAGACGAAACCTCGTGCTTGGTATAAATTGATACAGAGAGAATACTAGATATACCCCATAGGCCGATCACATACTTGAGGAGTATTCTTCGTAATTAAGGACATATCATATGTGATATGATCGGCATTGAAGTTTGAGGATTGAATGACATGAGTAAACATATTAAGGAATATACTCTTAAGGTATATAGCCTTATGTGATAGATGGGTAAACTCTAAGTTGGGTAGTAGTGCATTGTCAACTCGAGAGGAATTTTTTTTAGATTGTGATCGAGTAAGATTAAATTGGGAGAAGTTAAAGCCATTTTAATTTTGAGAATTTTAGAAGAATGACTAAGATGATGAGGATTAATGAATTGATATTGAGGGCCCGATATTTATACCTTAAGTACATGATTTAAACAATAAAGGTAAAATCATCAACTTGAAATTTAGAGGATAAAAAGATGGAATTTCAGACTTGAACAATGGTGGACTGAATTTAAATAAATTTTTTAAGTTGATGATTTGAGTTAAAATAAAAAAACTTGATGGTTGGACTACCTATTTGAAATATTAAGGATGTGAATGGAATTTAAGAAGTTGAAGCATACAAAAATTTATAAGTGAAAACAGGAATAATAATGGACTCGAATTACTTCTAGAGGAGATTATGATAATTGGAGATCGTGAGATAAAATTTATATGCGTATTTAAATCTTGAAGATGATATATGGATTTAATTTAAATTTGGATATGGATAATTTGAAAAAGCGAGAAGAGATAACCATAGGTTGAATTTGATTGGATTAGAGGTCATCTTAACCTAGAAGTGATTGCAATGGATATGATTAGGATTTTAATTATCGCAAGGAGATTGCGATTGACTTGACTTATGTACACGAAGGATTAACAAATTATGCCTTATTTTAATTTTGAGGACGACATTGTCTTAAGTTGGCTGGATTTTGAAACCCCCTCACATAAGAAGTAGACCTACTTGGCTTAGATAGTGAGACTGAGGCTAGCTCGAATCCACTTAGGAATAGAACACGACATTTTTTATTTAGTTTTACAACATGGTATCCCTCGGCGCGCCTTACCATTGCTTCGATAATTGGAGCACTTCCCTAGTCACTGCCTTCCTACAAATTCTACACCTTGTCTTAGACATGCCCATCCTCCAATTTCTATCTTTGTGCAACGTTTCAATTGTTGGGCGCTTTTATGCAAAAGAGCATTTAGGTGTCCACACTATTGGACATGACACACGAAGAAACCTATTTTCACTCATGTGAATTTCTCCCATGATTTTTGGAATGTGCAACGTGCAACATCGTCCACTCCGTTAAACCTAGCCTTGCATTTTAACTAATGCAAATCTTAGACCATCCTTGACTTCTACCATGGCTTAATTTTAATTTCGAGGACGAAATTTTTATAAGTTGGGTAGATTGTAACCCCCTGATTTTTCAGAAATTTTTAATTTGGATTTTTTACAATTTTTTGTAATTTTCTAGGATTTTCAAGAATTTATTTTAGATTCAAATATAACTAAAAATATCCCAAACTTTTATTTTAGGTTCTAAATAATAAAATATATATTTTAGAAGTTTTTGGGAATTTTCTGAGTATTTTTAGTATTTATTGGGAGTTATTTAGGCTAATAACTAATTTTTAGGACTTGTAGAATTTAAGGTGTAAGCCCAGGAATATAGAATGGACCCACATTATTTTCTAATGTTTATAATATTATTATATATTTTCTGGAATTATTTCAGAATTTTTGGAATAATGTTAGTATTTATTTTTAGTTTTATGGCAAAACTAATTTTTAGAGCTTCTCCTAATTATAGTAGGAAATCTATGAATATATAATTATTCCAAATATTTTTCTAGGGTTTTTCGGTTCAAAATATATTTTCTATAATTTTTCCATATTTTTATGATTATTTTTAATGTTTATTTTGAGTTATTTAGATTTAAAACGACTTAAATAATGTTTTGATAAAGGCAAATCAAAAATAAATAATATAAATAAAACCATCCAATCAGATTCTGACACATGTCAGCCTATAAATATCTATTCAGCCGTAGGTACATCTATATATATATATATATATATATATATATATATATATATATATATATATATATATAATATAATAACCCTAATTATCTCATTATCTCATTATTTTAGACAGAGAGAGATTTGGTAGAATTGTCATCTAGGGTTTCTTCATCTTCCAGAAGCCATTGCGCATAGCTCCGGGCTCCAAACGAGGCCTAGTTTCTTGCATTAGAAAGATATTGAGGTTAGCTTTCTGATTATATAAAAAAAAATTCAAAATTATTAGTATTAAATTCTGGAAAATTCGTAGAGCATAGCATGTCCGAAAATAGATGTGTTTCAATGTTTTCACGATTTCGGGAGAACCAGGAATCAGAATCATGAACCATTTAAAGTTTCGGAAAGATAATGTCAAGATCATTGACATATGTTTTTCTCAGAATTTATTTCAATGTATTTCATACTGTTAATTCTGTAGAACTTCTAGGTTAGAATTTAACCATCGGTGCACAATACAAAATTTGTATGTGCCATAATTCCCAAACGAATTTGAATTCGGACGAGCCGTAAATTTCAGTATGTTTTTGATGCTGAAATCTACAGGAAATTATGCATGAAAGTCGAGTTTGTGTCGGTTGACTTTTTGGTCAACAGGTCGCCTCGATTTGCGTGCCATGAGTCTCGAGTTGATAAAATTCAGTTTCTTTGGACAAAATTTAGGAATTAACATAAAAATCAGAATAATAAGATTAAAATATGATTTTAGAGTAACTATTCTAGAATTAAATAAATTAAAATAAATTATCTTTTGACGTGATAAATTTGTAATACATAGGCTATTTGGACTGTGACTTGGACTCTGATTCATACCAGCAACAGGACCCCAGGCAAGTGTACCTTGCCAAACTCTGCAGTATTGTTACATATTTTCTTTGCTTCATTATATTGCTGTGCATGCTTAACCTAGGACCGTGTGACGTACTTAGCGTCCGATTATTAGTCGGGTGCCGATACTGTACGCGGTGTTGGGTACGGTCATCTAGAGATGGACATTCGTGACACTATATATTCTCGTACTTATCTTATCAAGTACACTATGACCCAGGACACTTGACACCATTCATGAGACATGATCTTCCCGAGATATTCGTGATGATTCTGTATAGGATACAGGACTAGACATGGATATTATAATCTTAGACCTTATTATGACTTGCTGCATTAGTTTTGATCTTGCGTGTCATGGACATGAGACGTGTGATTTTATTGGGTGGGGAGAGACACACAGGCTACAGGCTGTTTATATATATATCTTCTACTATTGTGAGGTCGTAGACTCTCGGAGCAGAGCTAGACACATTACCGGTTATTACCGCTACCGGCTCCCCGACACAGAGCTTGTAGTGGCTCAGCCTGAGACTAGTGATGCTCTCACTTGCATTGCACTTAGATGGTTACATATTTACCCTATTGCTTTATTTATCTATTATTGCTGTACTGCTTATTTATTTATTGGCATGAGCTTTCTTGTACCTTGCTATGTCCCCTGAGGACCTGGATCCGGATTTTGTTCCCAGATTTTGCAGACGAGGTTTATCCCGAGATATACGGGACCGGAGCAGGAGCTGGACCGACACCCGAGGACGAGGTGTTAGCTGAAGACTTTGCCTGAGCATCCATGTTTTCATGCTCAGTATTTATTTATTTCAGTCTTTTATATTCTGGTCTGTCGAACCATTGTACTAGATATTTATCGGGTTGTTCCCCGAAGTACTTTGTTGAGACTAGCTGATGATTTACATTCCTTATTCATTCTATGGATCATATTTTATATCTTGTGTGGATAAGATTAGTTGTGCCATGTTGTCGTAGACTTGATTTTACAGCTTAAGTATGCCCTGATGGATCCATTAAATTGGGTTGTCCATCGGTGCGTACTGCTGGCCATTGCCACGAGTCTGGTCCCACGGTATTTTGGGACTGGGGCGTGACACATACCTTGTGCACAAGTTGTCCGCGACAATGCAGGTCAGGGTCTATCCATATTCCATAGCTTGACATGATAATCATGGAACTTAAACTTAATCTGAACGAGCATATTGCTCCACGAGCTGGGATTCCATCAGTACATAACACGATCCTCGTTCAGATGCATACTTAGCATGATTATCATTCAAGTGTGATTCACGTTCAGTATTCATTCTTGCTTAATGCATTCCCCTGGTTCGGGGATATTCCTTGGTGACCTAACGGTCCCGGATACTTACAGGTTCATTTGCACAGAAGGACTATTTGATAGTCTCCTGGCTAACAAGAATGCATGCACAATACAATCACGTTAAACATTCGTAAGCAGACAAGCACGCGTTCTAAGGGACATAAGCAGACACGTTTGCTCGGACCCGAAGGTAAGCCGAGAGATAAAACCGTTAGGGGACTTAGCATGCGAGGGTTTGAATATGAGCAGTATTTCAATTCCATGTTCTAGCATAAACAATACAAGTTGGGATTATTCCCTTAGCTAGGTGCGTTGGATTTATTAGCATGCAGGGGGTGATTCACCTAGCGACTAGCATAAATATTCCAGATTTTATGTGTGCTGGCTAAGCAAAGACAAGTTCACCGTAACCACCCACCTTAGCGATGATTCGCCTCGGTAGAGCGATATGTCTGAGCGAGCCTCTGAAAGTCCAAGCCGGATTCCTGTAGGGGCAAGTCTGGATATCCTTTGCTTCTTGTTGAGGCAAAGCGGGTCGGGACAGTTGCACTTTTGCCGTTTGAGACGGCAGTCCGCTAGAATGGAACGGGATGTTACAGGCGGCGGCGGCGGCGCGCGCGTGTGGCCCAAGGGGTTCCCCACACAACAACTTAATAGAGCAAAGGAGAGAAACTAATATATGTACACAAGAAAACTTTGGCCCATCCGATGTGGGACTAAAGAAAGGAAGAGGAACTTGAGCTTTTGCAAGAAAAGCAAAACCAACAATCCCCCCTAAAGGTCAAGTTCCAAAACAGAGATAAGAGTGAAGTAAATAGAGAGAGAGAGAGAGAGAGAGAGAGAGAGCGCATCTGGGTAGTAAAATACTATGCATAGATGAGATGGACTACAGCCTTGAATCTCACGTAGTGACTATTGCCTTAATCTGAAGAAGTGCTTGATGGACTATGCCTTGAATCAGACTTCTTGAACCAGATTTAGAAAAATAGCACACATAGTACGCTAGAGGTCCTTGGTCTATCGGGTGGCGCTTTTAAATGGCCACATTCATGAGAGTTGTCTGGGATCGCCCTGTCCCATAGTCGCGGCCTTCACGACCTCTCATATAGGTAAGTCCTTAATGGTTGGTGATATGAATCAACCCAGCATTACAGCTTGGACCTATTAAGAGTTTAACCTCATCCTAACCATATCACACAGGAACACTGTCACCATAGGGATGGGGAGTCATTGTACACATGTACAGCCACTTGGGCTTTATTTTAATGAGACTTTAATCTCGAGTCAGTGTTCCATAAAGTCACCTAAGTTCAACTTGTTTCTACCCATTGAACCGGCTTCTTGGGATCTCCAGTCAGACTCGGTTGGGTTGCCACTGCTGGTGACTAACTTATGGGCTTAACCCCATCCCCCTCGATGATTCTAGGATCAAAGTCCTAGACAGACCCTTCGTCAAGTGATCTGCAAGATTCTTTTCTGACTTTATATAGTCAAGAACCACATATTTGCCTAGTAGGCTTTTTATTGACTTGAAGCGCAGCTGCAGGTGCATGTTCATCTTAGCATTCACAGAATCATGCTTTAGTAGTTCAATAACAGATTTATTATCACAATTTATAGAAATTGCAGGAACAGGACTAAGAGAAACAGGTATATGCATAATAAGATTTTTAAGCCATTCAGCTTCTGTGCAAGTTGTATCTAAAGCTATTATTTCGGAGTCCATTGTACTCCTAGCTATGATAGTTTTCTTACAAGATCTCCAAGAGATCGCAGCTTCTCCTAGAGTAAATACATATCCAGTAGTAGATTTTATATCATGTGAGTCGGTTACCCAGTTTGCATCTGAATAACCTTCTATGATATCAGGGTGCCTAGTAAAATAAAGTTTGTAATCTAGGGTGCCCTTGAGATATCTAAATACCCTATCCAAGACAGTCCAATGTGACTGATTTGGGTTACTGGTATATCTACTTAGTCTCCCAATAGCAAATTTAATATCAGGTCTTGTCCTGTTTGTTATATACATAAGGGAGCCTATCATCTGTGAATATTTATGTTGTTCCAAAGGTGATCCTTCATTCTTTTTTAGTACAATACTGCTGTTATAAGGAGTAAGGACAGGTTTTTTATCAAAAAACTCAAATCTTTTTAGCATTTTTTCAATTGAATGTGCTAAAGATACAGTATAACCCTCTTTGCCTTTGGTCACTTGCATTCCTAAAATTAAGTTGGCTTCTCCTAGGTATTTCATATCAAACTGGCTAGATAAATAGTTCTTTGTAATATTTATCAATTCCAGTGATGAACCTAGGATAAGGATGTCATCTACATACAAGCATAAAATGATACAACTTTTACATGTACCTTTAGAGTATATACATTTGTCATACTCATTTGACAAGAAAACATATTCACAAATTACTTTGTCAAATTTATTGTGCCATTGTTTGGGAGCTTGTTTCAAGCCATAGAGGGATTTTACTAGTCTGCAGACTTTCTTTTCTTGACCTTTAGCAATGAAACCTTCAGGTTGGTCCATATAAAGTTTTTTATCTAGATCTCCATTCAAAAATGATGTCTTTACATCCATTTGATGGATTAGCATATCATGAATGGATGCTAAGGCCAAGAGAGTTCTAATGGATGTGATCCTAGCTACAGAAGTGTAGGTATCAAAATAATCTAACCCTTTCTTCTAGGTAAAACCCTTAGCAACTAGTCTAGCTTTGTATTTCTCTATAGTACCATCGGCTCTGAGTTTATTCTTGAAAATCCACTTACAACCTATTGGTTTATTTCCTAAAGGTAGATCTGTTAGAAACCAAGTGTTATTCTCCATGATGGAGTTGTATTCACTGTTAATGGCTTCTTTCCAGAAGGGAGCATCAGGAGACGATATTGCTTCTTCATAAGTTGAGGGATCACCCTATATCAAAAAAGTAAAGAATTATTCTCCTAAATTTTTCTCAATCCTATTCCTTTTACTTCGTCTAGGTTATAAGTCTTGTTCAGATTGTGAGCTAGGTATTTGGACTTGAGAACTAGTAGAGGGTATGGAGGAAGAGATTGAACTTCTATCCTTAAAAGGAAATATGTTTTCAAAGTAAACTGCATCTCTTGCTTCTATAATAGTATTGTTAGAGATTTCATTTACTTCTTAGTGAGTCACTAGAAATCTATTAGCATAGCTGTCTAAGGCATATCCTATGAAAACAACGTCTACAGTCTTGGGACCAATCTTCCTCTTTTTAGGTTCGAGAATTCTGACTTTAGCAAGGCATCCCCAAACTCTAAGGTAATTAATCCTAGGTGCTCTACCTTTCCACAGCTCATAGGGAGTCTTATCTTTTGTTTTACTAGAAATCCTATTAAGAATGTAACAGGCAGTTAAAAGGGCTTCTCTCCATAAGTTATCAGGAGCACCAGAGCTGAGAAGCATGGCATTCACCATATCTAACAGAGTGCGGTTCTTGTGTTCAGCAACTCCATTAGACTGAGGTGAATAAGGAGCAGTTACCTCATGAATTATTTCATGTTCTTCACAGAAGTTAATCATTTCGTTTGAGGTATATTCTCCACCACGATCAGATCTAAGGATCTTAATCTTCCTTTCTAATTGATTCTCAACTTCAGATTTGTAGACCTTAAATCTATCTAGAACTTCATCTTTGGTTTTAAGAAGGTAGATATAACAATACTTTGAATAATTATCTATAAACGTAACAAAGTATTTTCTACCGCCTCTGGTCAAAAACCTATTTGAGTCACATACATCACTATGGATAAGTTCTAGAAGGTCAGAATTTCTTTCTACAGATTTGAATGGTAATCTAGTGTGTTTGGCTTGAACACAGATTTCACATTTGTGTTTGTCATCTATTGAAGTCTTGTGAATAAGATCTAAGGTCATCATTCTTTTAATGGAACCTAGGTTCATATGACCTAGTCTGCCATGCCAAACATTTGAAGATTCTATATTAGAGACAATGAGAGAACAATCAGACATTTTATTCATTGTACTTAAAATGAAAAGACCGTCTTTTACAAAGCCTTTTTCTATAAAAGAGTCATGCTTAGAAAAAACTACTTTATTTGCCTCCATTACAATTTTGTATCCTGAGGCTACAAGAAGGGATCCACTAACTAGGTTTCTCCTGACAGACGGCACATGAAGAACATCATGAAGAGTTAAGATTTTTCCTGATGTCATCTTCAGGTTAACTTTTTATCTTCCAATAATTTGTGCCGTTGAGCCATCTCCTGGGGTCACACCTCCTCCACTTGATTCCTGATAGTTTGAAAAATAGGAGCGATCAAACGAAATGTGAACATTAGCTCCAGAATCCAACCACCAATCATCAGAATGGTAAGAGAGGTTAATAAGGGGTTGAAAGCTTACAGACCTAAAGGAACTCGAAGAACCTTTGTGAAGCATGTTCGCTTCTGGTCTAACTGAGCCCTTTCCTTTGTAGGAGGTCTGGACAGCTTCCTTCTTCTTATGGTAGCAGTTGGTGGCCATATGGTTTGTTTTACCACACACAAAACAAAATCTCTTTTGATCCTGAGTCTGACTGAAGTTTCTAGGTTTTTGGTTTTGGTGATGAGGCTGAAAGTTTTTCTTCTTCTTGAAGAAATTCTTTTTGGGTTTATAAGAAAAATTAGACTTGGGTTTTCCTTGGCCTTCTACAAGGTTTACCTTAGCTTTAGATTCAGTCTTAGGCTTAGACCTTAATCTAATTTGTTCTTCGGTTCTAATTTTCTTTAGGACTTGATTGTAGGTAAGTTCTCCTTGTGTATGGATAAGATCCTTAGCAATATCAGACCAAGAGGGAGGTAGCTTGTCTATTAGGCATGCTATTTTATGCTCATTTGAGAAAGATGTTCCTTTGGCTTGAATATGCCTAAGATATTCTTGGAATTCATGGAGCTGGTCATTCATAGGCTTGTCATCTACCATGAAATACCTATTAAAGGTTGAAGAATTAAACATTTCTATTCCGACATCATTACAGCCGTATTCATCTTCCAAGGCTTTCCAAAGTTCTTTAGCGCTCTTGTATTCAAAAAATATATCATACAAGGATTCAGATAATGCGCTTAGAATTCTATGAAAGCAGTGGAAGTCTATCTCTTTAGGGGTTTTTGGTTTCGAGGAGGTGGACACTCCTATGTCAGACTCAGTATCATCAGAATCATTTGTGATGGGTGTAGACCCATCAATGGCAGAAATAAGTCCTAAGGTCGTGAGCCAAAATTTTATTTGACTCTGCCATCTTTTAAAGTAAGAGCCATCAAACTTAGCAGGTTTTGCAGTAGAGGATTCCTCCTTACCAGTCATGATTGCAGTCTGAAAAATATAAATTTATTTAATAACAATGTCTAAGATAATAGTTTAGGTGGTCTTTGCTAATCAATCTTAAATCTTTAGTTTTTTAAGTGTTGATCAACTCAGGTTAGCTGTAGGGGCCGGTTCCCAGCTAGCGGCGGTCCGAAGACACTTAAGTACCGTGTCGCTTAGGGATATTTACACCCGGTTGACAGAAGGACCCTTTCGGCTTGTGCCCGAGTTTGTCTCTACTTTGAAACTTTAGATTTGAAGATTTTATTTGCAATTTCCTTTTACTAAACTATTTTCTTTTGGTCCTGGATTGTTTTCAAAGTACTAAGTGATTAAAAATTAAGCAAATTGTATGTTACAAATGAAAGAAAATTTTGTGATCAAAATTGCAATTGACAAAATTATCAAATGTGCTAACAATTTTTAAAACAATTTAAGCAAATTTGCAATTTGACAGTATAGTAAGAATATTTAACAATACTAAGAAAATTTAACAATACTAAGTGATTAATCAGAAGCGTTCTAACTGTACTAAGTGATTAATCAGAAGCTTTGTAACAGTACTAAGTGATTAATCAGAAGCTTTCTAACAATACTAAGTAATTAATCAGAAGCTTTCAAACAATACTAAGTGATTAAGCAAATTTGACAGTATAGAAGTTTTCTCACAGTATAGTAAGAATAGTAAGAAAATATTTTTTAATCAGAAGCTTTCGAAATATTTTAATCAGCAGTTTTCTAATGAGAAGCTTTCCAAAATTTTTTTTAAGTTGAATATATATTTTGTTTATTATTATTTTTTCTTTGTAGAATAAAACAACAGTAACTATTTGAACAATTGAAGCAATAGAAAATTGTAACAGTAACTATTGAAACAATAGTAAATTTAAACTAACAGTAAATCAATTCTAAGAAAAATCAACTCTTAAATTGTTGGAAATATTGTCGTTTTGTTATTGATAAATTTCATAATACAAAAATAAATTTAAATTGATGTTACCGACCTCTGGGGAAGTCGTGCACGAAGCACTGCCCTAAGAGTTGATTTGGGATCTGTGTGCAGACGTTCCCGAAGCTCCTAGTGGTAAAACCCCCACACTACTGGTATCTCGTTGCCGCACACGACTTGGAGAGAACGACCAGGACTTAGCTCTGCCCAGATCTTGGAGACGATAAACAAAATTTTGGCAGCAAAGGTTTGGAGGAAAGAAAATTTTCTGATCGTTTACAAGGAAACACAGACGAATATATAATACTGATGTGTAACGGTCTGAATTAATTTACGATTAATTCAGCCGTTACACAGGAGAATTAAAAGAATGAACCTGGACACTGAAAAATATAACGGTTCAAAACAATCGTACGCCAACGTTCAGAAAAATAAATGAAAGAATGAAGAGGAGCAAAAAGAATTTTAGGGTCCCAGCCCGAACCCGAAGTGGAAATCAAATTAACATTCGGCGCCCGCAGATGTGGGCGCGTACCCGCACACGTTACGCGCGCCGAACCAAACCGAACCGAGCCGAGCCGAGCCGGGCCTGGCGGCGACGGCGGCGCGCGCGTGTGGCCCAAGAGGTTCCCCACACAACAACTTAATAGAGCAAAGGAGAGAAACTAATATATGTACACAAGAAAGCTTTGGCCCATCCGATGTGGGACTAAAGAAAGGAAGAGGAACTTGAGCTTTTGCAAGAAAAGCAAAACCAACATGCTTGATTTGTGATATTGATATCTAAGCCTATTAATGGATGTGGTGGTGCGATATCTCTGTTTAGAGTTATGTCTAGCTAGATACGACTTTGAGTGTCCCATGTTGAATTGGTTCGGATGATAAACAAATATTTTTTGGCAGATTAAGATAATATTGGATAAGAATTCAAATTTATGAAATGGATAATTTGACTAGAAAATTAATTTAAAATGTGTATTAAATTATGGCTTGAATCGATTGGATTGACTTCTAAGTTCAGTGCAAGAAACTTGTAGTGCAATTGAAAGTTTATTTGGAGAATATATGAATGACCCTAAGGATTTAGGAATTGTATTGCTCTTCGACCTAAGATAGTATAAGTTGATTTGATCTTAAGTGTGGAATAAGTGATCTTATATCTAATTTGGCAGATAGCATTGGTTGAAATAATTTGAGTTTAGCGAATGGATATTTTTTTAGTTACACATATAATTGATGGAACTGAGATATATCGAAGCTTGACAGATATTGACTAGTGGATATTGTGGCTGGATGAACGATGATTGTGTAGCTTATTGAATCGTGAAATTATATTGTCTTGATGGATTCTAACTATGTAGACTATAAAAAGATTGAATGGTAGTATTAGAGTTTCTTATGACTTGGTTAGGTAATCCTGAGTATGTCATGAATGGATATTAGTTAAACTTGGCTTAGCGAATGTTAAAATTCTATGTGATTAATTTAATAGATTCGGAGTGGCAAAATTGATGTGTTATGAGAATTTTGAGTCGACATATATAATTTGTATATGATGGATTTGTAAGTTTGAAACAATTAATGAATGCGATAATTGCATTGACCCGTTGATTAGTTTTAAGTTGATTTTGACTATACAAGTAAATTGGATGCATAGAAAAAGATTCCAAGTTAGATTAAAATTGGGAGTAAGTTTTGATTGATGGATTACGAAAAAAGATAAATTAAGATTTACGACTTATGATTGAGATTTATGGTTTGTGATTGGTGATTGAGATTTACGACTTATGATTGGCGGTTAAGATTTATGACTTGTGATTGATAAAATTTATCGTACGAATTTATGATTTTGACTATAAGAATTACTTGAATTAATTTTTTCAATGATGATGTAGTCAAAAAAAATTATTACCCTAGAAAACGATTTTGTTAGATATATTTCAACCTTTGGATTTATTTTTATTGTTATGCTTATGATAGCGGGCTGGTCTGAGTTGGTTTATTAATTTTTTTTTTTTTTACATTAAAAGTATTTTTCCTCCATCTTGGGTTAGAATCCTTTATATTTGTTGGATAAGGTTTAGCCTTAGGATATGGAATGAGTGCATTCATTTCTAATTGTCCTTTAGATATGAATTATCATTATGTTTAAGTGGCTTATGAGTTAGCTAGCCTTAGTGGTTAAGCCGATGTTCCAATGTTGAGTGTTAGAGATTAATATGAGAACCTTAAGAAAAATTGTCCAAGTATATTGTGTTAATAATATAGATGAGAGCAATATTGGGAGCTAAGCCTAGAAAATAATTTAGTTCTTGAAATTTTGGTTAATTGATTGTAGTTGGAATAACAAGATTGTATTGGATTTAGTGGCTTGATTACTTATATTATATTGTCTTAGTTAATTATACTCAAGTTGATATGATGGATAAAAAAAATTCTTGACAAAATGGATTGTGATTCAAAATCGTGCGCTTGGAAAAGTGAGTTGATATTAGTGTGATCCTTGGATCAAATTTAGCTCGGTTTTGGATTGATCTTCCGTAAGGTAACATTATTTTTGGCATAAGTTGGAATACTTAGGTTAGCAATCAAACCTCTACTCTGATCATATCATCATAAGGATTTGGTTGAAATAATTGAGTATTTTGGTGATGCTATGGATTAAAAGAGTAGGTATATGCATAAGAGAAGAGAGTCGTTACAGATGTATTTGTTGTGTGCTAAAGGATTTCCTCAAGTATTGATCAGCAATATAAGGTATTTAATAATTATTTTGGGTGTTGATCTTCGTTCTTTGATGGTCATTCAGTCGTAGAATATAGGAGCTTGAATCAGGTTTGAGTAAGGAGTTTCTTCTTTGGTCAATTGATATAGAAGGATGAGTTTATTCTTTTAAGTTTTGAGGATAAAACTTTTTTTAGTAGTGTATTATGCAATGTCCTGCTCCACGCGATGCATTGTGATGACTTATTGGCTCGAAGGGTCTAGTTGGACATTGAGTCATATGGATGAATTATTTCATAGACCTATGTGGTCAGAACGAAAGACAATTCATCAAATGGTTGGTGGTATTTATCATTCTCTCATTTACCTTCACACTTTAATAAAAAAATTATTATTAGTTTCTTCTATATTCCATTAGATTATTTATGCTAAGTAAAAGAACCAAGATAAAAAAAAGTAATATAATTGTTGCTAACTTGCTATATAGAATTATAGAATGTTGTACTGTTGTCAGAAAGTAATAGAATTATGAAAAAATATTTGCGGTCGTTGTCACGCTCCAGTCCCAAATACGTTGGACTAAGATACGCAACAATGCCAGCTGGTATGTATATGTAGGCTACTCCAATATATGGAATCCCACGAATACACACGTACGCTATAATATGAACTCTAGCTCACAAGTGGTATATAATTATCACAAGTAAAAGGTACAAACTAAATCACATCCACAATAGTAAAGGAAATAAACTAATCGAATGTATCAATTGAACCAAGTATGAAATAGTCCAAGAAATAATAGTCGGGTTGAGACAAATCTACTGCCAAATGACTATAATAAAACTAGAATGATAATGGAGTCCGACCTCCAAAATAAATAGAAGAAATAAAACTAACACGTCCATCAACTAAAGGAATCAAATGAGCTCAATGATAAGACCTCATTGACAGTAAATGATGAGTCAGATCCTGGTACGTACTCATGTGGATAGTCCTGATCGTCTATACCTAAAAAGGAACCAGGTCCTCAGAGGGACATAACTAGATACATATAAACATGCCACAATAATACTGAAATCATGATACATGAGATCTTCTAACCGTCTATGTGAATAAAATTGAGAACAAGATTTCACGCAAGGGCTCCCTTAATAAAAATAAATAAATGCATGGCGTACTAGTGCTCATCCGAGATACTAGAGGCATCTAGAGGAAAAGTAAATAAATAGTGGCCCCTATGCTAGTAGTTGTACTCCCCACTCCATGTAACCGTCCAAGTCGTATACACCACTCGTCCAGGCCATAACTGCTAAGGTCACTAACACAATCTACTGATAGCAGTCACGTCCTAACCGTCACACGTCCTGCACATATCGATGGTCAATTGAGTACGTGAGTCTGTGTACTAAATGAAATCACGGCTCGTGTCTGTCATGCCCCGATATTCCGCAGGTAATCGACCGTCCCCGCTAGGCAATATCACGACGCCAGCGCTCCCGCGGGATGATCTTTCCCATCTGGAGGTGATGTCACACGAGCACAAGCTGCGTCCGTGCAAGGCCATGATCCGAACTAGCGATAAAATGTCTAAGCCACAGAGTCGCACAGATAGTCTGAATGCAGCAAAATAAGAACGAACGGGAGTTTGGTAACAAGTTCACAGAGTCATCAATAGTGGAAGCATTGAATAACACAAGTATAGAAGTAAAATAATCTCTTTATTGATATTAAACAAGTGTTACAAGCGGCGCTTGGCCGAGATTATAAGTCGCTCAAGCCCTCTCTCTCTCTCTGAAATAATAAAAGCGTGCTAAGTGGCTATATTTGTCGAATGATACATAGGCAATGTTCCAACATTATGTCTTGTATATGTGCTTCAGTTCCGGATGCAACGTTCTAATGTTTCAGAGCGAACTCCGCGGCTTAGCATGCACGAAGGGGTTTCCACACCGAACGAGGTTCTCCCTCACCCTGCAAGCAATCTGGTGGGTTATCAGTACATGAATGCACTAGTGGGGAGGCTTCTCGTCCGCTCGATAAATCCAAACACGTATATAGGTTCCGTGCACCATCTATTAAGTTATATTTCTAGTCTTGCCTTATGATCAGTTTCATGGCATAATAAAAAGCCTAACTCGTGTGGCAATGGGTCGTGCGATATAAAGGAACACAGTGAGACTTACCAACTTACCATTCGTCCTTCCCTGTCTAAGGCAAACCAAGTTAAACCAAGCACGAGCATATATAATAAAATCCAGGAGCAATTGCATAAGCAAACACAAGTGTCGTGAGCGAGGTTCTGTTTCAGGTGCACGAGTTATATAGATTATCTAGAAGTGTTGTAAAAGATGTTCAAGTGTTCAAATATGTACAACTGTGTTATACTCATATCCGTTCAGGTGTTCAGATTTACTGGATGCGATGCAATAACTCGCACGTGGATTACCGCTAAGCAAGGATGACTTATCTATATGAACAGAAAGTCGCTGGCACGATGCCATAGAGGACGGTGTAGTCTCAGGGCGGAATGGTGTACAAGCAGGAATATGATCCTTGCATACATCCTGTCCGACGCAGGTAACTATAGTCAGGAGGTTCTAACCGGTCGGATCGACCTGGTGCCCCGAAGATCGTCCGTAAAATAAGATCCGAAGATCTTCCTTGTGCACCAAGTTATCCGTGACCATGGAAGTCTCTAATCTTCCGGGCCTCTTGTCAGGTACAGGTACAGGAACAAGTCAGGATATATCAGGTACAAGTTCGAGTCAGGATCTTGTCAGGTATAGGTTCAAGTTTAAGGCAAGATTGTTCACAATATATATATTGACTCCCCGAGCTATTTAATTTAATACAGGACGGGTATTGCTCCACGAGATATGATTCTTGGATTATTGATATGGTGCAAATCCCCTGGTTTGGGAACTGCCTTGGCGACTTAACGGTCCTGAATACTTTCAGGTTCATACTTGCACGGAACGACTATTCGATAGTCTTTCGGGGTACTTAGATGAAATGCAAGACAAGGTAGTGTTACCGGGGTCGTGACATGAATTTATGTAACAAGCCTTGAAATAAGGTAAACGAGTACAAACTACAATGTAAGCAGGCAAACATGTATTTATATGAAACATAAGCATTTACGTTGGCACGGTCTAAGGGGTAGTGCGAGGAGTGCAACCGTACAGAGACATATCGAGCAACATAGTTCTTAGACGTGCAGTATATACAAGTGAAGCTGTGCACTATGAAAAGTCTATAATGATCTACTCGAGGCATAACGGGGTCTATTTGCACGAACAAAAGGTAGCATGCGATGGTCCATTTATAAGCAAAGTTTTATTTCCATGTTCCAACACAAGCAATACAAGATAGAATTATTCCCTTAGCTAGGTGCGTTGTATTCTTTATTAGCATGCATGGGTGATTCCCCCAGCGACTAGCATGTATCGTTCATATTTTAAGTGTGCTGGCTAAGAGAAGACAAGTTTATTGTAGCCTGTCATGCCCCAGTCCTAAAATACCGAGGGACTAGCCACGTGGCAATGGCCAGCAGCACACACCAATGGGTAAATCCAATTTAATAGGCCCATCATGGTGTACTTAAGCTGTAAAATAATACTAAAGGTCTACGATATAAGTCACAGTCTAATTGTAATCTCATCCACAGAAGGCAATCACAGATCAAATGCCAGAATAATCGAAATAAAATATAATCTAACAAGTCTTAATAAAAAGTGTCTCGGGAAACACCCGAGAATAAGTTTAATACAATAATCCAAGAGACAGGAAATAAAGTAACTAGAAACAGAAATAACTGAGTATATAAAGCAAATACTCAGGAGAAATCCTCTGGCACGACCTCATCCTCTGGTTCTGGTACTGCTCCAATGTCTGCTCTTATCTCGTACACTTCGGAGTAGATCTCCTCTGCTAAACCTGGGGACATAATCCGGATCCAAGTCCTCAGGGGACATAGCAAGGTACAAGAATAACTCAAGCCAAATAAATGCAGTACAGTAATAAATGAATCAATAGGACAAACTATGTAACTAGCTATGTGCCATGCAAATGAGAGCATTAATCATACTCAGGCTGAGACTACTATAGACTCTGTGTCTACAAGTCCAGAACAATGATACAAACCCAACTGAATATCCAGAACTGGATTCCGATGAGCCGATCACAAAATCGTCCGTCAAGTGGAGCCGTGGGGCCCACGATACGGGATTTTGTCAGCGTTCTCAGAATCGAACCAAACTTGGGTCACAGGACCAGAAAAATTCTACGAATCCGATGGCGTAAGTTTTGTTTCGAAACGACGAGCACACACGAAATTAAAACGAGTTTCAGAACATGGCCGATACGGGGCATTGTCGACAGATACACGTTGATTCCGGTGTGCACGCACATCCAAATCAACTTCTACGAAATCCCATACGTCCGTATTAACGGTGCGCACCTTTTGGTAAAGTTTACACACTACCAAGTCGCCTCGTTTAGCGGGGCATACCCAGTTCTGGGAAAATCAAGATTTTAAATAACCAATCTTTTGGTCATTTTCATCCTCGAATAAAATATAATCTACAATACTATAAATTGAACTAAAATAGGGTTTTAAAACAAGGTTATACTATCTAAATTACTGTTCAAGTGGATTTTAGAAATAGTTAACTGGTTGTACGCAAAACGGTTGTGAACTTGCGAGTTCGGGACCAATTTTTGAATTTCAGAAATAGGGTTAATTTTCCTATTTTGTGTCGTGGTTTACGACTGACACAGGACGTGATACCCTGAACGAGTTGCATGGATTTCGAGAGGGTCACGCGATCTACGCGTAGGATTCGACAGAACAGAAATCGGATCAACGTATAGGGAGATACGAGGCTGGGAAGGGGTATACCTCGTTGTTCGTGAACTGGGAGGTGCGGCGTGGCACGACGGCGGGGCACGCCGGTGGCAGCGGCGATGTTGCTGTGCTGCGACGGCGCTGGGGTCGTCGCCAGCGGTCGGGTAAGGGTCGTACGGAGTCGGGGTCAGGCGGTGGTCGTCGGGGGAGCTCATCGGCGGAGGCTCGGGTGGTGGCGGTGGATGAAGGGGAGACGGCGGTGGCGGTGATGGGTTTAAATAGGAGAAGGAATGGGAGGCGGTGGAGCGGGGAGGCCGAAGTGGGGGGATCGTGGCCGCGGAGTCGGGGTCATGGGCGGTTGGCCGCGTGCGGGGCATTAGAGTCGGGGGCGGGGCGGGTCATGGCCGGTGGAGCGGGAAGTGGGGGTCGTGGCGAATGGGTTAGGGTTTAGCGGGTCGGGTAGGGTCGGGTCGGATCCGGATCCGATCCGACCCATTAGGTTTAGGATTTGGGTTCAGTTGGGTTTAGCGTGGTTCGGTTCGGTTCAATTAGGTCCGGTTTAACCCGGTTCTACCCGGTTTAATTAAAATAGGGGTTTTTAGCCATTTAAAATAGTTTTTGAGCCCAATAAATTCCAGAAAAATTACACAACATCCAATAATTAATAATACACCTAAAATATAATTTTTAGAATATTTTAATAATAAATTTAATACATAAAAATATTAATCCCTGAAGGACAATTTTTAATAATTAATTAAAAATTATCGAAAATCCAAAAAATTTATTTTAAAATATTTAAAAAAAATAGGGTGTTACATTGCCACCCACCTTAGCGATATTTTGCCTCGATCGAGCGATACTCTGAGCGAGCCTTTGAAAGTCTAAGTCTGAACTCCTAAAGGGCCAAGTCTGAAATTTATTTGCCTCAAAAGTCTTCTCGATGAGCAAAGCAGGTCGGGTCGTTGCACTTGCTCCGTTTGAATTGGCTGTCCGCTTGAACGGAACGGGTCATTACATTATACACCACTCAGAAAAAGTCTCGTCTTCGAGACTTCCTGAGCGCAAACCGTTCTATCGTATACTATCGAATCTATCTCAAGCATAATAATCGGTACCACTAGATCCGTTCGAACATAATTTTCTACTCGTTCCTTATACCGTGTCGCATATATGCTGGGTCTGTCTTATTGAATAACTCTATCATTCAATCCAAGCTTTGACTCGGCCTCTACTGTGCCTTAACGCGGAACATATATCGCTTAACACGGGGTACGGTATAATCTATCTTGAATAACGATATAAGGCTGAGGCAAACTTATACAAATTGATATATACGTCCGTACGAATCTAACATATTCACTTGCACTAGCATTCGAGATCATCTTATCGCGAGTCTGGATCGTGCACATATTCAAAACGTACCTCAAACATATGCATGTCAACCAACTTAGTGATAGCGAAGTCTTTGCACCTGAGTTTAACATATCATTGAGTCTTGGATCGTACACACGTTCAAGGCATCCCTCAAACATATACATTCAACCAAACTTAGCGATAGTGAATTCAGACAAGCTACTTGCAAAATTTTTTAAGGGTTCTCGTCTTATGAATCACAAGGATACTTCTGACAGGGTCAACCAAAATCCAAGTAATTTCCATTCAAACCAAGCATTGAACTACCGTTAAGCACAATCTATCCGATCAACCGACTAGTGTCCATGTCCTATCGTACATCCTATTTGTGTCAAACACAACATACGTTTACCGTTCCAAATATAACTTTAAGTCTTGCTGTCATAGTTCTATGTCTTATTCAGATAATACTCTAAAGTCGGTTACATAAGTTCTTTCACTCGGCACATGGTCGTCTACCTAATTACTAGGTTAGCTTACAAGGTCATAGGTACAAGTTTAAGCATCGTGCAAATTCGTCGCACGATGCTTACCCCAATTTCTAAGGTCAAACCATTGTTAATTTTGTACGGGATATTCTACCCAAGCTCGTTTCACCCAGATTTCTAAACATCGAGCACAGATTATCCTACACACAATAACACATTTGCTTGTACATGGTTTGAGTCCGTTCAGTCAAATCCGTGATATATCCAAGTTGCAGGACAATCCTAGCAATTCGCATAGTATATCTGCTTCAAGCATGTTTTGATAGAACACATATATCCATTTTTAAGCCTAGACTACCAAGCCATGATTCGATTCTAAATCTTCGATCTCAATCATAAACTCTAAGTTGTCTAACCAGATTCATGTATCCGTTTATGAAACCATCAAGCGTGACTTACTCCAAGTTCTAGACTAACTTATCTCTGAAATACTTCTGATTCACTTGCATTCTCAAACTTGTCTTATCATGTTGAACCATAAGTCAAGACAATCCATCTGTTGTCATGCTCCGGTCTCCCGCAAGTTAGATCATCCTCGTTGGATATGAGATAATCTACCAATGCTCCCGTTGGATAATCGTCCTAATTCGGACGTGACGCATGTACGAGCATAGAGTTACGCTCGCACAAGACAAGAATGTCGAACGTTGTGGTTATCATCCAAACGATCGAGACACCTTATCATTACACCTTTATTTCATCCAAGATATTTAAAATCCATCATCTTTTCCGTTCATGCCATGATTATAATTCGCCTAGCAAAATCATCCCACTTCAAGGTTATCGTTTGCTAAATCCATAGTCTACTTCTGGCATTCCTCAAGCAACTAGTTCGATACTCAAGCCAAATCTATCCACTTTTGATACATTACATTCATCGAGTTCGTTTGAAATAATCATCGAACATGTTCCCGTGAGTTCGATCATCCCCGTCGGACGTGAAATTACCACGCCGGTGCTCCCGCAGGATAATCATTCTCGGTTGGGACTGATTTCGAATGTTATCTTTTCGAACAAGATTCAAGATCGTTCTTCCAAACTCCAGGTCAAACATGTTATCGCTTACCTCTTTTATCGAACCACAATATTCATTCTCGTGCTAACTTCTATTCTAGTGATATTCTACTAAAGTTCAATTCGTTTGATTCAATTTGAAATCGCTCACACGATCCATCAAGTTTCTACCAAGTTTTCTTGACCAAGTTATCGATTTTATTACCTTGAGTCCCTATTCGATATAAGCCTTATCACTTGTTCAGGACATTCCCAAATCATTCAATCCAACTATTGCACTAGACCTATGAATTCGTTTGAACATTTTTAAAATGATCCATACACCACTCAGGAATTGAGTCACCCAATCAAATCCTCAATCATGTTCGCATCAATCGCTAGCATATTCACCAAGTCCTTCCTTAGAATTCCTGTACGATACCTAATCATCTTCTAATAAATCTTAGTCTCGTATATATCATGTTGATAATCATCCAAGTAAACCATATTTGATTTGTATCTTCCAGATACAAATAACTATCCGTGCTATTTTTCAAAATAAAGCATGATCTCTATATTCGCCTTAGTGATAAACTGATAGTGTTTCTATCGGTTGCCATTCTAAGTCTGACTTATCTTTTCCTGAACGATATCTCAATCTCGCTTGCAACTAGCTTACACCAAAAAAGGGTCTTGGTGCATGATACTTAACACAACTTAGCCGAAAGGCTGTGTGTATAGCTAACCGTCCGAACGATATTCTATTCAGCACACTAACTAGCTGGGTAATCACGTATACGTATTCGGGTTTGCACATAACTTACAAATTTCTAGCACGAGTATATTCACACAAAGTCTAACACAGGTTGGGACAAGGGTCATCGAATAACTATCCAGTATAAGCAATCATATCAATCACATACAACTTTTAAAATTATTTAGACTCATTGTATAAAATATTTCGTTGGGACATTGAGAAAGAGAGAGTGATGTACATAACCCACGAACGAGCTTTTGAAACTGAGAAAATTGATACGAAGGCCAAAGGTTTAAAGTCATGCTTTGATACCAATATGTCACGCCCCGATCTCCCACAGGTAATCGGCCGTCCCTGCTAGGCAATATCACCATGCCATCGCTCCCATGGGATGATCTTTCCTATCTTGACGTGATGCCACACGAGCACAAGCTGCGCCCATGCAAGGCCATGATCCGAACAGGCGATAAAATATCTAAGCCACAGAGTCGCACATATAGTTCGAATGCAGCAAAATAAGAATGAACAGGCGATTGGTAACAAGTTCACAGAGTCGTCAATAGCGGAAGCATTGAATAACACAAGTATAGAAATAAAACAATCTCTTTATTGATATTGAACAAGTGTTACAAGCGGCGCTTGACCGAGGTTACAAGTCGCTCAAGCCCTCTCTCTCCCTGAAATGATAAAAGCGTGCCAAGAGGCTATATTTGTGGAATGATACATATGCAATGTTCCAATATTATGTCTTGTATATATTTTTTAGTTCTGGACGCAATGTTCCAAGGCTTCAGAGCAAACTCCATGCCTTAGCACGCACAAAGGAGTTTTCTCACCGAACGAGGTTCTCCTGTATCCTGCAAGCAATCTGGTGGGTTATTAGTACATACATGCACTGGTGGGGAGGCTTCTCTCCCGCTTGACAAATCCAAACACGTTATATATGTTTCGTGCACCATCTATTAAGTTATCTTTCTAGTCTTGCCTTAGAATCAGTTTTATGGTATAATAAAAAGTCTAACTCGTGTGGCAGTGCACCGTACGATATAAAGGAATACGGTGAGACTTACCAACTTGCCATTCGTCCTTCCCTGTCTACGACAAACCAAGTTAAACCAAGTACGATCATATATAATAAAATCCAGGAGCAACTGCATAAGCAAACACAAGTGTCATGAGTGAGGTTCAGTTTCAGGTGCACAAGTTACATAGATTATCCAGAAGTGTTGCAGAATATGTTCAAGTATTCAAATATGTATAAGTGTGTTATATTCATATCCGTTCAGGTGTTCAGATTTACTGGATGCGATACAATAACTCGTACGTGGATTGCCGCTATGCGAGGATGACTTATCTATATGAACAAGAGGTCACTGGCACGACGCCATAGAGGACGGTATAGTCTCAGGGCGGAATGGTGTACAAGCAGGAATAGGGGCCTTGCACATATCCCGCCCGACGCAGACGACTACAGTCAGGAGGTTCCGACCGGTCGGATCGGCCCCAGTGCCCCGGAGACCGTCTGCGGAACGAGATCCGAAGATCTCCCTTGTGCATCAAGTTGTCCGTGATAATGCAAGTCTCTAATCTTCCGGGCCTCTTGTCAGGTACAGGTACAGGAACAAGTCAAGATATATCAGGTACAACTTTGAGTCAGGATCTTGTCAGGTGCAGGTTCAAGTTCAAGGCAGGATTGTTCACAATATATATATCGACTCCTCAAGCCATTTAATTCAGTACGAGATGGGTATTGCTCCACGAGCTGTGATTCTTGGATTATTAATATGGTGCAAATCCCCTAGTTCGGGAACTACCTTGGCGACCTGACGATCCTGAATACTTTAAGGTTCATACTTGCACGTAACGACTATTCGATAGTCTTTCGGAAAACTTAGATGAAATGCAAGACAATGTAGTATTGCCGGGGTCGTGGAATAAATTTATGTGACAAGCCTTGAAATGAGGCAAACGAGAACAAACTATAATGTAAGCAGGCAAGCATACATTTATATGAAACATAAACATTTACGTTGGCACGGTCTAAGGGGTAGTGCGAGGAGTGCAACCGTACAGGGGCATATCGAGCAACATAGTTCTTAAGCGTGCAGTGTACACAAGTGAAGCAGTACACTAGAAAAAGTCTATAATTATCTACTCGAGGCATAGTGGGGTCTACTTGCATGAACCAAAGGTAGCATGCGAGGGTCCATTTATAAGCAAAGTTTTATTTTCATGTTCTAACACAAGCAATACAAGATAGGATTATTCCCTTAGCTAGGTGTGTTGTATTCTTTATTAGCATGTAGGGGTGATTCACCTTGCGACTGGAATGTATCGTCCATATTTTAAGTGTGCTTGCTAAGAAAAGATAAGTTCATCGTAGCCACCCACCTTAGCGATGATTCGCCTCGGTCGAGCGATACTCCAAGCGAGCCATTAAAGTCTAAGTCTGAACTCCTGAAAGGCCAAGTCTGAAAATTCTTTGTCTCAAACGAGTCTTCTCGCTGAGCAAAGTGGGTCAGGTCGTTGCACTTGTGCCATTTGAATTGGTTGTCCGCTTGAACGAAATGGGTCATTACAGTGTCAAACAAGTATCATGGCCAAAGGAGATATAAGAATACCTAGCGGTGTAAGTTTCATTACGATTCGATGAGCTACTAGAAACTAATTGGATATTTCGTAAAAGTGCCGATATAGGGACTTTCGACGGATACGGGTCGAATTCGTCACGCACACATAACCAATTCAAATTTTATAAAAGCCCACACATCCACATTTACGTTATGCACCTTTTGATGCAATCCGTACGTAATGGGTTAGTCCGATTTGTCGGGACCAACTTCGTATCGAGATTTTTATTGTTTTCAAAAATAGTTTTTTGTAATTTTCTACGTGAGTTTTACTGCATAATAAATGCCCAATAATTTGCAAATAATATATCAATATGGAACTGATTATGTTGTCTATAATTCCATTCAAGTGGATTCCTAAAATAATAATTATTCTAACGGGAATCATCGCCTCAAGTTGGGGTTTATTGTAAAAACTGTCAATGTGGTTATAGTGTTTCAGTCTATTTTTAGAGTTTTGAACCTAGATTTTCATCGATTAAACCATAATATTAATTTTAAAAAACTATAATTTTCTAAAGAGGGTTAATTAGGTTGCTCAAAAAACTTTACAGATCAAAAACGATCGAGTATAATAGAAGATACAGGATAATGGACACCGGTACCTGGCTGCTTTGTGTAGCTGAAATGAACGATATTCTCGGGGTTGCTGCGCTCACTCCAACTAATCTTTGGCATGTACAGGTAATTTTTCAGGTGTGGGGGACGTCGAGAAATCTCCAGGAACTTAGGGTTTTGAATTTGGAGGTGTATACGGCTGTGGGGAAGAGAAATATGATTTTGGTTTCAGGTTATATACCTAGGATTTTATCTGATTTCTACTTGGATTTGCACCCTGTTTTGGGTTAGTAATTAGGTTGGATTAAGTTTTATTTATAAGATAATAGGACTAGGTTCGCAGAAAATTTTATTTCATCAAATTTAGTCAAGGTTTGTCTGGGTTTTGAGGGACCTAAACTAGGGGTTTTACCCACTTTTCGGTTTAGCCGACCAGGGGGGTCTAGGTTTAGCGAGTCTGTAGGGGTTGGGTATCTTGCAAGATTTTTAAAATTCCTAGATTATGAAGTAGAAAAGTGTGGTAATCCCTGAATTGAGGATAATAAAGTTATGGAAAATTGCTTGTTGATTATGAAAGTACAAAAAAGAATATGTTGCATAGTTATTTCAAGTTTATGTTATCATGTATGTTATATTTTAATAATTAAGCTGTATATGCAAGAATATTATGGACAACATAGTCACAGACACCTTGTGCACAAGGTTTAGCTTGTCGAGCAGCATCCGAGGTAGCGGGACCGATTTGGCCTAGGACGAACATGGATAACTGGTATTAAAGTATAATAACATGTAATTCAGGACCTTCAATGGGGCTCGCTACCTGCCCTAGAAGGATCGTTATCCTACCATGAATAGTAAAAAATGGTGTCACTATTGACCTTGATGCATGTTAATAACAACTACTTTGCAGGCTTAATAATTGATGCATGTACGAACTCACGACACATTTATATATTACGAATGATAACATTGTTTTGTATGAAAGGTGGTAGCCTTGCATGCATAAGATTCACTGTGTTGTGATACAATAATAGTTTGCAAAATAAATTATTTTGGGTGGGAATACTAACATTTTGTCATCCTCTCTTTTGAAGAGTTTGGATGGAACTAACCCACCCCTAGGGATTAGGCTCTAATCGGAACCTGGCTCTGATACCACCACTTTGTTGGGAACGAAAACACGAAAATTGTTCCCCAAACCAAGACTATGAGAGAACCGAGAAAAAGCACACAAACCAGAAAATGCCAAACACAAACCGCAGACACATAAATTTTTACATGAAAAAACCAAATAAAAAATATTATGGGATGATCGGAGTCCAACCCTGAAAAGCTCTATTAATGGAATAAGAAATACACCGACTCCTTACAAATTTCTCACCGATTCAAACAGATCACTACAACTATTTGGAATAGAAAATAGGTCACAGACAAACGAAGAACGGAGATGACGAGAAAAAATGATCCAAAACTGATCTCCTCTTCGAAATAGCCTTCAGTCTCTTCCCCTATCCTTCCAATGTTGTAAAAGCACTCTTGCCTCCTTTTACAATATTTTTGAGATATTAGATATATTTTAGGGCTAGAAGACACCTAATATTGTCATGACCCGCATCCGATCTAGGGACACGAGTAGTGAACAACGTCCAGCTTACGCCGCAGCATCGGCGGTAGAACGCTGCCTAGGTCATCAATACTATCTAAATCTCTCACACAATTATATTGTACCTGTCATGAATCTCAACTCCAATGGAGAACAATATGAAAAAGATAAATATTAAATACTCAATCACAATCTAAAGCACGATAAGATATCAAAGAAGCTATTAAACTACAAATTATAAACATCAATAACTTCTAAATACAACATCAATACCAAATCTCAAAATACAATGACAAGTCTCTAATATAACAATATTTAAGTCTCAAATTAACAATACATAGTTCTAAATGAATCTAATACCATGCCATAAAGAATAACTAAAATCTCCTCGAAATTACTCCCGAGTATCAGGGCCCATGGTAGCTATTCTCTCCTCCACTCCATAGTAGGTGGGACACCAGTCCTCATCTAAAGAGTCATCTAAAAATATATCCAATCAGGAAGGAGAGAAGTACACCTCTGCTAGCAATTCTAATTAATTGACAAGGACTATAAAACAGTTATAGTAAGTAATACTTGATGAGCAGAAAATAAACCAGAGCAAGAAATAGAACATCAGCAAACTAAAGTACAATGAAAAGCAATATGGTGACTCAGTGAGTATGGCAATAAAGACTGTAAATAAAAGGGGTAGCTAACTAGAACAGGTGTGATGTGAGTCCAACAAGCGTAATATGAATCCAGCAAAAAAATACTAAACTAGTGTATTTTAAAATACCGTTTTCGACGTCTAAGGGTAAATACGGATCACCACACACTTGATGTGCGGCTGCTATCATTCCAGATTAGACTAGAGGGGTGATTCTAGATCTTTGGGAATGTTTACATGTCTACTCGAGTATTTCTCTGCCCCGACTAGTATAAATGAATTCAAATCCCGACACACAATAAAAACTAACAGAGAATGTACTCGCCTGAGGTCTTGAGCAAATGGGGTGGAACGGTATCCGAACTGGTGTCACATAAACCTATATATCATGTCAATGGGTGTAAGAAGATTATAAATATGCTAAAATGCACTAAAACATGATGTCTAGGCCATTTCTAGGTCAAACTCAAATTCAAAATAGTTAAACTAGTTAACTGAGTCAACTAGCTATTTCTAGGTTGTATGAGTCAATCTCTAGGTTATTGGGTCCATACACTATTTATCTAGGCTATACTAGCTATATAGATACTAAGACACTAAATTTATTCTAAATAGGCTCATATATATTATATGCTCTAGTAAATTAGCCTCATCCTAATATTACTACTAATACTAGTTTATTTATATATATCAATATTTTATATAATACCTTACCTATTCTTAAGCAGCTCACTTGAATCCTATATCTTAGCTAAATCCTCTACTTTTATTAATGATAGTCTAGTATTAACTAGAAGACTCAAGAATAACTCATCTTCCTACATTACCTAGACTACCAACCCAAATGTTATACCTGACATCTAACCATGTATCCATATCTCTACTATAATAGCAATATTAGATATGCAACTATACTAACTAGTATCCCTATACCCACCTGATACTCAACACTACCCATTACACACCCCCACTCTAATACAACTACCACACTCTCTAGTTGTCTGAAAATAGACCTTGCTCCAACTTTCACAACAAACCCCATGCTTCCCTGATACATACAACGCTACTTAACACATCACAACCATTATTACTAGTTATATCTAAACAACAACACACTTTCATAACTTAATATATACTTGTACCCTCAACTCACACTCAACATATCGTATTAGTCTAGCATTACTTATCTTGCTTGCATTCATATTTCAATACTAGGCCTAAACTAAACTGAACTCCTACAGTTATGTACTTGAACTCCCACACCAACTCACACCCCAAGGCTGGAACCCCTGCACCCTGGATAATGACACCTACACCCCCCTTCACTTACTACAGACCCTCAAGTCTGAACTCCCCTCAGTTTGCACTGATCCTAACTTCCCTTTGCCTATTCTTGTGTATAACTTGTTGTTGACTGACACCCCTTCAATCCCTCATTTCCATGCTCGAGCTGCAAATACTATAACACCTAGATTAGGCCTGCAAATACAAGTTCCAAGGTTTGCACCATTCCTACTGTAATGCAGTAGCTGCACTGCTCTACCAGTCCTCCTCCTCACTTGCAATGTTGCTCACAAGGTCACGCCCTCTATGTATACCAACAACTCCAATCTATCCAACCAATACACCTTTGCACAATCCTCATCTCAACTACACAACCCCACACCCCTACCTCGATATCCTGACACTAATATCTATTATCCATGGGTATCCCCATTTCCCTAATCTAACACTAAAGTACACCATTGACACTTGGTATCTAGACCATACTAGGTATCATATTCCCTAATTCCTAAATTATTCCAACTACTTGCATACCTAAAGGCATCATCCCTTTTTAGGATACCAACTAGAGACATATAATGCCACACACTATCATACATAAACACTCCTTCACACTGTACTACAATAATCACTTGTACAAACTAATCACACATATATACACAAGGTTCCCCCTTCATCATACTTACTTAATGGCTGCTCAACCACTGCAGAGTGCTCTGGAGCTGCTATCAATATATTTCAGTGATAGAGAAACAGCTCGAGCCCTCTGCACTCAACCAGACTACTGCTCTGCTTGTGCCCGACCAATACTCTGCTGCAATCTGCAGAACCAATACAAGTGTACTGCACTACACAATACCAATGCACCCTGCTGCAACTCACTACTATTGTGGTGTTCCCTGCCACATCTCCTTCATCTTGCTGTCTAACCCGACACCAAGTAAAGCATAAAAACTGCCCGACTGTGTTGCTTCCACAGTCCTAACCCAAGCTCAAAGACAATATTCTACAACAAGTCCCCCCTTAAACCTGACCACAGTGCACAGTTGTAACCACACCCCCATTTACATGTAAATACTCCCCAAAGCTATGAATGTAAACATATAACTATATATATAACTATAATCTGTATGCATATACAACCATAATCAAATGCCAAAACTGAATTTAGAGCAATGAGTGACCACTTGGTCATTTTGTCAAATACTTGCCGTGCGTATCGGGATACGTCCATGATACGCACCCCAAATGTATCCAAACTCGACCCAAAGCATACTTGTATGTTCTAAATCACCGTCATGCCCTAACTAACCTATTCACAAATACTATGGATGTCATTCTCAAATTTTCCCAAAAAATGGCACAAAATACAAAGGAAAAAACTCTAAAAAGTCAAGAGAAGTCCAAGCTTCTCCCTATGGGTAGTCCTAATGCAAGGGTGGTTCCTAAATGAAATATTACTCTAATTAGATGCATTCTAGAGGGATTAATCTCAGATTTACCTATTAGAAGATGGATTCCAAATATAATGGCTCAAACACCAAAAAGCTTCCAAGAACTCAAGCTCCAAGTGCTCCTCTTCTCCAACTCTTGCTTCTAATGGCTTCTAGACTTCTTGGGGAAGGGAATGGGAGGGGTTAGGATCAATTTTGTGAAGATTTGGTGGTAGGAGGAATGGTGGAAGAGAAGCTTCCAATTTAGGATTTTTCTTTAAAATTGTGGGAGGAAGAAGATGAAGTTATTACTTTATAGGGGAGGGGACTGCCATCTAGTCATTAGGGTTAGGGTTTAATGCTAATGTAAAGTGTCTAAAATACCCTCTAGTTAGTCATGACAAAATTAGAGAAGAAGCTTCTCCTCCTAAAAGTGTTTAGCCTAAGTTTTCCAATTAATACACTAGTCTAACTAGAGTCTAACAAGAGCCTAACCAAACAATTTAATTAGATGTCAAGTCAAGTTGGTTAGGTCCACTAGGGTAACTAACAACTAATCTAACTAATGGAGAACCACTAACAATATATAATAATATAACATATGCAACTATACTAATTATTGGAATAAAATAATCCAAAAATAAAAATGCTAGTTTTGTAAAAATAAAAATTATCCCTCAAAAAAAATTTGAAATGCCAATATTCACAATAATAACAAGAAAAAAAAAATCAAAAATACCCTTCTCCAGGAAAGTGGTAGTGACAAATATATATAGCCCCAAACCCACAACTAGTATTCCTATTATATATAGGAATACCCAATCTAAATCCAAATTCATTGACTTATTCCTATTATATATAGGAATATCTAATCCAAATATATTAAGATATTCCTATTATATGTAGGAATACTAAATCAAACTCCGGGATATTTTTTACATCGGTTGTGAATCCCACCCACTCCAACAAATCTCTCCCTTCACAACTATGTGAAGGGGATCGTCATCCCGACGATCCACTTGTAGTACTCAAACTTTTCTCTTGGAAGAATTTTTTTTAATATGTCTACTCCTTTTTCATTCGTATGAACCTTCTCAAGTGTTGCTTGCTTCTTTTCAACCATATCCTGTATCCAATGATACCGGGTATCAATGTGCTTGGACCGACTATGAAACATCCGGTTCTTCACAAGTTGAATTATATTCTGGCTATAGAAAAACAAAGGGTACTGCTCTTGCTTTAGCCATATTTCCTGCAGCAGCTTCCTCATCCACAACAACTGCTTGCAAGTCTCCGTCGTCGCAATATATTCTCCCTCTGTCGTCGACAAGGCAACAAACTTCTGCAACCGCCACTGCCACCATACCACTCCACCAGCAAACATCGTTACATAGCCTGAATTTGATCATCTCGTGTCTACATCTCCAGCCATATCAGCAACAGTATAACCAATTAGCTTCGGCTCGTCACCACCAAAAGAAAGTCTCCAATCGGCAGTGCCCTAAAGGTATCATAGAATCTACTTGACCGCACTCCAATGTACCCTTCCAGGATTGAAAGTATACCTGCTAACTGTGCCAACTACGTGAGCGATGTCTCGTACACACCATAGAATATATGTTTCACCCTCACTTTTTCAACTAAGGGTAGTTTGGTAATTTAACATGGGTGTTTGTATTTTAGGATTATTAAATTAAATATTATAAATATTATTTATTGTATTATTTATTTATTATAGATGTTAGATTATTTTGGACTTGTGTTAGTGGACCTAACTAGTTTAGTTTAGATCCATGGACCAAAATTTAATTCTAGTTAGAATTAAGCCCAATAGTAAGCTCATTCATTAGGAGGATGAATTAATTAGTGAAACCAATTAGACTAGAACCTTTTCTCCTTAATTAATTTCTTCATGAGAGGCCCTAAGGGGTGTTTTGGACAATTCATAGTATCTTGGAGGAGGGGTAGAGGCCGACCACCTATAGGGAGGAGAGAGACTCTCTCTCTTCTTATTTGACATTCCAATCTAAATCTAGAATTTATCCTCCTCCAAATTCTTTATTTCCACACCAATTCCTACTCAAATTTCTTCCTAATTCCTTTCCTATTCTTTATTGGAGGCTAGTAAAACAAGGATCTACAAGGAGGAGCAATGATCTTCAAGTTGGAGGCTACTTTCACCCAATTTAGGAATTTTATTGAGAATCCATCTCCTAATAGGAATAATTCAGTTTTTTCTCTCTAATTAGGCTCCAAATCTGTAATTTAATCATTATGAACCACCCCACATGCTAAGGCTACCCATAGAAATTAAAATTAGGTTCATAGGAGGCCTATGGAGAAAGTTATGTGTATTTTATGTCAATTTTGAAGAAATTCCAAGATTGGCACATCTTGTGTTTGTTAATTAGTCAAATAGACCAAATTAACATGTGTTTGATTGTGTGTGACTAGTATCGTATACACAATTAGATACGTGTAAGCCGTATCCTGACAATTTGGAGATACGGGCTGATTTGGGAGTTTTTCTCCGACACGGGAGTTTGAGCATGTCACATTGTCATGCCCCGGTTCTATAGGTAAGGAACCGAGTCATGTGGCAATGGCCAGCAGCGTACTTTGGCGGGCATCCTAATCTAATGGGCCCGTCGGAGTACACTTAAGCTGTAAAGTATGATGACTAACCCATCACATAACACATAAATAGTCAATCTAAATCTCATCCATAGGCAGCAATATAAGAGCACAATAGAGGTAAATACAAGAACTAATGTACAAAAAAGAAATGTCCAAGCTAAGTATCAAATACAAATACTAGAGTAGTCACACGGGAACAAACCTGTTAGCATAAAATACTGGAATGAAACTAAGCAATAAGATAACTTGGAACGGCAGCAGGTGTTTGATAATAAACGAAAGAAATAAAAATAGGTTTATACAAAACCCTTTCTTAGGTTTACAAACAAGAAGTACTATTAATCCTATACGAGGATATCAAGTACAAAATTTAAATCTGGATAAATATTGCTATAGGAGTCTGATCTGCAGTCGATCACTTTGTCCCTTGGACCACACGATAACGAAGAAGTGCTGTAGAAGAAGGAGAAGCTTCAAAAATTGCAAGAGGGATTGGATGCTCGATGCCAAAGTTGTCAATCACTCCCCTCTGTCTGTGCTCTAGACTCTTTTCTCTCAATTTTTCGACCTTTGTCTCTCAAAGATCAAATCTGCTCCTTATAAAATCCAACCCTGACCTCCATGGACGGAGGTCTCTATTTATAGGCGTAGAAACTAAACAGCGGAGAGAACCGCACCTTTTATGCGGCGGTTATCATAACTGCTACTCACGTATAAATGATCTTCTGAATAAGCGTGTGACGCATGTCCCATTAAGAGATAATGCGTATAACTGCTGCGAAGATCACGACATGCAAGCCACGTAGGTAACTGTCCCTCGCGTAGAGATGATTGGCGTAGAAGCCAAATAACTGTCTCGTTGGCGTAAAAACCAAATAGCTGTTCTGATGGCGTAGAAGCTAGGTAGGCATAGAAGCCCAATAGCTGACATATAGGCATAGAATTCAAGTAGGCGTAGGAGCCTGATGTTGCATAGATAGGTAACCGGCGTAAAGGTAGCCGGTTATTCCTCCTTGACTGAGGTCTTGAGCGTATTCTGGATCAGATAGCATGTTCACATACCTTTGCAAATATAGCCTGAGTTGGCGTATTTCAAGGAGATAGCATACGGCGTACTCCTATAGTTGAAAATAGCCAGGTCGACGTATTTCGAGTAGATAGCATACGGCGTACTCCTATAGTTAAAATGGCCTGATGGCGTAATGTGTAGGGATGGTGACGTGGATGTATTATCCCTAATTATAGCTCTCCCTGTCATTGGAAATAGAGCAAAATCTTGTACAATAAATGCAGAGATCTGCCCCCATCTCGCATATTAATTGCAGAGACGTGCCTCGGGCTCTGTACGAAGAGCAGCTTTTGACGTGGCGGTCAGCTTTGTCTCATCTTGAGCGTAAAAGCTCATGGCTACCTGTGTAAAATAGGCAGCGTATTACTTGAATGTGTAAATGATGTCTTATATCAAGGCTTTATCACTAAACAACAGTCTGGAGCTCTGTACCGAATCATCATTACAGCCGTCGTCTTGATAGTCGTGCAGTACTCTTTGTCAGGAGTCAGGTTTATTGTACTGTCTGTCACGCCCTGATCTCCCGCAGGCAATCGGCCGTTCCCGCTAGGCGGGAATCACCCTCGCCAGCGCTCCCGCGGAACGATCGCTTAACCCATCCGGGCGTGATGCCGCACGAGCGTGATCCACGCCCGTGCAAGGCCATGGTTCATTGGCTGGCGGCAAGAGTTCTAAGCCACAGAGTCGCACAGATTGTCCGAGTGCAGCGGAGTCATGAACGCATAGGCGATCGGTAACAGGTTCACTGAGTCGACAATATAGCGGAAGCATCGAAACAAGTAAAGTAATCTCTTTATTGATATGAAACATGTATTACAGGCGGCGTATAGCCGAGATTACAAGTCGCTCAAGCCTCTCTCTGAAACAGTAAAAGCGTGCCAAGTGGCTACAACTGTGGAATGATTGTACAGGCGATGGTCAGGCGATGTTCACAACTTATGTCTTGTATATGTGCTTCAGTCCTGGACGCACCGTTGCAAGGCTTCAGAAGGAAACTCCTGGCCTTAGCACACACGAAGGAGGCGTCCGCACCGAACGAGGTTCTCCCGCACCCTGCATATCAAACTGGTGGATTATCAGTACATTGAATGCACTGGTGGGGAAGCTACTCGCCCGCTCGACAAATCCAAACACGTAATACAGGTTTCGTGCACAACTATTAAGTTGTCTTTCTAGTTGCCTTAGGATCAGTTTCATGCAAACGTTGAATAGCCTAACGTGTCGGGCAGTGCGCCGTACGATGTTTGAGGGAACACGGCGAGACTTACCAACTTACCATTTATCCTTCCCTGTCCAAGGCAAACATTGTTAATTTAAGCAGGGGCATGTATAAACATTCAGGAGGCATAGCATATGCAAACACGAGTACTTATTTTAAGATCGTTCATGTGTTCAGTTTATTTGTTTCATACGATACAGTATCTCGCACGCGGATAGCCGCTAAGCGAGGATGAATGGTTTATCTTTCATTTACAAGCAAGCATGCAACAAGTTAGGTACAAGGTGATCACTGGCGTATGCCATAATGGACACTAGTCTGTGACGAAGATGGTTTGCTACATGCAAGAACGTTAGGCGCCGCATACCACCCTGTCCTAGTACGTGAGACTAAACGTTAGTTCCGTCCGGAGTCGGAACGGTGCCAGTGCCCCAGCAGCCGTCCGCAGGAACTATACCTTGTGCACAAGTTATCCGTGATCGAACAATAACATTTATTCGCCCGAAGGCTACGTGATTATCACCCGTAGGCTACGTGCGCCCGTAGGCTACGTGACTATCGCCCGTAGGCTACGTGAATATCGCCCGTAGGCTACGTGCGCCCGTAGGCTACGTGATTATCGCCCGGAGGCTACGTGAGTACAAGACAAGCAGTAGCATGATTTATTTATATTGCATCTACGTTCCATTCATGCGTTCAGGATTGCTTAAACATTGTACAATATAATAACGTTAGACATTCATAAGCAGACAAGCATGCGTTTCTAAGGGACACAAGTAAACACGATTGCTCGGACCCGAAGGTAAGCCGAGAGATGAAACCGTTAAGGGACTTAGCATGCGAGGGTCTGTATATAAGCAGTATTTCATTTCCATGTTCTAGCAAGCAATACAAGTTGGGATTATTCCCTTCGCTAGGTGCGTTGGATTTATTAGCATGCAGGGGGTGAATCACCTAGCGACTAGCATGAATATTCCAGATTTTATGTGTGCTGGCTAAGCAAAGACAAGTTCACCGTAGCCACCCACCTTAGCGATGATTTGCCTCGGTAGAGCGATACGTCTGAGCGAGCCTTTGAAAGTCCAAGCCGGATTCCTTTAGGGACAAGTCTGGATATCCTTTGTTTCTCATTTGAGGCAAAGCAGGTCAGGACAGCTGCACGATTACCGTTTGAGACGGCAGTCCGCTTGAGCGGAACGGGGTGTTACATCCTACCCAACTTAAAAAAAGTCTCGTCCTCGAGACTAACTAGGGACAAGCAGTAATCTAGGGTTGAGGCAATCCTAGACAAGTCGTTTGTACTTGTTCATTTGGATATTCACTTGCACAAGCTTCGAAATCAGCATATCGCTTAGACTGGATCGTGCGCACTTTCAAAGGTACCCTCTAGCGTGAACACGTCAACCAGCTCAGTGATAGCGAAGTCTTAGCACTCGAGTTTCACCTTTTCTTAAGTCTTGGATGGTGCACTAGTTCAAGGCGTCCCTCGAATAGATGCATTCAACCAAACTTAGGGTTAGTGAAACGGACAAGCTACTAGCGATACTCTCAAGGGTTCGCACAGGTTGGCTCAAAGGCCACTCGCAGCATACAACCAGATAAGCAAGCATATCATTCAAAACGTATTTTGAAAGTATTTAGACTTATTTTTGGAACATCCCATCGAGGCATTGAGAGAGAGCGCGCACATAACCCACGAACGAGCTTTCGAAACAGAGATATCGAATCGAAGTCCAAAGGCGTAGAAGCCAGGCTCTGATACCAACATGTCACGTCCCGATCTCCCGCAGGCAATCGGCCGTTCCCGCTAGGCGGGAATCACCCTCGCCAGCGCTCCCGCAGAACGATCGCTTAACCCATCCGGGCGTGATGCCGCACGAGCGTGATCCACGCCCGTGCAAGGCCATGGTTCATTGGCTGGCGGCAAGAGTTCTAAGCCACAGAGTCGTACAGATTGTTCGAGTGCAGCAGATTCATGAACGCATAGGCGATCGGTAACAGGTTCACTGAGTCGACAATATAGCGGAAGCATCGAAACAAGTAAAGTAATCTCTTTATTGATATGAAACATGTATTACAGGCGGCGTATAGCCGAGATTACAAGTCGCTCAAGCCTCTCTCTCTGAAATAGTAAAAGCGTGCCAAGTGGCTACAACTGTGGAATAATTGTACAGGCGATGGTCAGGCGATGTTCACAACTTATGTCTTGTATATGTGCTTCAGTCCCGGACGCACCATTGCAAGGCTTCAGAAGGAAACTCCTGGCCTTAGCACGCACGAAGGAGGCGTCCGCACCGAACGAGGTTCTCCCGTACCCTGCATATCAAACTGGTGGATTATCAGTACATTGAATGCACTGGTGGGGAAGCTACTCGCCCGCTCGACAAATCCAAACACGTAATACAGGTTCCGTGCACAACTATTAAGTTGTCTTTCTAGTTGCCTTAGGATCAGTTTCATACAAACGTTGAATAGCCTAACGTGTCGGGCAGTGCACCGTGCGATGTTTGAGGGAACACGGCGAGACTTACCAACTTACCATTTATCCTTCCCTGTCCAAGGCAAACATTGTTAATTTAAGCAGGGACATGTATAAACATTCAGGAGGCATAGCATATGCAAACACGAGTACTTATTTCAAGATCGTTCATGTGTTCAGTTTATTTGTTTCATACGATACAGTATCTCGCACGTGGATAGCCGCTAAGCGAGGATGAATGGTTTATCTTTCGTTTACAAGCAAGCATGCAACAAGTTAGGTACAAGGTGATCACTGGCGTATGCCATAATGGACACTAGTCTGTGACGAAGATGGTTTGCTACGTGCAAGAACGTTAGGCGCCGCATACCACCCTGTCCTAGTACGTGAGACTAAACGTTAGTTCCGTCCGGAGTCGGAACGGTGCCAGTGCCCCAGCAGCCGCCCGCAGGAACTATACCTTGTGCACAAGTTGTCCGTGATCGAACAATAACATTTATTCGCCCGAAGGCTACGTGATTATCACCCGTAGGCTACGTGACTATCGCCCGTAGGCTACGTGAATATCGCCCGTAGGCTACGTGCGCCCGTAGGCTACGTGATTATCGCCCGGAGGCTACGTGAGTACAAGACAAGCAGTAGCATAATTCATTTATATTGCATCTACGTTCCATTCATGCGTTCAGGATTGATTAAACATTGCACAATATAATAACGTTAGACATTCATAAGCAGACAAGCATGCGTTTCTAAGGGACACAAGTAAACACGATTGCTCGGACCCGAAGGTAAGCCGAGAGATGAAACCGTTAAGGGACTTAGCATGCGAGGGTCTGTATATAAGCAGTATTTCATTTCCATGTTCTAGCAAGCAATACAAGTTAGGATTATTCCCTTAGCTAGGTGCGTTGGATTTATTAGCATGCAGGGGGTGAATCACCTAGCGACTAGCATGAATATTCCAGATTTTATGTGTGCTGGCTAAGCAAAGACAAGTTCACCGTAGCCACCCACCTTAGCGATGATTTGCCTCGGTAGAGCGATACGTCTGAGCGAGCCTCTGAAAGTCCAAGCCGGATTCCTTTAGGGACAAGTCTGGATATCCTTTGTTTCTCATTTGAGGCAAAGCAGGTCGGGACAGCTGCACGATTGCCGTTTGAGACGGCAGTCCGCTTGAGCGGAACGGGGTGTTACACTGTCTGACAAGTTCATTCAAGGAATACGAAGCGTTCCTCATACACTTTCATGCTGCATTAAAAGCAGATGGGTTTTACGCCATAAAGGCGAGGTAGCAACCTTTTTACGCTGAAGCAGTCTGAAATACTGCATTACGCGGGTTATTTCGAAGCTATATTTTACGCTGAACAACGTTGAAGCTCTGCTGTATGTCAATGGCTCTGAAGTCATGCTTTACACTGCACAGCGCTGAAACTCTGCTTTACGCGGGCTTCATGCATATTGCGTATAATTCTGCAGCGTATTTTTCATGCTTCTACAAGACCCCCTTTAAAGTTTTCAAATTCCTCGTAATTTGAAACAATTTGAATGAAGCATGAAACGGTCAAGTTTGACTCGTTCCACGAGGCTGATTTCTCGACAAATATTTAGGAATTTGTTGGGATTTAATGTGATCTCCTCTGCCTATATAAAGGTGACTGAGTTAACCTGTTTCTCCCATACTTCCTTCACCACATAGAAATGGTTGCCGAGTTCCGTCATGCTGACTTGAGAAAGAAGAAGAAGATCATGTTCTTCCCGTTCATAAGAAACCGTAAAAAGAGGTGTCTTCGAGCAAATATCCTCTGCAACGATGGATCATGGAAGGCTATCATAGCTTCCTTTGCTCGGAATGATCAGCAATTTCATATGGCTATTCATCCAAGAGAGAGGAAGGGTCTCATTCGACCACACAGCTTGTAAGCTGTATTTTCTCCCATCATGATGGTGGACGAGGGTAGGCAGTCTGGCCCTGTCTTCCAGTATTGAGTTGAGTCTGAATCCCAACTCAATATGTCATGGCATATGGAGGGTGGGCTTGAATAATTTACATAGGCCCAGTTCTGTATCCTTCCGCCATTAATCATTTTTTTGTTCATCGGCTGTAGAAGCCGATGAAGTGCTGTAGAAGAAGACAAAGATCTCCACCAATATGATAACCTGGCGCAGCAGATTCTTGGTGTAATCTTAAGTAAAAATGAGAAACCCTTGGTAGAACAAGGATTTCAATCATATGTAATCATGAAGATAAAAAACCTTTTATAACTGGATTTCCATCATATGTAATCATGATTAATAAAATTGTCTTCTTTTATGCATATGATGATTCGCCATATTTGTTGTGAGGAAGTCTGAATATGTACAGCTTCAGCATGTTCTGAATAATTTTACGCTGACTCTGATAAAAGAGTATCTGATCTCGTCCCGTCTTTTACGCGTATCTGAAGACGCGTAGAAAGCTTCTTTAGCATTAAGTTAAAAATCTAAACTGTCATGCTATTTTGAACGAGGAGTTGCGTAGAATTTCTGAACTGTTACTTCTTTGATGCGAAGAATTTGCTGTTCAGACCGTCATCTTTAAGAATTTTTTCCCGAAAATCCCTTGAGAAGGGCAAGAAATGGCCGTCAAACAGGCTATACTTGAACTTGTGTAAAAGACTGGACTTAGGATGAACTTCCAATCGACCGAAGAAGGAGAGCCACCTTCAATGCTGAACTCTGTATGTTTTGGGCACTTGGAATATTTTGTAGCCAAGAAGGAACATTTTTGTGTAAACCCTTGCGGTCGGCCATCTATAGCTGTTGAGCGTAGACTCGTAGATTTGTAGCTTCTTGAGCATAAAATCATAGGTTTGTAGCCAAGAAGGAATATTTCTTCAAGAAAAGAGAGTATATCCAGAGAGTGCTTTGGCAACGAGAGTTCAATCCCTCCTGCAGCCTTTGAAGCTTCTTTTTCGTCTTCAACAGCACTTCTTCATCATCGTGTGGTCTAAGGGACAAAGTGATCGACCGCAGATCAGACTCCTATAGCAATATTTCCCCAGAATCAAATTTGTGTACTTAACATCTTCGTATGGGATTAATTGTACTTCTTTTTCTTGTTTATAAACCAAAGAAAGGGTTTTGTATAAACCTAGTTTCAATTTCTTTCATTTTTTATCAAACAGTGTATCCATAGTGTCAGAATCAAGTACGCTATACAACTAGAATCATAGAGATGATCAATATAATAAAAACTGTCAGAGAATGTACTCGCCTATGGTCCTGAGCTGGCAATACCAATATCTTGTTTCTGAAGTCTCGTCTGAACAATCCAACAGTCCTATATACATAATATAATAATAATATAGCATCAGTCGTTATACTAGCACACACACAAACATAATTATACTGAACTCAGAACTACGCTAGGGGTGATAACTGGTCAACTAGCAGGGTCAAGTGTGCGTCTAAATGCACAGGTGTCACATCCTCGAATACTGTGCATAACAAGACAGTCAACTCACTAACACATGTCTAAAGCCAGTATGTTAGTGTACACAAGGCAATCAATTCATTAATACTCAGGGTCACATAGTCATATGCGAATACGGGATATCCACAGTTAATACTTAGGGTCATAAAGCATATATATATATTACAGTCATACCTAGTACTAGCATCAATTTTCCATGAAATATGATATATATATATATATATATATATATATATATATATATATATATATATATATATCAAACCAATTATTATATACACACACACGCACACGTATACTAGTTATTAGGTTTACCGACACGGGTCTTGCAATCCTATCAACCAAAACTTATCATGAAGCAATACGCTAATCCCTAACACTATTCACACATGCACATAAAATCACAAGAGAAGGCAATTCGAACCTTGGCCTTGGCATGCACGTGCACAAGGGGGTGACGTTGTTGTGGGTCATCTCCGGCGAGGGTGATTCGGCTGTGCACGAGGTCGACGGGATCGGGTGATGGCATCGTGTCGTCGGGGTGATCGACGGGATGATGATGATGATGATGATGATGGTGAAGATGATGGTGATGATGATGATGATGGAGGTTGACGACGCAGGGATGGCCGGAGGAAGGTGGGGACTCGCTGCGGGGAAGATTGGGTCGTGCTTGTGGTGCAGTCGGGTGCTCCGGTGGTGGAGTCAGGGCTCGGCGGTGATGCACGGTCGTGGGATTCAGGCTGAGTCTGAGGTCGAAGAAGATGACTGCGGGGTGCCGCGGTGGGAACTCAGGCGACTTTTCTGGTGCTTGGGAAGGAGATGGATGTAGGTGGTCGTATGACTGCTGCTGTGGAGGTCGAGACGGCGGAGAGGAAGTCGGGGACGATGGCTCAGCAGGTCGGGATAAAGTTCAGGCGGGGTGTAGGCTGTTCTTAGGCGTGGGGATGGAGTTCAGGTGGGAGGAGGTCGGTCGGGATGGATGAGTCGACGATGATGGTGATGATGGAGACGGTGGATGTCGACTCCGGTGGAGATCTGAGATGGGAGGAGGAGAAGAAGTCGGGGAGAAGTAGAGAAGAACGGTGGTGGTGCTGTTGGGCTCCGGCGGTGTAAACCCCCTGATTTTCAAGAATTTTTAAATTTGAATTTTTCATAATTTTCTGGAATTTTCTAGGATTTTTCTGTAATTAAATTCAGGTGTTTTAATTATTAAATAATTTTAAATGATAATAAATAATATTAAAATATTATGAAAATAATATTTTATGGTGTAAAATAAAAAACTAGACATAGTGTAATTTTTCGAGAATTTATTGGACACCGGAAACATTTTAAAAGCCCTAAAAACTAATTAATTAATTAAACCAAAATAAAATCGGGTTTATTTGAAATAAACCAAACCAATTTTTGAACTGGTTTAATTGAACCAAACCCAATCCTTAGCGGGTCGGATCCGGGTCCAACCCAGACCCGACCCACTAGCCCGAACCCGAACCCGACCCGCAATCTAATTTATTGGATCGGGCCGGATCCGCTAGGACCCGACCCGTCCGCCCAAACCCGACCCGTTAACCCATCTTCCCCAAACGCCCGGTCCCCGACTCCTTATCTCCCCTCCGGCCGGCTAACCGCCGCCGCCTGGCCTCCCAGCGCCGCTCCGGCTTTCCGAACGTCCGCCGACCCTCCGGTTCCTCTCCCCCTCACCGTCCGCCTCTCCCTCTCCCCGCCGGCTCCCTATAAAAACCCCTATCCCCTCCTTCTCTGGCCACTTCCCCCGCCGCCTGAGACCCAGCTCTGCCCTGGACCTCCCGAGACCTCGCCGGCCACCCTCCTCCGGACCCCGCAGAGCCTCACCGTGCCATCGCCTCGACCAGCCCCCTTTCCTCCTCCTTCCTTCGACCCAGCAACAGCCGGCCGCCCGAGCCCCTGTGCCGCCTCCCCGCGCGCCGCCGCCTCCAGCCCTCGCCGTCCCCGGCCTCCCTCCGGCCAGCTCAGCCGCCGTCGGCCATCAGAAGCCTCGGACACGGACACAGAAGCCCTAACCCTAGCCCTAGAGTGAACAGTACCCTGACACGTGTCGGACACGAGTCGGACACGAAGATTTCTGTTTTCTGGAGCCCTGTTCAGGTACTCATATCTTTCTCCTCGTAGCTCTGTTTTCGATTCCGTTTGTTGCATCGCGTAGCCTGCATGATCCCCTCGATGCCCGTGCAACCCGCTCGGTGCATCGCGTCCTGTGGCGATCGCGAACCGCGATCCAAAAACAGGAAAACCAACGTCCTGTTTTACCCCGGAACTGAGTACGCCCCGCCAAACGGAACGACTTGGTCGCGTGTGATCTTTACCGATACGTGCGCGTCGTTGATACGGACATGCAGGATTTCGCAGAAGCTGATTCGGATGTGCGTGCACACCGGAATCAATACGTATCCGCGGATACCGTCCCGTATCCGTCTTTTCTGAATCTCGCTATAACTTAGTGTACACACGTCGGATCGAGACAAAACTTGCTCCATCGGACTCGTAGCAATACGCTGGTCCTGTGAGCCAAGTTTGGTTCGATTCTGAGAACGTTGGCAAAATCGCGTGTCGTGGGCCCCACAGGCTCCACTCGACGGGCGATTTTGAGATCGGTTCATCGGAATCCAATTCTGGAAGTTCCGTTGGGTTCGTATCATCGTTCCTGACCTGTTGACACTAAGTTGGACTGATTTATAGACCTTTGACCCTGACACATTTTTTGGTGCAAAGCGGCCCACATGTGGACCCCGTCTTGACCCGAAAATATCATTTTTGCCCTTGTCTCCAAATTGGACTTAAGGACAGGCATTTCTAGCTGATTAATATTTTCTGGATCTGATGGTGATGTCTATTTCAGCAACCGGAGTACTGCCTGCAAATCCAGCTGTTGCTAGAGTTACCATTGAAGCCGAAACACCAGGCAAGTGTACATTGCCATAAATTGTAGCTTATTGATTCATTTTGTTCTCTTGATTTATTTCCTGTGACTGTTGTTCATGCTTAAACCTAGGGCCGTGTGACTTACTTAGCTTCCGATTAATAGTCGGGTGCCAACACCGTACGTGGAGTTGTGTAAGGTCAACTAGAGATGGATATCGTGATATTTACATTCTCGTACTTGCTATATCAAGTACATTATACCCAGGACACCTGACACAAATTATGAGACAGAATCTTCCTGAATATTTAAGGTAATTCTGTATAGGATACAGGATTATGATATCTTTACATGCTTAGATTTTATTCTGACTTATTGCATTAGTTGATCTTGCGTGACATGAACATTATGAAACTGTGACGTGAGATTACATTGGGTGGGGAGAGATATACCATACAAAAGGCTGAATATATATATATATATAATAACTTAATGGATGTGCCTTAGACTCTGACACAGAGCTTTGGTACCGTACTGGCCCTTCGAGAAAATACTGCTATGGTTTCTTCGACACTGATCCTGTAGTAGTCTCAGCCTGAGTATGACTATAACTCTCACTTGCATATCACTTAGCTGGTTAATTATTTACCCTATTTGTTTTATTTATTTCCTGCACTGCATTATTTTGGCTTGAGCTTTCTTGTACCTTGCTATGTCCCCTGAGGACCTGGATCCGGATTATGTCCCCAGGATTAGCAGACGAGGTTTATCCAGAGGTATACGGAACATGAGCACTTCTCGGAATAGTACCAGTACCTGAGGACGAGGTGATCGCTGAGGACTTTTCCTGAACATCTGCTACTTCCATACTCAGTCTTTCTGGCAAATAAACTCTTATTTCTTGTTTAAATAAACTTTTGTAAACAGACTTTATATCGGGTTGTTCCCCGAATTACTTTGCTGAGATTGGATGTTTGATTTACTTTCCTTATTGCTGTTGATCTTATTATCTTTTGTGTGGATGAGATTAGTTCTGACTTGTTGTTGTAGACCTTATATACAGCTTAAGTATGCTCCGATGGATCCATTAAATTGGGTTTGTCCATCGGTGCGTGCTGCTGGCTATTGCCACGCATCCAGTCCCTCGGTATTTTGGGACTGGGGCGTGACAGGCGGAGGAGGCCGGCGGTGATGGCAGGTATAGAAGAGAGATGATGAAGGAAGAAGTGGTTTATGGTTTGTAGTTTGAGGGATGTGATGATGATGTAAAAATTTAATGGAGGAAGAGTTTGCATGTAAGAGAGAAGAGAGTGATGATAACCTAGGGATTAGGGCCGACCATGTGTTCCTTGGGATGGGGTTGGCTCATTGGGAAAGGGGTTAGGATGATGGATTATATATAAGATGTTGTGTGTGGTGAGGATGGTGCTTCATTTTGAATGAAGGGCCAAGATTTAAGATAAAGGGGAGTGTATAAACAAAAAGGGGAGAGAGAAAGAGAGTGTTGGATCGATCAAAGAGGGAAGGAGGTTTTCTTCATTGGCTTTGGCCAATATGATGGTGACACCTCATTGCACTTTTGCATAAAAGCTCCCAAAAATTAGAAAATTGCACAAAAGGTGAGAATTGGGATTGGATGAGGGAAAATACCATGTTTGGTGTGATGTAGTGGCTAAAAAGGGTGTGTGGTATTTAGTATGATCCTTGAGGGTGTGAATGGGGGTTTGGTTTGGTATTGGGTCTAGTTTTGGGTTAAGTTGGGTCCTTACACCAATTTAATTAAAATTAATGTAAATGGTGTTCTAAAATTAATTGGAAGTACATAGGGCTAAAATTAGGTGGGATACAAGTGTCATGGATGTAGAAGGCTCAGAATAAAATATTGCCATAATTTAGGATGTACAAAATGGGTCAAGGTTGTGTCTCCAATTTTGATTAGAACGGACAAGGATGCAAAGTTGGATTTATTTGAAATAAAAATAAACGTCTGCGACGAATATTGTGTGACTAAAATAAAGCATAAGAGAGCATATTTATGAGTTACACAAAGGTCAGAATGAAAGACTGGCACGTTTAGGATAAGGGTGTAAAATTTGTTGGAAGGCAAAAGCTAGTGTAGCGCTCCAAATATCAAAACTACGGTAAGGTGCAACAATGAATAAAAACACAACAATAAATTATAACCTCAATAATTAATCTTGAATAATACTAATTAAAATCCATAATCCTATATTTCGGTCAGGGGTTCATCTAGTGGGCTTCTAGGTCTAGTCTACTAACTCATGCATTAAAGAACACTATACACACACACACACACACACACACACACACACACACACATATCATGCAATAAAAAAAATAAGTATACACAATACTTATAATAATAAAAAGACAAAAATACCCCTATTTTAGGATGTGGTAGTGACAAGTCTACCCCCCTTAGAAAAATTTCGTCCTCGAAATTTAAGATCCTCAATAGTTGTATTTATTTATTTAAATTTTTTATTTTTACCATCGAAATTTAAATTCATCAAACTATATAATCATGAAGTAAATCCATATTGTTATTTCACAAAATTTTTAAAATTTTATAAATATCATATTCCTGAAAATTTTAAATTTAAAATTAAATTCTATTCTTATCACAATCTTCTCCAAAATTTTAAGTTAATAACTAAATACAAAAATGTAATATCCAATCCTCTAATTTTAAATCCAGTCAATGCATATTTATAAAATTTGAAATCTCATCCCAAAAATTTGAATTCAAACACTAATCCATTTGTGATCTTATTCCTCGATTTTTTTTCCACACAATACTCAAACATTGTAATACTTACGAAGTCTTCAAATACAACATTCAAAATATAAGTTTTAAAATTTATATCTTGCGGTCAAATAAATATAATAATAATCTTCTTAAATTACTCAAAATTTAATGACAAATTCAATCATATCTTAATCTTCATAAAAATTAATGATTTAACAAAATTGTCAATTCTGCCATATTAAGTTCTCAACTTTTTATTTAAATTAATATTTATCCTCAAAATTTAAGGCACCTTGTCTCTTTCTGTCCAGTCATAACCTCTTCATTAATCTTCCCTACGGTCAGACCCCCAACAATCAAGGTCTAAGAAAATCCTACCTACAGTCATACAACATGCAATCTAGAGAAAACATGCATGATTATGGTCTGTTTTGTCATGGTATTGTAGTCTTTGTCAGGGTGTACTACTAACTACATTCTAGCAAGAAAATCACTGATACAAGCTACGGTACTAAGAAATCAATCAAACAGACGAGAAAGGAACAGAAGGAAAAGAACAGAGCCTGCTAACGCATCACCTGGACATCTTCATCCTCTAATATACACTTAACTCTGGCATATTCACTCACTAATTCCTATCCCTATACACTGATACCCACATCAACTAATCACTAGTCCACAGGATATCCATGGATACATCCTCATTGCACACACCTGTCTATTGATACCAAAATCTGACACCAAAAACCTCTAACATAACCATAGGTTTAATGATGCATCCAAAGTTTGATACCCCTATCCCTTTGGTACCACTGTTTCTACTACAAACACACTCACTGCTAGCTCTCTTACCTACTGCAATTATTTATACTAGTTGTTCTTATCACTCAAGTGCATACCAAGTGCAACACACCACACTAAGTACTTCTCTCTCTAATACAACTCTAGATGGACACCCAAATCAGTTTGCAGTGCCATCTCAAGCGTGCTCAAGCCAACAGATCCTTACACATGTACATCATCTACTCATATACTAATATACATTTCTTACCCACATATATATATATATATATATATATATATATATATATATATATATATATATATATATATATATATATATACTCGCAGTCTCTAACACTCAAGGTACACACAAATACACTAATTGTCTACAACCCTCAACTGTGTACTAAAATTTGTACTGTCTGGATTACTTGCACTATTACTCCCAATAATTTTCTATCCATATTAACTGATACACCAATCTAATATTATCACACGAAGTACTTACTGTTACTAACACAATTCTTAACTAATCCTCGATATAGAAACACTAGCATTATTGGTATAGTAACACTAGCTTCATCATTAGATTACCTTATCACACTCACTAGAACTCATGATCACTTGCACTAGTTATTAATTTCTATAATGCACATGCTTCACTTCACTCCCAAAGGCAGATATATGGTTCCATATCTCTATTGATGTATAAGTATCTCCCCTTAACCTTTTACAGACTGATACACTAATCAGTGATACACTTCATACCTTCCATGACCAATCTTGATATTTCTCAACCCATGACACACTATTGAAAATTTCTAATACTCATGCTTCCACTTTCATGAACTCCCATACTGACACTCATCGCCCATTGTGCATCATGCACATAATTTCTAGACACTCTTCCATCTATTGCTTCCAACCCATCACTGGCCTCAATATCAGGTGATACATCCATCATTAGTCATATACCGGTACACTCATATCTAATCACATCAAGGCCCTACTATTATCTGTAACACAAGTCTTACTACTTAGCACAATATATTCTTATTCCCTCACACTCTCCTATCCACTTATGGGTACCCTCCTACTATGGCACAATCATTAATACCCTTTATGCATATACATTTCTCTACTCTTATCATACCCAAGTATCAACCATCAAATTGAATATCATGCTCCATTAATTTTTAATATAATTTCCTTGATACTTAATTGTTTACATGGATCACCCAACTACATAAATTCATGAGTATCCAGGACTGGCATGCTGACTCTAATACTAACTTTTGGAACCCTCACTGATACTCTTTACTCCCCCTTCTACCTATAGTACCAATACTAACTATAATGACACCTATTATAGAACTATTGCTATAAGGTACTACGCTATGGGTTATCTCTAGATTAATGCTTATTGCTCATATGTCCAACCAAGAACCACTTACAGACTCACAAGTCACACTCCCAACAGTCAACACTGATACTCAAGACACAGACCTAATTGCAAGTCACCAATTATCACACTAACAAGGATCCTTAATAAAATAAAGCTCAAAAAGGAACCGGACTAAGGACTGAAGGTATCTCTACTGCTAGCAAAGAAAATGATGGAACATGGTTCTATAATAACAGAAGTAGATAGGTATTGAGATGATACTTTAAGAACCAATTTAAGATACAATCTGATAATCATACACGTCTGTCCGAAATTATGACACTCAGAATCCTCGCCATACCAATGAGCATAGCTGCGATAAATGATAGTTTCCATAACTTAGGTATGCAACTCTATAATCATGTCGTCTAGAATCCTTGCTGTGCCGACTAGTATAGTTGCGAGAAATTCTAAATTTAATAACTAAGATATATACATCCGAAGTCAGGTCCCTATATTTTTGACACGCCAGGTAATATGGCTACGATAAATTTTAGGCTCCATAACCAAAGTAAACGTTTTACCTTTCTCACTGTCCTCATCAACATATGCCATCAGATGATACCGTAATATTTAGTCCGTAAAGTTTATCTCGATATAAAATCAAAAAAACAACGAGACCAAGAATTAAATTTAATAACTGAACAACTAGAATCAAATTCAATAACAACAAGTGAGAACGGACGAAAACAAGGAAAAAGATTTGAATTGAAAATTATAATAAGATTCTCAAGGGTCATCACAGAAATCTCTCAAGAAATAATTTGTGATTGAGTATCCTCTCTCATCCTAGTGTCCTATGTACTATATCCTATCACAGGCATGCAGTAGTACAATTAAGACATCGTACTACCATGATATCGTACTACTTGCGAAGCCTGACCTGTATGGGCCACCACTAAAAATGTGTCACGACCCGTACCCGATATAGGTGCACGAATACGTGGGTACGTCCAGCCTACGCCGCAACATCCGCGGTAGAACGCTGTTTAGGTCTCTATAATACTAAACATAACTCACAACCTGACAATGATATCAACTCCATAAGGAGGATAATGAAATATATATTGCTCAACAGTTCATAATGTATACTCAATCACAATAACTATAAGAAATAATGGCACGATAAAAGATAAGAAGTACTGACAGAAGTCAAGCACAACAACTCAAAACAGAAATAAAACTAAAGTCTAACTGTCCAACATAAATAGTCTCAACAAAGTCTCAACATAAACGCAACATAAACTCAACATAAGTCTCAATATAAGTCTCAACATAAACTCAAATGCATAAAATAATAACTGTCTAAATAGCTGCATGTAGTGTCTCCTCTAAGGGAAGGGACTCCTCTAAGATCTCTGGTGTGTAGTCTTCTTCTATACCTGGTCCATAGTGTGTAGGACAGAAGTCCTCAAAATCCTCTGGAAAAATATATCCAGTCAGGATTGGAGCAAAGTACAAGCACTAACATCAGTTCCATGTATATTAACAAAAACTATAACACGGTGTAAAGAAATACAAGATGGATAAATACATGAAATAAGAATACTGGAGATAATGAAATACTGGAGATAATAAAATACTGGAAATAAGGAAATACTGGAGATAATGAAATACTGGAGAATATATCATCATCAATAGTACAACTAGCAATGAACAAAACTATAAGTGAATACTAGAACAATGAACTAGAAATACAGGAATAAATATCTAGCTAAGTGTGTGAAACATCAGTCTATCATGTCATCGACTTGGGACAGATCAGGCTTGTTACATATGATTAGCTATGATTCATGTAAGGTTAGGCTAACCATCCGGCTAGCTATGAAGCAAGCAATAGTCAGGCTAATCATATATAACAGGCTATGAGGCATGTAATGGTCAGGCTGCATCCGACGTGAGGTGTGGGATGAGCTATGATGCATGTAGAGTGGGGTATGATCACATAATGTACTAATATTTCCCCATCCCCAGCTAGCACAATAGATTCTAATCACGACTCCTCGTGACAGGTCTCGATGATGCTAACCCGTGTATCCATAGTATCAGAATCAAGTACGCTATACAACTAGAATCATAAAGATGATCAACATAATAAAAACTGTCAGAGAATGTACTCGCTTGTGGTCCTGAGCTGGCAATACCAATATCCTGTTGCTGAAGTCTCGTCTGAACAATCCAAGAGTCCTATATACATAATATAATAATAATATATCATCAGTCATTACACTAGCACACACACAAACATAATTACACTGAACTCAGAACTACGCTAGGGGTGATAACTGGTCAACTAGCAGGATCAAGTGTGCGTCTAAATGCACATGTGTCATATCCTCGAATAATGTGCATAACAAGATAGTCAACTCACTAACACATGTCTAAAGCCAGCACGTTAGTGTACACAAGGCAGTCAATTCACTAATACTCAGGGTCACATAGTCACATGCGAATACAGGATATCCACAGTTAATACTTAGGGTCATACAACATATATATATTACAGTCATACCTAGTACTAGCATCAATTTTCCATGAAATACGATATATATATATATATATATATATATATATATATATATATATATATATATATATATAACCAATTATTAGACACACACGCACGCACACGCATACTAGTTATTAGGTTTACCAACACGGGTCTTACAATCCTATCAACCAAAACTTATCATGAAGCAATACGCTAATCCCTAAGACTATTCACACATGCACATAAAATCATAAGAGAAGGAAATTCGAACCTCGGCCTTGGCGTGCACGTGCACGAGGGGGTGACGCTGATGTGGGTCGTCTCCGGCGAGGGTGATTCGGCTGTGCACAAGGTCGACGGGATCGGGTGATGGCGTCATGTCGTCGGGGTGATCAACGGGATGATGATGATGGTGATGATGATGATGATGATGGTGATAATGATGATGATGGAGGTTGACGACGCAGGGATGGCCGAAGGAAGGTGGGGACTCGCTGTGGGGAAGATTGGGTCATGCTGGTGGTGCAGTCGGGTGCTCCGGTGGTGGAGTCAGGGCTCGACGGTGACACCTCATTGCACTTTTGCATAAAAGTTCCCAAAAATTGAAAAATTGCACAAAAGGTGAGAATTGGGATTGGATGAGGGAAAACACCATGTTTGGTGTGATGTAGTGGCTAAAAATGGTGTGTGGTATTTAGTATGATCCTTGAGGGTGTGAATGGGGATTTGGTTTGGTATTGGATCTAGTTTTGGGTTAAGTTGGGTCCTTACACCAATTTAATTAAAATTAATGTAAATAGTGTTCTAAAATTAATTGAAAGTACATAGGGCTAAAATTAGATAGGACACAAGTGTCATGGACATAGAAGGCTCAGAATAGAATATTGCCATAATTTAGGTTGTACAAAAGGGGTCAAGGTTGTGTCTCCAATTTTGATTGGAACGGACAAGGATACAAAGTTGGATTTATTTGAAATAAAAATAAACATCTGCGATAAATATTGTGCGACTAAAATAAGCACAAAAGAGCATATTTATGAGTTACACAAAGGTCAGAATGAAAGACTTGAACGTCTAGGACAAGGGTATAAAATTTGTTGGAAGGCAAAAGCTAGTGTAGCGCTCCAAATATCGAAACTACGGTAAAGTACAACAATGAATAAAAGCACAACAATAAATTATAACCTTAATAATTAATCCTGAATAATACTAATTAAAATCCATAATCCTATATTTCAGACAGGGGTTCATCTAGTGGGCTTCTAGGTCTAGTCTACTAACTCATGCATTAAAGAACACTCTCTCTCTCTCTCTCTCTATATATATATATATATATATATATATATATATATATATATATATATATATATATATATATATATATATATATATATATATATATATATATATACATATTATGAAATAAAAAAAATAAGATACACAATACTTATTGTCACGATCCGCACCCGGTGTAAGGGTACAAGTCGGAAATAACGCCCAGCCTACTCCACGGAATCGGCGGTAGAACGCTGTCTGGATAATCTATCTAACAATATAATGAACCACCAATAATGATAATATACTCAATCACAGAACTCAGATGGAATGAGCACAAATCAAATAAAGAATAGAATAGTCACAATATAACTCATGAGTCTAAAATAATACATCAATGAGTCTGAAAGAAGTAACAAGAATAAGCTGGAGACAAATCCAGTACAAAAGAATACTACGAAGCTACAACACCCGGGTCAACTGTTTCAGTTGGGATAAGTCCCTCCCGAACCAGGGTCTCGAAATCTAAACCCACAACATCCTGAGGTCTATAATAGGTAGGGTACCACTCCTCATTGTCATCTAGAAAAATATATCCAGTCAGAAAAGGAGTAGAGTACATCTCTAACAGCAGTTCTAATCAATGATAAAAACTATGTAACAGTAAATAGATGTGGATAAACAAGATGCACAATAGATACAAGAGATATATATACAATAAGGAAATACTGGAATAAATACAATAATGAAAATATACCAATGAACAAGAATACTAATGTCTAAGTGTGTGAGTAATAGCTTAACATGTGATCGGCTTGGGCAAGATGCAATGTGGCCTGGCTAATCATACGTGCGGTGTTTTATCAACACTATTCAGTAATCAGTACTTGATACAATAGGGATATTGATCACATATCTATACTAATACTCCCCCACCCTTGACTGGTATAATAGATCCAACCACGGTATGCTATGGCACCGGATTCCCCAAGAAGATAGCTAGTCTTTCCGAGAATCAGTGTCTGTACATGTACAAGATAACCAATGAACAATACTTGCACCATATATACCATATACTAAGGAATAACATCTCATGACGATATCCGGATATACTAATCCGTGTAACCATAGTGTCAAGAGAACATGAATATATCTATACTAGATACAATGAACATAGAGGATATCATAAATGAGAAACTATCAGAGAATATACTCGTCTGAAGTCAAATAAATAGTCTCACAGATGTCTGACTCGGTGCCTCGAAGACATAGATATGGAATACAACATCAATACAAGGTTCCGAATAGAGAATAAGTTAAACTAGTCAACATCTAGGTCAAAAAGCCAATTCTAAGTCAAAAGTCAACTATGGTCAACTCTAAGGTCAACTATGGTCAAACCAAGGTCAACTATCTATTTCTAGGTTGTACAAGCCTAACATCAAAATATTTGGTCAAGATACTAAAGTCTAAGCCAAGAAACCCATATCTTAAATACTAGGATATCGTATCTCCGGATACGTAATTCCCAAGGTAACATCAATAATAATGTCAAACAATTATTCATAATAATATAGATTCATAATTTATAACATCCAATAGGTACCGTAGTTTTGAACCAACTTGGTATCTCAACAATAATCACAATCTTGATACCCGAACCCCGTATCTTGAGTATCCCCACTTACCTTGGTTTCCTCAAGGTAATACCCAATACCTTGGTATAATAATTACCCTTATATATATAATATATATATATACTATATTATACATATAAAGAATTTAGCAATAATAATATATCATCTCAATATTAGTATATATATATATATATATAAAAGTATATAAATATATATATATATATATATATAATCTGCCAACCGTCGCTGAAAATTATTTTGAAAAATACTGATTTCTGATACGCTGCTTTTAGTGACAGTTTATGTCTGTCGCTGAAGTTGCTGTCACTACTGCTGTTGGAATCCTGCACTGCTGCTGCTGCTTTGGTGATGGTTTGCAACTGTCACCGCTCCAAATATCGTCGCTGCTGCTTCTTTTCCGCCGCTGCTGCTGCTATTAATGACAGTGGCTGCTGTCATTAATGCCGCCGCCCCAACCTACAGCCGCTGCTGCTATTCTCCCACTGCTATTAATGACAGTGGTTGTCATTAAACCTGTTGTCGCCAAAAACCTATATATATATATATATATATATATATATATATATATATATATATATAACTCATAATAAATATATATATATCTATATATATAATTACCAAATAAACTATAAATACACCCCCTCTATAATAATATGTACATAGTAGGACATAGCCTCAACACACACACACATAAATACATTATATTATACATCTATACATATATATAAATAATCCCATAACAACTATAAATAATATAATTACCCAATTAAACATACATATATATTTTAACAACATATACATATATATCCATACAATATACTATAACATATATATTAATGCATGTAGAAGAAAGGCTACCTCATATATATTCTCTATATATAATACATAGATCTATGATACAATAAACACTATAATAACTATACTATAATACATATATAATATCTATATATATATATATGCATAATTACAACTCATGAATTAAGAGCACAATAATTAGATCTACACATAAATACACAACATATGAAAAGTATCACACCGTATCCAACTAGATCTAGGATACGCATGTGACACGAGTCCACCACACATCCAATTGTACCCTAAAGGACACAAACAAGTCACCTATAATATTTATGAACAATACGAAGTGTCAAATATAGATCTACGTGTCCGTATCAAAATACGACATGTACAAAGTCCCGTGTCGGAGGAAAAACCCCCAAAATAACACATATCACCAAATTATTGGGATACGACCTACACGTACCCAATTGTGGACACGACACTAGCCCCAAACACATAAACACATGCCAAATTGATCTATATGATCAATTGACACACACAACAAATGTTAATCTCGGAATTCTCCCAAAAATGACACAAAAGTACCATAACTTTCTCAATAGGCCTCCTATGAACACAAAACCAAATCCTATGGGTAGACTATACATATGGGTTAATTTTTCATGGTTAAATCTCAGATTTATAAGCTATTTTAAGAGAAAAACTGAATTGTACCTATTGGGAGATGGATTCCCAATAAAATCTCCAATTGAGATGAAATTGCCTCCAACTTGTAGATCCTTGCTCCTCTTTGTAGATCCTTGCTTCCTCCTTCTAGATCATTGCTTCTCAAGTCTCTAATGGTGATTTGAGAAGAAATTAGAATAAAATTTGGTAGAAAAATAAAGTGGAAATGAAGGAAATTTGGTAGTGGGAAATTCTAGATCTAGATTTGGAATGAAAAGAGGAGAGAGAAATTTCCCCCTCTAATTAAATAGGCCGGCCCCTATTTTCCCTCCCTCAAGTTATCATATAATGTCCAATATACCCCTTGGGGCATCTCATGAAGAAATAATTAAGGATGAAAGCTTCTAGTCTAATGATTTAATTAATTTAATCCATCTCATTAACAATGGGCTTTCTAAATGGGCTAAGTTTAACTAATTAATTCATGTTGGTCCATGGGTCCAAAATAAACTAGTTAGGTCCACTAACACAAGTCCAAAATAATTAATTAACTTCTAATAATAATTAAATAATATAATAAATAATTATTTATCAAGCACAATAATTAACTAAATAGGAAATTACTAAAATACCCTTTCTTAGAAAATGTGGCAGTGACAAGTCTACTCTCCTTAAAATAATTTTGTCCTCGAAATTCAAAGACAAAAAATACCTTTAGAAAATAACAGAACAGAACTAAAGAATCATAACTAACTATGAAAGAACGTAACAATGAACAGAACATAACTAGAAAATAACATACCTCAAGGCACAAACAAATATGGATAACGCTCTCATATTTTATCCTCTCTCTCCCAGGTAGACTCCCCCGGAGAGTGATGCCTCCATGCGACATGCACCAAAGGAATAGTCTGGTTCCTCAGCACCTTCTCTCTCCAATCCAGAATCTCAACTGGCTGCTCTGGATAGCTAAGAGTAGGGCCCACCTCTATCTCCGAATGATCCAATACATGACTAGGATCTGCCACGTATCGTCTCAACTGCGACATATGAAACACGTTGTGCACTCCCTCCAATGCAGGTGGCAAGTCTAGTCTATAAGCAACTGCACCGACCCTCTCTAGAATAGTGAAAGGTCCGATGAATCGCGGACTAAGCTTTTCGCCTTCACCGAAGCGAATCGTGCCTCATGTCAGAAAAATCCTCAGAAATACCAAACCACCCACCTAGAAAAAAATACCACCTTAAGAACTTAATCTATAACAAACAACCAAGAACAAACACAAAACAAAAATCTAAACTATACCTCGAACTCCAAAGGTCTCCGATGGCTATCGGCCCAATACCGTTGTCTGTCCTGCGCCACTCGAAGTTTGTCTCTAATCAACTGAACCTTCTCTGCTGCATCCACAACCATCTCTGGCCCAAGCAAAAGTCTCTCTCCAACATTGTCCCAAGACAAAGGAGTACGACACCTCCGACCGTACAGAGCTTCAAAAGGTGACATCTCTATACTGGCCTGGTAACTGTTGTTGTAAGCAAACTCTACCAAATGGAGATGGTCCTCCCAAGAACCCCCAAAATCTAGTACACAAGTGCGCAACATATCCTCGAGAGTCTGAATAGTCCTCTCTGACTGCCCATCTGTCTGGGGATGATATGCAGTACTGAATTTGAGCTGAGTGCCCAAACTCTCCTGCAAACTTCTCCAAAAATGAGAAGTAAAACGACTATCCCGATCCGAGACTATGCTGACGGGAACTCCATGTATCCTAATGATCTGTCTCACATATATCTCTGTCAGCTTTTCCGTAGACAAACCCACTTTGAAAGGCAAGAAGTGGGCCGACTTGGTCAACCTATCAATGATGACCCAAATCGCGTCTTTTTCTCCTGGAGATCGTGGAAGTCCGGACACAAAATCCATAGTAATGTGTTCCCACTTCCACTCTGGAATGGGTAATGGCTGAAGTAAACCTCCTGGCCTCTGCCTCTCGGCTTTCACCTGCTGGCACACTAAGCATCTGGATACAAACTGTGCCACTTCCCTCTTCATGCCATACCACCACACACTCTCTCGCATATCCCGATACATCTTGTTAGCTCTTGGATGCATGGAATACTAAGAGCGATGTGCTTCCTGCAATACCTCCTCGCGCAGCTCCCCACTAGGCACACACAATCTAACTCCATGCCTCAAAGATCCATCCTCTACAATAGTAAAATTATCCTCCAATCCTGCTCTCACCTGAGCTCTGATACTTCTCAGAGATACATCCTCATACTGTGCTGCCTTGATCATGTCCATCAAATCTGAATGTATCTACAATCCCCATATCTGCATAGCACCACCAAGAACAATTACCTTAATGCCTAAGCTCTCCAAGTCCTTCAACAAATATCGATCATGCGTCAAGAACATAGCTACCGGATACCTGCTTAAAGTATCGACAACTACATTAGCTTTCCCAGGATGATATTGCAAAAAGATATCAAAATCCTTCATCAGTTCCAACCACCGACGCTGCCTCATGTTCAACTCCTTCTGCGTAAAAACGTACTTCAAGCTTTTGTTGTCTGTGAAGATCTTCACACGCTCTCCGTACAAATAATATTTCCACAACTTCAGAGCGAATATGACTGCTGCCAACTCCAAATCATGGGTAGGATAGTTCTTTTCATGAGGACACAATTGCCTGGATGCATAGGCAATCATTTTTCTATGCTGCTGAAGAACACAACCCAACCCTTTCCCCGATGCATCACTGTAAATAGTAAAATCTCCGGACCCTGATGGCAATATCAAAATAGGAGCAGACGTTAACCTCTTCTTCAACTCCTCAAATGCAACCTGACAGTCCTCCGTCCAAACAAACTCCACATCCTTCCTGGTGAGTCTGGTCATCGGCTCGGCAATCCTCGAAAAATCTTGCATATACTTTCTGTAGTAGCCTGCCAATCCCAAGAAACTCCTGATCTCTGCTACCGAACTCGAGGTCTTCCAAGATTCTACTGCTGTAATCTTCTTCGGATCTACTGAAATACCATCACCAGTCATAACATGCCCCAAGAACTCTACCTTGTCCAGGAAAAACTCATACTTGGACAATTTTCCATACAGCTTCTCCTTTCTCAGCACATCCAACACAATCCTCAAATGCTCCTCATGCTCCTCCGGTGTCCTCGAGTATATGAGTATGTCGTCGATGAACACCACCACAAACTTGTCAAGGTACTGGTGGAACACCTTGTTCATCAAGTTCATAAATACCACCGGTACATTAGTCAAACCAAACGGTATCACCATAAACTCGTACTGACCATACCGAGTCCTAAAAGCAGTCTTCGGTATGTCCTCCGGCTTCACCTTTACCTGATGTAGCCTGATCTCAAATCTATCTTAGAAAATACCTTGGCCCCACTCAACTGATCAAACAGATCATCAATCCGTGGCAAATGATACTTATTCTTGATAGTGAGATTATTTAAAGCCCTGTAATCAATGCACATGCGTACCGATCCATCCTTCTTCGGTACAAACAATACCGGGGCTCCCCATGGTGAAGAACTCGATCTGATAAACCCCTTATCCTGTAATTCGTCCACTTGCTTCTTTAGCTCGGCCAGCTCGCCGTTGTTTACTCTATAGACATACTGCGAAATTGATTCTGCACCTGGCACCAAGTCTATAGAAAATTCAACATCTCGATCTGGCGGCAATCCTGGCAATTCCTCAGGAAACACATCCAAGAACTCTGCTATCAGCGGATGTGGCAACTCCTTGTCTTCCACCATAGCTCCACAAATAATGCCTTCTCCCTGCTCTGCAGCTCCTCTAGCAAACTCGAACTCTGGCTCTCCTGGCGGACCAAACAAAACTCTACCTCCTCTACAATCTATGCTAGCACGGTGCCTACCCAACCAATCCATCCCGAGTACAATGTCGTAGCTCGGAAGTGGCATTACAAGTAGACACGCACTCAACTCCCGACCTCCCAGAGTAACTCTCCGATCCTTGCAAATATCATTAACCAAGATAATGCCTCCCCCGGTCATGATCTTGCAAGTCCTAGGCAAAGACTCAGCTACCAAACCATGCTTCAGAGCAAAAAAAACAGATACAAAACTATGGGAAGCACCAATATCAAACAAAGCTAAAGCTGGAATGGAATAAAAAAGAATAGAACCTGCGATGACATCTCCGGTGGGTTCATCCTCCTCGACGGTCATAGCAAATGCTCGTCCCTGCCGAGCACCTCCCTGCTGCTGATGCTTGACAAAATGTTGCTGCTGTGTCGAAAGCGATCCCCTCGGCTGTGCTGCAGGCGGTCTCGTCTGTGCCCTCGGAGCTGAAGCTGCTCCCTGAACTGCACGACGAGGATACTTCCTCGATTGATGCCCTTCAGTACCATAATAAAACAAACTCTTAACCTCCTCCTGCAAACTTCCCAGATAAGGCCGGACTTCTTGCAGTAGTGGCATGGAGCTTGCTATGACTGTCTCTGCTGCTGAGGTACCTGGTAAAAATATGCCCTAACTGAAGTCTGGTTCTGCTGTGGCTGCTGGAAAGGTCTGGACTGGAAATGAGGATGTTTGGCAGATACTGCACTGCCGTTGGCCCCCAGAAAAGAATCACGGTCTCTCTTGGGCTTCAAACCCAACTCCCGCTCAACCTTGCGTGCCTACGCAAGTATCTCCGAGTATGTCTCATAAAAAGATGGAATGAGAATCTTCACTTCCCAGTTTAGACCCTCACAGAAACGAATAGCTCGAACCTCCGGCTCTCTCACCAGATACTCTGCAAATTGGCTCAATCTGTCGAACTCCGCAGTGTACTCCTCCACAGACATGCTCCCCTGAATGAGACTCTCAAACTGCCTCCCCAAGTCTAGCCTGTCTGCCCGGGCGAAAAACTTTCTCTTGAAGAGGTCCTTGAATACCTCCCAAGATTGTCCTGCGTCAACCAGAACCGGCTCATTCCTGAACCAAGTACGAGCGACGTCGAACAATTGAAGTCCTACTGCCTCAACCTTCAGATCCTCAGAAAGATAGGACACCCTCATAAGACGTTCAGTGTCCTCGAGCCAATCATCAGCATAGATGATGCCCTCCGTCCCCTTGAAAACCCTAGGCTCCAGTTTCTTGAAGTCCTGAATGTTACCTGGCCGAAGCTGAGCAACCTGAGAAACATCTTGCTGCTGTACCGGAACTTCTCTCTCGGCTACGGCACGAGCAAGCTGATGAGCACTCTCGATGCCCTGCCGTAGAACGTTAGTCTGCCTCTGATGTGCCTCTGACTGAGCCCTCTGTGCCTCGAGCATCTCACGAAACAGTGTAAACATCTGTGACGCCTCTGCTGGCACAGGAGGTGGAGGTGGAAGCCCCTCAGATGCAGCTGTCATGGTCCTCTGACTAGGTGGTGGACCTCCGAAAGCAGCTGATACTCCAATCACCGGAGAAATAACTGGTACAGGCCCTCGGGATATCGTAGACCTCTCAGAAACTGCTCTTCCCTGCTGCGATCTAGTCTTAGGCGGCATCCTGAGACAAAGCGAAAGAAAGAATCAATATGGCACAAGATATAAGACATTCAAGGAAATGACAGATTAGGAGATCAAGTATCAATATCAAAGGAGAATAGTTGAATCAAAAGAATTTTCCTAAATGTGATTGAGTATCTCAACCTATATCCTATATCCTATCGCAGGCTCGTAGTAGTACAACTAAATCGTCGCACTACCATGACATCACATACTTTGTGAAGCTTGACCTGCATGGGCCACCACTAAAAATGTGTCACGACCCGCACTCGGTATAAGGGTACAAGTCGGAAACAACGCCCAGCCTACACCGCAGAATCGGCGGTAGAACGCTACCTGGATAATCTATCTAACAATATAATGAACCACCAATAATGATAATATACTCAATCACAGAACTAAGATGGAATGAGCACGAATCAAATAAAGAATATAATAGTCACAATATAACTCATGAGTCTAAAATAATACATCAATGAGTCTGAAAGAAGTAACAAGAATAAGCTGGAGACAAATCCAGTACAAAAGAATACTATGAAGCTACAACACCCGGGTCAACTGTTTCAGTTGGGATAAGTCCCTCCTGAACCAGGGTCTCGGAATATAAACCCACAACATCTTGAGGTCCATAATATATAGGGTACCACTCCTCAGTGTCATCTGGAAAAATATATCCAGTCATGAAAGGAGCAGAGTAGATCTCTAACATCTTGGGGCCTCTCATGAAGAAATAATTAAGGAAGGAAGCTTCTAGTCTAATGATTTAATTAATTTAATCCATCTCCTTAACAATGGGCTTTCTAAATGGGCTAAGTTAACTAATTAATTCATGTTGGTCCATGGGTCCAAACTAAACTAGTTAGGTCCGCTAACACAAGTCCAAAATAATTAATTAATATCTAGCAATAATTAAATAATACAACAAATAATTATTTATCAAGCACATTAATTAACTAAATAGGAAATTACTAAAATACCCTTTCTTAGAAATTGTGGTAGTGACACTTATAATAATAAAACGACAAAAATACCCCTATTTTAGGATGTGGTAGTGACAAGGAGCCTACTTCTTGACGGATCAGCATCACATCCTAGACGATCTTCAGGAGATGGGCATCGAGGTGGTGTTACTTGGTGATATAGGTTTGATGGTGCAATCTAATCTATAATAGTTGAGAGGATCAAGGCAGCACAGTCATGTGATGCCAGGCTTCAGCGACTCAGGATAGAGTGTAAGGCAGGATGCCAAGTAGAGCTGAGCGTTCACGAGGATGAGACTCTCAGGTTTGAAAGTTGACTGTGTGTCGAGTGGAATATCTGGCACGAGATTATGTCAGAAGCCCACAATTCTCAGTATTTTATTAATCCAAGAGGGAGAAAGATGTACCATGATATTCGACAATACTTCTGGTGGAATGGGATGAAGAGGGAGATATCACAGTTCATCTCTCGGTGTTTAGTCGGTCAGCAGGTTAAGGCTGAGCATCAGAGATCGATCGAGATACTTCAGCCTTTACCGATTCTGAAGGGGAGATGGGAGCATATTACTATGGAATTTGTGACCGATCTTCCTAGATCCCTACTGGTAGATATGTTATTTGGGTGATAGTGGATTGACTCACGAAGGTTGCTCACTTTCTACCATTCAGAGTTGGTCATTCTACTGAGCAGGTAACCGAGATATATATGAGGCATATTGTCATACTACATGGAGTGCCAGTTAGCATCGTCTCGGACAAAGATTCCATATTTACTTCTTATTTCTGGCAGAGACTTCAGCACAGTTTAGGCACCCGTCTGAGGCTCAGTTCAGCTTATTATCCGCAGACAGATGGTCAGTCGGAGTGTCATGCCCCAGTTCCAAAATACGTAGGACTAGGAATACGTAAGCATTCCAGCCGTATGTATATGGAGACTCCAATATATGGAAACCATAACACATACGTAGGCTGTATTATGAACAATAATTCAGAAGTGGTATATAATTATCATAAGTCACAGAGCATAAGTAAATCTCATCCACAGAATCAAATAGAAATAAAAAACCAATCTAATATATAACTGAATCTCAATATTAAGTATCGAAGAATGATAGTCGGGTGGAAACAAATCCACTGCCAAACTAGAATATATAAGGGAAACCACATAAGAATATCTAATGAACAATGAGACTCGAAGAGAAGACCTCCTCGAAAGAGATAAGTAGCAAGTCCTGATCCGTGCTCCTGCGAATAGTCAAGATCGTCTACACCTGGAAAGGGACCAGGTCCTCAGAGGGACGTAACAAGATACATAGAAGTATGCCAATTGAATACAGTAAATATGCATAATAGACAGCAAATATATAAGTATGTCGTACTAGACAATCTATATAAATGCATAATGAGGACAACTTTTCGACGTATGGGCATGGGTAGGCTACTCTATCTAATCTCACAACTCACACACACGTCAGGAACATCAGAAGCCATCATACCTCGAGGGTAACGACCAGCGCGACACTAGAAATCGACATACCTCAAGGGTAGCGACCAGCACGACACAACTACCGTAGTGTATGCTAGTTACTATGGTTTACCAGAGTGGTTATAACCCATACGCCTACTGATTGTCCTCCCCTCCCATGATACTATGTGTCAAGTGTGTGTCAACATATATATAGTATATAATTATGACTGAAAAAAAACACATGCAATAAATATAAAAAAATATAAAAAGCATGCAAAGTACTGTAAGCAATTTGGCAAGGTATCTTGCCTGGCAAGAAAATTACAAAGTGTAAGCGTCCAGACGTCAGGCACAATAGATCAGAAACTATGGCATCAGAATGAACGTCTCCGGATGCTGAAATAAACATCACCAACGTTCCCAGAATAAGCGAGATAGCTAGAAAATACTACCCTTTCGTCCAATTTCACGGATATATATTGATTTCGACGCGCACACACGTTCAAATCAGTTTCTGTGAAAGCCCACACGTCCAGATATACCATACGTGCCTTTTGGTGCAATTGGTACGCGACGAGGCAGTCTCGTTTGGCGGGACGCGCTCTGTATCACAATTTTCTAATATTTTAAAAATAAATTTTTGGTCAATTTGGAGGTTGAATAATTTTACACATAGAATAAATTAACAAAAACTAAAAGAACAGAAAAAATTTCGGTTATATGGAGAAAAAAAACCCTTTAATTAGTTTTCGAAAATATTAAACAAGTTAATGGCAAATTGGGTGTGAACATGGGATTTTGGATTCGAAATTCTGAACTGTTTTGGTCAGTTTTCCGGTCATTTTTCGGTCAATTTTTTGACCGATCCGGGACACGAAAACTCGTGCCGCTTGAGTAAAAATCCTAGAGGGTTAGGTTGTGAACGTACACGAATAAACCGCACGCAAAAAGGATCACAGATAAAAAAGATACAATACCTAGAAGATGGGTGCTCGGAGCAGTATTTCTGCACGTGCGTGGTGTGCGGCGGCCGGTGGTCCGGTCGCGGGGGTGCGATCGGTCACTAGCGGTGGCGCCAGCGTGGCATCGGGGTCGGCCGGAGGTCGCCGTGGGGTTCGGTTTAGGGTTAGGGTTTAGATGGTTTAGGTTTTGTATACGTGTGTGAATATATATATATATATATATATATATATATATATATATATATATATATATATATATATATAGAGAGAGAGAGAGAGAGAGAGAGAGAGAGAGAGAGAATGAGAGTGGGGGATGGGATGGCTCGGGTCTGCTGTGGATTGGGTAGGTAGGTTAATGTAGTTATTAGTTATTAGGTTTATTATATATAGGTTTAGTTATTAGGATTAGTATTAGTTTAAGGATTAATTAGTTTTAGGTTTAAGTTTTTTTTCCTTTCTCTTTTATTTTATTTTATTTTTATTTTATTTTATTTTATTATTTATTACTATTATTATTATTATTATTATTATTATTATTATTTATTAACATGTATTCAAATATATATAAATGAGGAAAAGTCCAAAAATAATATTTGTACACCAAATAAATTCTAGAAAATTACTTTGTAAAGTTTTAATAAAATACTACAACCAAAATATTTTATGAAATATTTTATAATTAATAATTAGATATTTATATAGTTATAATAAATCAAGTAATTATATTATCTAATTAACTAAGTAAATAATTAAATAGTTATCCACAAAACAGGTAATAGAAAATATTATGCAAATCTATAAAAAGGGAATGTACCTAATTTGGCACGGAATATTATGGGATGCTAATTGTAGGAAGTTGGGGTTAGAAAATAATCACAAATAAATTATATATATATATCTAAATATTTAACCATTAATCTATGGTCGTTACACTAATGCCACACTAACACCAAGGGATCGAATTTTTGTGCCACGAGAAGATCCTACAAGTAGTGTCTCCTGTGTAGGCTACTTTCTATGAAGGAAGATACATATTTTGGGACCATCCTATATTATTAATGTCCAAACCATGGTGAAGTGTCCAAATAAAATTATTGGATTTTAATTGATTCGAAAATAATCTAAAACAAATACAAGAAATACAAAATACACACAAGATACCTATTACTGGGTGTGGGAGTTTACAATCTACCCAACTTAAAAGAATTTCGTCCTCGAAATTAAAAATAAGGCATGATTTGCTAAATCCTTCACATTCGGATCTACGGCAAGTCTATCGCAATTTCTTCCAAAAATTTAAATAACAAAATCTATTCAAATCCTATTGCAATCACTTAAAATTTTAAAATAACCACTATTTAATTCAAAATTCAACCAATTGTAATCTCTTCTCAGTTTTTAAATAATCAACATCTAAATCTAATTCAAATATATATGACATCTTCAAGATTTAAATAACCAATATTAAATTTTACATCACGATCTCTAACTATCATAATCTCCTCTAGAAAATAATTCTAATCACATATTATTCCTTTTTTTAACTTATGAATTTTGTACTCTTCAAATTTTAAATTTAATTTCCATCATCAACATTTCAAATGGGTGATCCAACAATCAAAATTTAACTTTTAATTCAAATGGTCAAATTGTAAAATTTTGAACTCAATCCATCAATGTTCATGTCTACAATTCTATATTTATCCTCAAAATTTAAGTCGTTAATTTCATCTCCAATATTCAAAATTTAAATCATGTGCTCAAGGTATAAATATTCGGTCCGCAATATCAAGATTTCAAAATTCATTAAATCCCCATCGTCTTAATCATTCTTCTAAAAAATTTTAACATTTAAAATGACTTAAACCTCTCAATCAAATTTTACTTGATCACAATCTAAAAGAAATTTATCTCAAGTTGATAATGCAACTTCTATCCAACTCAGAATTTACCCATCTATCACATAAGGCTATACACTTAAGAAAACTTTCTCAAATTATTTAATCGCATTATTCAATTCTCAAAAGTTTTAATACCAAATATATCACATATGATATGCCCTTAATTACAAAAGATAGTCACCAAGTAATGCGATTGACCTATGGGGTATATCTAGTACTCTACGTGTATCAAACTTATACCAAGCACGAGCGTTCGTCTTTCCGAAATAGGGGAAGACGGAGAACAATAATAAAGAATTCAAAAAGGATGTGATAGAATACAAGTACGGGGCTCAAGGCAATTTTAAGAATTTAAAAGAGAGTTGTCAAGGCAGTTGTGGATTAAAATCTTATTTTTGGTAAATTCCTATTCACATGTTCATATCAGAACAGTTATGTACCTGATATAATATGCTCTGACTTGTCTAGAGGGCAAGTATATTCATCTAACAAGTTGAGTCAATTATATATCTCAATCCACGTAAGGTAGTCATGGGAAGAGCGAACCAAGCGTACTATGGTTGATCATACCATAATATACTGATTCTAAATAGACAATTATATTAGTGTGTGCACCCAATAATACATATGTCATGAACAAGCTCGATAAAAGAATAAGCTTGTAAAACTAGGCTATAATAGTAACATAAGTCGAGGTAGTTCAGAAAATATAAGTACGCTAGATTATCATGAAAGAAGGTACAAAAATAATTCAAGTTCACCAAGAAGATCGGTGTTGTGCCTCTACAGTTGCTATACTAACTTCTTATCTAAGTCTCTAGTTGACTAAATGGGGGTATGGCCTCTAAGTTCTACAGTCTGGATAAACATTATCTTCTTATGTAAGTCTATAGTTGGTGTCATTCAATTACAATTCATTAATGGATTAAAATGACTATATGATACTAGGTTATGAGGCATACTACCCAACTTAAAAGAATTTAAGTAATAGTATTATTAAACAATAGAGTGTATATACCTAGTACAAGTCACATTCCTAACCCCTATCAAGCACGAAAGAAAAGATAAGATTGACGTTGTGAAAGAATCAAGCAAGATGCAATACGAACAATCAAATAAGAATACGAAATGAAATCAAGGGCGGTGATTAAATAAGTGGATGAGATCCTATACTCTAATCCTATGCGTAGGCTTGCTCGGTACAGTAACGTAACCGAGATAATATGCTCTCGACCTGCATGGGCCACCACAAAACATGTCATACCCCAGTCCCAAAATACGTAGAACTAGGAATACATAAGCATGCCAGCCATATGTATATGAAGACTTCAATATATGGAAACCATAACACATACGTACGCTGTATTATGAACAATAATTCAGAAGTGGTATATAATTATCACAAGTCACAGAGCATAACTAAATCTCATCCACATAATCAAATAGAAATAAAAAACTAATCTAATATATAACTGAATCTCAATATTAAGTATCAAAGAATTATAGTCGGATGAAAACAAATCCACTGCCAAACTAGAATATATAAGGGAAACCACATAAGAATATCTAATGAACAATGAGACTCGAAGAGAATACCTCCTCGAAAGAGATAAGTAGCAAGTCCTGATCCGTGCTCCTGCGAATAGTCAAGATCGTCTATACCTGGAAAGGGACCAGGTCCTCAGAGGGACGTAACAAGATACATAGAAGTATGCCAATTGAATACAGTAAATATGTATAATAGACAGCAAATATATAAGTACGTCGTACTAGACAATCTATATGAATGCATAATGAGGACAACTTTTTGACGTATGGGCATGGGTAGGCTACTCTATCTAATCTCACAACTCACACACACGTGAGGAACATCAGAAGCCATCATACCTCAAGGGTAGCGACCAGCGCGACACCAAAAATCTACATACCTCGAGGGTAGCGACCAACGCGACACAACTACCGTAGTGCGTGCTAGTTACTATGGTTTACCAGAGTGGTTATAGCCCATACGCCTACTGATTGTCCTCCCCTCCCATGATACTATGTGTCAAGTGTGTGTCAACATATATCTAGTATACAATTATGACTGAAAGAAAACACACATGCAATGAATATATAAAAATATAATAAGCATGCAAAGTACTGTAAGCAATTTGGTAAGGTATCTTGTCTGGCAAGAAAGCTGCAAAGTGTAAGCGTCCAGACGTCAGGCACAATGGATCAGAAACTATGGCATCAGAATGAACGTCTCCGAATGTTGAAATAAATATCACCAACGTTCCCAGAATAAGCAAGATAGCTAGAAAACACTACCCTTTCATCCAATTTGGATACAGGGGCAAAACAGTAATTTTGGATCAAAGCGGGTCCACATGTGGGCCACTTTGCACCGAAAAATATGCCAGAGGTAAAGATCTCTAAATAGAATAAATTATAGGTCAAAAAAAATCTAAACGTCAATACGAACTCAATGGTATGCCCAATTTTGGATTCCGGTGAACCGATCACAAATTTGCCAAAAAAGTCAACCGTGGGGCCCGTAAAAAGGCGGCTTGGTCAACTGTCTCGGAATCGCGTGAAACTTGGGTCACAGGACCAGCATGATACCAAGACTCCAATGGTGCAAGTTTCGTCGCATTTCGACGAGCGTACACTAAATGGCGTGATATTTTGCAAAAGTTACGATACAGGGACTTTTTACGGATACATGTTGATTCTGACGCGCACACACGTCCAAATCAGTTTTCACGAAAGTCCACACGTCCAGATATACCATACGTGCTTTTTGGTGTAATTGGTATGCGACGAGGCGGTCCCGTTTGGCGGGACGCGCTCTGTATCATAATTTTCTAATATTTTAAAAATAATTTTTTGGTCAATTTGGAGGTTGAATAATTTTACACATAGAACAAATTAACAAAAACTAAAAGAACAGAATTTTTTTTGGTTATATGGAGAAGAAAAATCCTTTAATTAGTTTTTGAAAATATTAAACAGGTTGATGGCAAATTGGGTGTGAACATGGGATTTTGGATTCGAAATTCTGAACTGTTTTGGTCAGTTTTTCAGTCATTTTTTGGTCGATTTTTCGACCGATCCGAGACACGAAAACTCGTGCCGCTTGAATGAAAATCCGAGAGGATTAGGTTATAAACGTACACGAATAAACCGTACATAAAAAGGATCACAGATGAAGAAGATACAATACCTAGAATATGGGTGCTCGGAGCAGTATTTCTGTAGGTGCGCGGCGGCCGGCGGTCCGGGCGGCTGCGGTGGTGGTCCGGTCGCGGGGGCGCGGTCGGTCAATGGCGGCGGCACCGGCGTGGCGTCGGGGTCGGCCGGAGGTCGCCGGGGGGTTCGGTTTAGGGTTAGGGTTAGGGTTTAGATGGTTTAGGTTTTGTATACGTGTGTGAATATATATATATATATATATATATATATATATATATATATATATATATATATATATATATATATATGGAGAGTGAATGAGAGAGGGGGATGGGATGGCTCGGGTCTGCTGTGGGTTGGGTAGGTAGGTTAATGTAGTTATTAGTTATTAGGTTTATTATATATATGTTTAGTTATTAGGATTAGTATTAGTTTAAGGATTAATTAGTTTTAGGTTTAAGTTATTTTTTTTCTTTATCTTTTATTTTATTTTTATTTTTATTTTATTATTTATTACTATTATTATTATTATTATTATTATTATCATCATCATCATTATTATTATTAGTATTATTATTATCACTAATATTATTATAATTATTATTATTATTATTATTTATTAACATGTATTCAAATATATATATAAATGAGAAAAAGTCCAAAAATAATATTTGTACACCAAATAAATTCTAGAAAATTACTTTGTAAAGTTTTAATAAAATACTACAACCAAAATATTTTATAAAATATTTTATAATTAATAATTAGACATTTATTTAGTTATAATAAATCAAGTAATTATATTATCTAATTAACTAAGTAAATAATTAAATAGTTTTCCACAAAACAGGTAATAGAAAATATTATGCAAATCTATAAAAAGGGAATGTACCTAATTTGGCACGAAAAATTATGGGATGCTAATTGTAGGAAGTTGGAGTTAAAAAATAACCACAAATAAATTATATATATAAATCTAAATTTTTAACCATTAATCTATGGTCGTTACACTAATGTCATACTAACACCAAGGGATCAAATTTCTGTGCCACGAGAAGATCCTACATGTAGTATCTCCTGTATAGGCTACTTCCTATGAAGGAAGATACAGATTTTGGGACCATCATATATTATTAATGTCCAAACCATGGTGAAGTGTCCTAATAAAATTATTGGATTTTAATTGATTCGAAAATAATCTAAAACAAATACAAGAAATATAAAATACACACAAGATATCTATTTCTGGGTACGGGGTTTACACGGAGCGTACAATTCAGACCTTGGAGGATATGCTTCGATCATGTACACTGGACTTTGGTGGTTCATGGGTGGATCACTTGCACATGGTAGAGTTCTTCTACAACAACAGCTTCCAAAGGAGTATTCAAATGGCACCATTTGAGGCGTTGTATGGTAGAAGATGCAAATCACCATTAGCTTATGATGATATTGGCGAGAGACAGATGCTTGGTCCTGAGATGATAGCTCAGTCAGTTGGGGTTATCAGAAAAATCTGAGAGCATCTCAGAGTAGCTCAGGATCGTCAGCATTATTGGGCAAATTCTCATCGGCGACATCTTAAGTTCTCTATCGGCGACCACATTTTTCTTAGAATTTTGCCTACCCTTGGAGTTATCAGATTCGGAGTACGAGGAAAGCATAGTCCTATATTTATTGGTCCGTTCGAATTCTCGAGCGCGTAGGAGATATCTCCTATAGACTAGCTCTTCCGCCATCGCTTTACGAGGTACATGATATTTTTCACGTATCTCAATTGCGTCGGTATATTCTGGATTTAAGCCATGTCCTGGATCATTCAGAGTTGGTCGTTGGTACCAACCTATCGTATGAGAAGAATCCCGTATCCATTTTGGACCGGAGGGAGAAGGTTCTCAAGAACCGGACTATCCGACTAGTTCAAGTTTCTTGGGGTCATCACTCACCGGGTGAGTTGGCGTGAAAGCGCAAGGACGATATCCGTGCTCATTACCCATATCTATTCGACTCAGGAGGTATACTTATTCGTGTCCTCCATATCTCATCCTAGCTTGTATATGAATGTTTGTTTGCTATAGGTTATAGTTGTTTTTTATATTTCTTGTTCCATTTACTTGCCTGGATTTTATTGTTGGATTTAGAGCCTTATTAAAATTTTGAGGACAATATTTTTCTAAGGAGGAAAGAGTTGTGAGACCCGTCTCACAGTATCTATATTGGTATATGGATACGTATTTTATATTATATGTATTGTATTTTATTGGATCTCGTAGAATCTTAAAATTTTCTTAAAATTGAAACTTTACTACCTGACCGACATACCGGCGGTATACTCCGGTATACCGGCGGCATACCGTTCAACAGATATTTGTTTTGCTTTTGAGATATTTTTGTGAATAGTGTTGGAATACTTTCTATTATCTATTGGTTTTTTGGTTTTGTTTTGAGTGGTCGAGATTGATTTAACTCGTGACGTGGATCGCTGACGAGGCAGATCGGACGGTCACGATTAAATTACCTCTTATATATATATATGAATTAATTTTCTTTCTCCTCTCTCTTTTCTTTCTTTCTTCACTTCTTTATTTTCTCTTCTTTTTTCGTGAGAGCTAGGAGCTTGGTCTTGAGGCCTAAGAGTGTGGCTTCTGAACCCTCTTGGTAGTGGAGTTTAAGGTTAAGGCTGGGAGCTTGACTAGAGGCAAGTACATCTTGCCAAAATCTCGAAAGACTTTACTTTACTACGATTTTCATTTTTTGGTAGTTTACGCTTAAAATTTTATGTTAGTGGTTTTGTTAAATATGTTTCTCTAGTGATTTCAATCCTGTGCATGTTTTAGAATTTGTTTTGAGCTTGGTTTTGACTTTTTTGGTAGAAACCATGATACGGTAACTCGGTGTCAGAAATGATAACTGCAGTAATTGCCATGAGACTTAGTATATACGCTAAATGAGACTTATCATTAGAGTTGACAACTTGTCGGACCAGTTTCTGTTAAGTTTCGGAACGGGATTTCGGTTCTGAAAACCCATCCTTCTTTGCCTTTCCCTAGAATTGCCTATGAGAACTGGCATATCGAAGGTATACTGGTGTATACCGACGATATACTGATTTGGACCGACTTGGAATCGTAGAAACCTGATATGACCTATCGACATACCGACGGTATACTGGTCTGTACCAATGGTATACCGATTTGTTGGAATCGTTTAGCTGCTATGTTTTTCCTATATCTGGACCAACATACCGACAGTATACTGGAGTACACCGACTATATACCGTTTGCCCTGACTTATTTTTCCTGCCTCTCTAGTTTAGTCCTGGATGACATACCGACGGTATACTGTAGTATACCGATGATATACTGGTTATGTTCTCTTTTGCATATGTTTCGCTTTCCATTATACTTTTTGCTTAGTGCTCGTGCACATATTGCATGTATATTTTTTTGATATTTTCTTGTCTTATATGGATATTGTACCGTACCCGTCCCACCTTGACATCATGTATAATTTTGGGGCCACCTACCCATTATACATCTGTCGTGTATAGTTTTGGGGATACCTACCCATTATACATATGTCCAAACCCATATTGGTATAGTTTAGGACACCTACCCATTATACACCCGTATTGGTATAGTTTGGGACACCTACCCATTATACACCCGTATTTGTATAGTTCGGGACACCTACCATTATACATTTATCATGTACCTACCAGATAGTGGTCAGTAGTGGTGCACTCCTGATTCTCGACCTGTATATTACATGTTGTGGATTGTTATAGCGCACGCCTCATCATGCCTATAACCGTTTGGTTGTATTCCTGTGTAGTCTTGTGCTTGTGCTTGTCAAATTATTGTCTTGTCTAGTTCATCCCTGAGTGGAGCACCATAAGTAGGACAAATTATGCGAAATGTCATACCCGTAATCCTAAAATAAATTGCTAAGGATTAATGACTAGTTTAAATGATTAGAGCATCGGGTAGGGAGAATCTCTAGTTTGCATGAAGTTCCGTTATCTAAACATCAGACATAATGGATTTGTAGCATGCCTCGAGTAGGGCACATTTCTAGTACACCGTTGAGTAGGGCACTAGTACATCTTTAATTGTTTTATGGTCCTGATAGCTTGGATAGACTACAGGGCATGCAATCATAAAAATTCTCAGTTATTGCATCTTGTTAGTAATTAGGACTTGTGATAACCCTAGTTGCTAACATAGCAAGTCGTACTTCTTGCTTGGTCGTGATTATTGGACGGAGACCATTTATTGATATGCTCTTGTACTAGATCTTGTCTTATTTTAATTATATTATCTTGATCTTGCCATAATTTTGGCACTGTGCTATTTCCTTTCACGTTTACTTTTCTTGCCCAATTGTTGTATATGCTACCGGTACCCATTTACTTATATGCTACTGTTAACCTTGCATGATCCCGTACATGTTCACATGATCCCGTACATGTCACCCATCCAGTTTTCTTTACATATTTTCTGTTTTTATTTTTATTTGTTTCCTGGTGCACTTTATATTATTTCTGGTATTTACATGTTGCTTAGGATCTTATAACTATATGTTGTATTACTGATTTTAGTTCATAGTGTCATGCCCCGATCCCGAAGGTCCCAACAACGTCGCCACAGGGCGCGAATCACCGTACCTCGACGCTTCCACGAGGCGTATTGTCGTTTGCCACCGGGACGTAATGCCATACGAGCCTGGGGTTGCGCCTGCACAAGACAACATCGTTAAAGTTGGGGCTATCATCGAATCGATCGAGTTTACAGTGGAGGGACAGTGTTGCAAACAATAATCCATCTGAGTATATGGGGCAAATCAAGGCACGAGGTTCTCTGAATACAATGACATAATTCCATACATTATGTTCCTCTATACAAAAGCAGTTCAAAGCAATCGATACGGCTCAAGGCATCGAAACCAGATTTTTGGGTCCTGGGGATGAGGCACGGCTATCGCTTCCTCGGACGATCCAGCAACTGCGAACAAGCAAACTGTTGGTGGGTTAGCACTTTGGAGAAAGTACTGGTGAGTCTAAAATCAACGAACAGAAGCAACATTCACTAAAAATAATAATAAATAATTATGTTATAAAATATTATATTACTAGTGATCTTTCTAGTTTTACCTAGGTTCGTTACATGTAGTATAAGAACGGAGTCATATTACTTCTTTTTGAAAATATCTTTGAAAACAGAAGGCAGTTCAATACAACCAAGCATACAAGGCAAACAGTTCAAGCACAATGTACCAATCAGGGTGTGCGTAGTGTGTCTCGTGTGTCACGACCCAATTTCGTGGAATCGTTGGGGCGTCCCCCGAATCGTGATGCCGTGCGGGCCTGGGTTTGCGCCCGCACAAGGCTAAAGTATTTTGCATAACTAGCACATATTCAGAGTACGCAGATAAATTGAAACACAAATTTGAAACATGGAAAAGTTCTCTTTATTGATAATGAACATCTATTACAAACTCTTGAACGAGTCAGCTATTTTGCCGTACAGGCTTACAAAAGTGTTGACTCAAAATGAGATAGCAGTCATGTACATTATATCCTTTTACTAAACTTCAAAATGATAAAGACCTCCGGGCTGGAGGGCGGCTTTGCCACGAAGCTGCATTGTGTACAGAGTTGCAAGCTTCTTCCTTCAAAATGCTTCAAGGAGGCGCGATCAGGATGCGCCTACAGCTGGACTGGATCGGAAAGACGACTTCGGCTCCTCGCTCGGTTCGCCTTAGTACGGAGAACCTGTTTCAACGAGGGTCAGCATGTCGAAACATACTGGTGAAGGCGAGCTAACCGAACTATACCAATCAACACGTTGTTTATATGAAGCATGCATATTTTTGTGGTTTTTTATTATTGCCTTGGTTCATTTACAAGTAAGCAGCATATAAAATTTACTGAAATGAACTTGCCACCGTTCGGTGGATTTTACCTGCCCGTCTGAATCAACTGCACAATACTTACCATGCCTTCCCTGCCACGAAGACATAAGAGTTTACAACAGGTTTAAATATACAAAAGATCACTGGCGTATGCTATAATGGACGATATAGTCTTCGACGAGAATGGTATGCAACGAAAGTACAAGAGGCATTACAAGCCATTCTGCCAAGAACAAGAGACTAAACAATAGGTCTCGCCCGGACCGGATCGATGCCAGTGCCCCAGCATCATCCGCGAGACCGTGACCTGTGCACAAGTTGTCCATGATCGAACAAAATGTTTTCAAGTTAATAATTTGTAGTTGAGGCAACAAGAGTACAAGACAAGCAATAATTCATGATTCATTCCCAAACGAACAAGCATGCAATATAAGTAATCGTTCCCAAGTTGAATGACAAGCAATGTAATCCAAATATATTCCCTTTTTATCTTGACATCTGTTAGTTATTACTTGGTATCGTTTGATCGAGACAAAGAAGAATGCAAGATTTTAGGTGTGAAGACTGGAACCAGGGCTAGCTAATCGGGTTGGTAGCCACTCACTTAGATGGTTGGAAGGGAGAAGGAAAGAGGCGCTTCAAGACTCCGCTCGTAAGCCGCCTACTGCTCGTTCACCTGCATTGTACGAACAGCTCGATCAATACTTCTTCCTCTCTTTCCAATCTCGGAATTAAAGTACAATTCAATGAACGAAAATAATAAAATCCATCAAAACCGTTCAAGGAAAACAAGCAAATCCGAAAACCAACTCAAAGCACGAAAGCAACAAGCGACATCGAAATTCGAGATAATAAAAGATAACAGCGGAGAGGTCCCTCCTGACTCTGCCGCTAAGTCGATCCCGGGGCACGGTCCACTGAATATGGGAATCGACTCTGAAGAAACAAATCCATAATGAGGACGAGTTTTTGTTTCAATCTATCCCGATCGAACGATATCATCTTGTGTTTCTTAGCCGCGCTTCCCGTTTAGGGAAAACGAGGCGCTACATCGTGAGCTATACTCAAGAACTCTAGGGTCAATGCGGCATTCATGAACTATCATTTAATTAAGCACACAAGTTGAACTATCAATAAGATGTCGGTCCCCGAGAAACTCAAGATCAGTAGCGATAATCTAGCTAACCAATGACTCCTTTATCTGATACTATTAGCAACTGTGACTCATGGTTCAGCTCTGCACTAATAGCCATTGTTCGACCGATGCAAATGCATGAAACACTATCAGATAAACTCTAAGATGCACATGTTTATGAACAAGCAGGGTATATATATATACTCTTGTATTTCTTACCCCTTGCCGATCGGTTATCCCTGCATCTGACATACAAGTTAGCAACATATGCATATATAACCAAGGTTCTCTTTTCCTGTCCGTCTCTACATCAAACAATTAGGTATGCAAGAATGATAGCCTAGAATGCTCCCTAAGTACCTAAATATAGCTATCTCCATCAACAAGCTAACATCTCTAACACAAACTCAACTTTTCTCAATAGAAGCACCGACTCCCATCTAATAGCCATGTTCCTCTAGATCCCGTAGGACCGGAATATCATGACACACTATTAGTCTCACCCCATCATTCTCCACCCACCATTCTAATAGCCACACCCCGAGCTCAGGGTGTCACGTCCCAGTCCCAAAATACCGAGGGACTAGATACGTGGCAATGGCCAGCAGCACACACTGATGGACAAACCCAATTTAATGGTTCCATCAGGGTATACTTAAGCTGTAAAATCAAGTCTACGACAACATGGCACAACTAATCTCATCCACACAAGATATAAAATATGATCCACAGAATATAAGAAATATAAATCATCAACCAGTCTCAACAAAGTACTTCGGGGAACAACCCGATAAACATCTGTTACAATGGTTCAAAGGACCAGAAAATAAATGACTAAAATAAATAAAATAATGAGTATGAAACATGGATGCTCAGAAAAAGTCTTCAGCTAACACCTCGTCCTCGGGTGTCGGTACAACTCCTGGATCAGCTTCTGCTGCGGTCCCGTATACCTCGGGATAGATCTCGTCTTCAAATCCTGGGGACATAATCCATATCCAGGTCCTCAGGGGACATAGCAAGGTACAGAAAATATACAAGCCAAAATATAAGCAGTGCAGTAAATAATGAGAATAATAGGGTAAGCTATATAACCATCTATGTGAAATGCAAGATGAGAGCATCACGAGTACTCAGGCTGAGCCACTACAAGCTCCGTGTCGGGGAGCCGGTAGTGGTAATAACATGTAATGTGCCTAGCTCTGCTACGAGAGTCTACGGCCTCACAATAGAAGTAGATATATATATAAAACAGCCTGTAGCATGTGTATCTCTCCCCACCCAATATAACCACGCATATCATGACCATAACGTCTCATGTCCATGTCAAGCGGGATCATAGCTAATGCAACAAGTCATAAGTATCTATGAATATAGTATCTCTGTCAAGTCTTGTATCCTATACAGAATCACCACGAATATCTCGGGAATATCCTGTCTCATGAATGGTGTCAAGTGTCCTAGGTTATAGTGTACTTGATAAGACAAGTACGAGAATATAAAGTGTCACGAATGTCCATGTCACCACCCCATTTCCAGAGCCGGGTATTTTTTTTATTTTTAATTTAGTTAATTGTGTATTATTTATAATTAATTATATTTATATTTTATTAGTGATTGTATTATTTTTTATTATTTTTATTTTGATTGTTTTAGGGTTTTGGCTAGCCTGGACCCATGTCAGACCCTAGTGGACCCATGTCCGACCCAGCCCACACCCTTGTGAGAATTATTTTGGGACTTAGAATATTTATTTTATTTTTAGGAGGTTAGTGGGAGAGATTTGGAACTAGTTTGAGTGCTTTTGGAACCCGGAACCCAAAACCGAGAGTTAGGAGGGCATTTTGGGTATTTTGGACTTTGTAACCCTTTATTACATGTTGAGACCCGACCCCTCTCCCCATTTCCAGCCCGCACGCAGCAGGAGCCCTCTCCCCACTTCCTCTTCTTCTTCATTCTTCATTCTTCTTCTTCTTCTTCTCCATTCTCCACTCTTCCTTCTTCTTTTCTTCTTCCCACTTTCAAGTAAGTTCCCATTTCTCCTCTTTTTTCTTCTATTATTCTTTATGATTAACCCTAACCCTACATTCTTCCCTAACCTAGGTGGGTAGAGCCTAGATTTTGTGTTGGAGCTTGGATTTGAGGCTTGGAAGCTTGGATTGGAGGATTTGGAGCGTTTTTGGAGATTTTGGCTTGGGATTCCAACTCCCAAGAGGTAAACCCTGATTTTCCCCCTTGTAATTATTTTTATATAGTGTATTTAATATTTTAGAACCTTCCTAGACCCTTAGGCTACCCGTGGGAGGAAGTTGGAACTAGTTTGGTTGGGTTTAGAGACTTTAACATTAGGTTTTGTGTCAATTTCGGGTGAAATCCGAATTTGGCCCAATTTTGGGTGATGTCCTAGGTTAGATGGACCTAGGTAGACGTTGTCGGATGTCTTGAGGGTGAGTGCGTGTCTCCGTTCGGACACGGAAAGTCGTGTCGCGGAGAAACGGGCGTTTCGGGCGAAATTGGGGTTTTTCGTCGTCGCCGATTCTAAGTGCGTGTGCGTTTCCGCCACGGGCCTAGAATCGATACGGGAGCACATTTTCTTGGATCTAGACATCGTTTAGGATGCGTGGGTAAATTTTGGGCCGATTCTGAGTTCGTTTGGTGTGTGTTTCAGGAGGTTTTCTGAGCCGCGCACCACGTGTTCGTCGAAATGACCGAACGGCCATTTTGACTTGGTTTCCTCGTTTCGGGCTTGTGCGCACGTTGGGTTAGTATCGGGGAGTGTGTGCTAGAATTCTCGAGCTATATTTTATATATTTTTAGGTGTTTGGGCGTGTCGGGGTCGTTGGGCGTGCGTTGGTGGGCGTTGTGGACGTGGTGTGCGTTGTGTTGTGTTTGTTTATATATATGTGTATATATATATTGTGTGTGTGTTTTTATATATATATTTATATATATATGTGTGGTTATGTGTTTGTGAGCGTGTTAGGGAGTGCTTGTGTGAGTGTGTAGGTGAGTGTGTGAGTGAGTGTGTGTGAGTGAGGATATATAGATATGTATTTATGTTTAAGTGTGTGAGTGTGTGTGTGTGTATATATATATATATATTAGTGTATATATATATATAGATATATGTGTGTATGTATATATAGATATGTGTTTGTATATATTTGTGTGTGTGTGTGTTGATTTGTGTTTGAGTGTGTTAGTGTGTGTTAGTAATAGGTATAAGTGTATATATATATATATATATATGTATCTAGTTATATATATATATAGATATATATGTGTGTATATATATATATATAGATAGTGATATATATATGTATATAGGTATGTGGTCGTGTGTGTGAGAAGAGGGGGGGGTCTGGACTGTGCAGCAGCAGCAGTACATAGCTGCAGCAGTATTCAGCAGCAGTAGCAGCAGGTGCAGCAGCAAACAGAGCATCAGCAGCAGCAGAAGGAGCAGCCAGCAGTAGTAGAAGGAGCAGCCAGCAGCAGCAGTAGTGAGGGCAGCGCAGTAGCAGCTAGCATTCGCAGCAGGGCATTGGTAGCGAGTGTGAGAGGGTTATAGATAAATAGATAGATAGAAGTCAGATAGATATATGGATAGATAGATAGATAGTTTGATAGACTGCTATTTAGATAGAAACATAGATAGATAGATAGATAACTAGTTAGATAGTTAGATAGATAACTAGATAGGTTGATAACTAAATAGATAGTTAGGTAATTAGATAGATGATGGATAGATATATAGATTGTTAGATAGAAAGATAGTTAGATAGATAGATATATAGTTATATAGCTAGCTAGATAAATAGATACATAGATAGGTAGATAGATGGATATCTATATGGATAGTTATATAGTTAGATAGGTATACCTAGGTATAGATATATATATACCTATAGCTATATATATATCTATAGATATCTAGAGAGATAGATAGATAGATTTATATATAGATATCTACATATAGCTAGGTAGATAGTTTAGATATCTAGATATAGGTATATTTATATATTATGAGGAGGGTAAGGTAAGGTAAGGTAAGGTAAATGGGTAATGGGTATATATGTGTGGATATATATGTATATAGGTAGATACCTACTTAGATATATATAAATATGGTAGATATCTATATTACCTAGCCTAGATTAATAACTAGGTGCATAATTAATAGCTAGGTAGCTAGTTAGAGGGTTTTAGAGCGGTATCTCAATACCTTGAGATACCGAGGTATCTCAATACCTTAAGATAACCAAGGTATTGGGTTTCGAGCGGGGTTTTTGAGCAATAGCCTAGAAATAGTATTGGAGTGATTTTTATATGCTTATGTGTATATATTTACGCGTGCTAGCATAGGTTTTAGAGGGTATAGGCGGGGTATATAGCCTAGGTTGAGGTATCGGATACCGAGGGTATCCCGGTATCTCAAGGAGGCGAGTTTGTGAGTTTTCTAGCTTAATGACCTCGGTTTGACCTAGAATTTCAGGAGCACCCTAGTTTGACCCAGACTTGACCGTAGTTGACTCGGTTGACCGCCAAAGTCAACTTTTGACCTAGTTTTGACCCAGTGTTGACTTTTTGGACCTAGAGTTGACTTTTTGACCCAAATTTCACCGGTTTGACCCGTTTGACCTAGAACGACCCTAGAAGCCTATTTTTAGTTATTTTATATCTGTTTAACTTATTAGAAATCCTGTTTAACCTTGCTTTTCGTATTAGGTCCTTGCGACACCGGTTCGGATCGCCAGTTGCTCAGGACGTCAGGCGAGTACATTCTCTGATAGTTTTCATTATTTGATGATTATTATGATTCAGCTTCTAGTATAGTATCATCTGATTATTCTGGCACAACACGAGGCACTGATTGATATTTCTGGATTCATTTACTTGCGACACGTATATTTCATGTTTCTGGCCTCTATTCTGGAATCACTACTGGCATCACTACTGGCATCACCTACAGGCATCATTCATGTTCAGGCTGGACTCATCTTGATTTGCGTGTCGGGTCTTGGATCCACTTGTATTAGTCGGGGCAGAGAAATACTCGAGTAGACATGTAAACATTCCTATCTGGCATCACCAGGAATCACTCCCTCTGGTCTAATCTGGAATGATAGCAGCCGCGCACCCAGTGCGCGGTGAGCCGTACTTACCCCTAGCCGTTTACATGTCGAAACAAGTATTTCAAAGACACCGAGTTCATTCTTTATAGTCTGGACTCTCATGCATTTCTTGACTTGTCTCACTTACATGTTTCTGGACTTGACTCACTACATGTTTTTCATGCTGGACTCACTACACGTTCTTGTGCACGGACTTGATCTTAGCTTAGATTTCCTGTATCTTGCTCTGATATCCATGCATCTTTACCTTTATGCACCAGTGATTTATACATATTTTCTTGTTTCATACTTGCTTCATTCTTTTTGCTACTTGCTATAACTGTTTTATAGTTTTTATCATTTAAATGGAACTGCTGTTAGAGATGTACTTGCTCCAGTCCTGACTGGACATATTTTTCAGAGTATCCGGAGGATTGGTGTCCGACGTTTTATGGACCTGAGCCTGTCGATGGTGCAGACAGGGACCCTCTAGTTTAGGGGTGATCTCCGGGTGGGTAGCCGGGATCACTGAGACTTTGTTGTTATTTTTATTAGCTTTAGTACCGGATTTGTCTCCGGTTTTGGATTGAGACCTTGTTTGTATATTATTTTGGATATTGTTGTATTATTATTTGATGTTGTGGTCGTTGCAGTAGTTGTTGTTGGTTAGACTTTATAGTTGTTAGATCTCTGTGTTATCTTATCGTGCTTAGATTCGTGATTGAGTATATTGTGATTATCATTTGATATTTGCTCCTCCGTTTGGAGTTGAGATCTTGACAGGTTTATATATTGTTTGTGTGGTTGCCCTCCTTTTGGAGAGGTCATGCCCAATTTTTGTGTGAGATTATTATCTAGATAGTTGACCTAGACAGCGTTCTACCGCCGATGCTGCAGCGTAGGCTGGACGTACCCACGACTCATGCCCAATTTTCCGGGTGCGGGTCGTGACACATTTTTGGTGGCGGCCCCATGCAGGTCTCGATTCGCAATTAGTGCGATGTCGTGGTGGTACAACAACTTAGTTGTACTGCTGCGAGCCTGCTATAGGATCTAGGATTTAGGATGAGAGTGTGCTCAATCACGACTAGGAACAATTCCAATCTAATTATTCTGAAATTGCTTCTTTTGAAATATTGCTGTCCTTCTTTGATGATATCGTATCTTGCGCCGTATTGACTTCTTTTGATCTGTGTTCAGGATGCCTCCGAAGACACGATCTCATCGTACCGTTCCAGCAGTTGCCACTGAGAGGTCTGCTACCTCTCGTCCAGCTCGTATTCAGGCAGCTGCTACCGCTCCACTCACCACTCCTGCGGTTGAGGGAGCATCTGCTTCTCTCGGGGATTCTCCTTCACCTGTCGATCCGAGGACTACCCCAGTCGTTCCGGTGGTTCCTCCACCACTTCCTGCTCCAGTAGATGCCGTGCAGTTGTTTGCGTTCTTCAGGGAGATGATGGACGCGCAGCACCGTCAGGTGGATGTGATGAGGCTGGGCATTGAGAACGCCCACCAGGTGGCCATGACAGCAGTGGATAGGGTGGCACAGGTTCAGCCACAGGCAGATCAGATTCAGCATCCGAGGCCGGGCAGTATTATCGACTTTCAGAGGATGAGGCCGAAGGAGTTCCGTGGTACAGAAGGGATCCTGTACGCGGATGACTGGATAGAGCAGATCGAGGGCATCTTCAGGCTGGCGCAGATTCCAGACAGTATGCAGATAGAGGCAGCGGGCAGTCAGATATTCGACCTCGCCTTGACATGGTATCGCACAGATACGAGGATTGCGGCGCCAGGGCTTACTTGGGAGGCTTTCAAGAGGCTTTTTAAGGAGAAGTTTTTCCCAGATGTGGCGCTCAGTGCTTTGGAGAGCCAGTTCGAGGCACTCGTCCAAGGGAGCATGACGGTGGACGAGTACGCAGCGGAGTTCTGCCGTCTGGGCAGATTTGTAGATGGCTTGAGTGAGGCAGCTAAGGCGAGGAAGTTTCGCAAGGGCTTGGTTATGGCGGTCAAGTCTTTGACCAGGAGCAACCGCGAGGCGACTTTTGAGCAGATAGTAGGAGATGCTCAGAGAGCAGAGGATGACTTGGAGCTCAAGTCCAAGAGAGGCAGGGATGATTCAGGCAGTGCCAGTGGTAGTGCGGGACCAGCTAAGCGTCCCTATGTGCAAAAGGCAGCGCAGCAGGGTCAGGATCAGAGGGTGCCCACTTGTGCCTACTGCAGGAAGGCAGGACACACCTGGGATGTTTGTAGGAGGAGGCTGAAGGTGTGTTTGTTCTGTGGATCCGCTGCTCACCATATGCGAGATTGCCCTACTGCACCTCCATTGGATGGAGCGCAGGATCAGAGAGTTGGAGCTAGGCCATCTGTGGCACAGCATCATGCTCCGCACCAGCAGAGGGATACACCCCAGCAGGGCAGGGCTTATGCGTTGACGGTCGAGGAGGCCGATGCTACGGATGTCGGGTTAGCAGGTCTGTCTCTTGTTTCTTCTTCCTGTCCTTTCCATTCCTTGTGGTGTGCTTCATTAGTACCTGTTAGATTTTTCTTTGTGCTGTGGTAGATAATGTAGTGACCCCGATTGAGACTGTAATAACACGACCAGTAGGACCCTGATCTTATATGTTGTTTAGGTAGAATTTCTTGACTGTGATTGTTGGGGGTTTGACCTAGAGAGAGTGTGATTGACTTTAAATTTCGAGGACGAAATTTTCTAAGGAGGATAGGCTTGTCACCACCCCATTTCCAGAGCCGAATATTTTTTTTTATTTTTAATTTAGTTAATTGTGTATTATTTATAATTAATTGTATTTATATTTTATTAGTGATTGCATTATTTTTTATTATTTTTATTTTGATTGTTTTAGGGTTTTGGCTAGCCTGGACCCATGTCAGACCCTAGTGGACCCATGTCCGACCCAGCCCACACCCTTGTGAGAATTATTTTGGGGCTTAGAATATTTATTTTATTTTTAGGATGTTAGTGGGAGAGATTTGGAACTAGTTTGAGTGCTTTTGGAACCCGGAACCCAAAACCGAGAGTTAGGAGGGCATTTTGGGTATTTTGGACTTTGTAACCCTTTATTACATGTTGAGACCCGACCCCTCTCCCCATTTTCAGCCCGCACACAGCAGGAGCCCTCTCCCCACTTCCTCTTCTTCTTCATTCTTCATTCTTCTTCTTCTTCTTCTCCATTCTCCACTCTTCCTTCTTCTTTTCTTCTTCCCACTCTCAAGTAAGTTCCCATTTCTCCTCTTTCTTCTTCTATTCTTCTTTATGATTAACCCTAACCCTACATTCTTCCCTAACCTAGGTGGGTAGAGCCTAGATTTTGTGTTGAAGCTTGGATTTGAGGCTTGGAAGCTTGGATTGGAGGATTTGGAGCGTTTTTTGAGATTTTGGCTTGGGATTCCAACTCCCAAGAGGTAAACCCTGATTTTCTCCCTTGTAATTATTTTTATATAGTGTAGTTAATATTTTAGAACCTTCCTAGACCCTTAGGCTACCCATGGGAGGAAGTTGGAACTAGTTTGGTTGGGTTTAGAGACTTTAACATTAGGTTTTGTGTCAATTTCGGGTGGAATCCGAATTTGGCCCAATTTTGGGTGATGCCCTAGGTTAGATGGACCTAGGTAGACGTTGTCGGATGTCTTGAGGGTAAGTGTGTGTCTCCGTTCGGACACGGGAAGTCGTGTCGCGGAGAAACGGGCGTTTCGGGCGAAATTAGGGCTTTTCGTCGTCGCCGATTCTAAGTGCGTGTGCGTTTCCGCCACGGGCCTAGAATCGACGCGGAAGCGCATTTTCTTGGATCTAGACATCGTTTAGGACGCGTGGGTAAATTTTGGGCCGATTCCGAGTTCGTTTGGTGTGCGTTTCAGGAGGTTTTCCGAGCCGCGCACCACGTGTTCGTCGAAATGACCGAACGGCCATTTCGACTTGGTTTCCTCGTTTCGGGCTTGTGCGCGCGTTGGGTTAGTATCGGGGAGTGTGTGCTAGAATTCTCGGGCTATATTTTATATATTTTTAGGTGTTTGGGCGTGTCGGGGTCGTTGGGCGTGCGTTGGTGGGCGTTGTGGGCGTGGTGTGCGTTGTGTTGTGTTTGTTTATATATATGTGTATATATATATTGTGTGTGTGTTTTTTATATATATTTATATATATATGTGTGGTTATGTGTTTGTGAGCGTGTTAGGGAGTGCTTGTGTGAGTGTGTAGGTGAGTGTGTGAGTGAGGATATATAGATATGTATTTATGTTTAAGTGTGTGAGTGTGTGTGTGTGTATATATATATATATATATTAGTGTATATATATATATATAGATATATGTGTGTATGTATATATAGATATGTGTTTGTATATATTTGTGTGTGTGTGTGTTGATTTGTGTTTGAGTGTGTTAGTGTGTGTTAGTAATAGGTATAAGTGTATATATATATATATATATATATATATATATATATATATATATATATATATATATATATATATATATATATATATATATGTATCTAGTTATATATATATAGATATATATGTGTGTATATATATATATAGATAGTGATATATATATATATATATGTATATAGGTATGTGGTCGTGTGTGTGAGAAGAGGGGGGGTCTGGACTGTGCAGCAGCAGCAGTACATAGCTGCAGCAGCAGCAGTATTCAGCAGCAGTAGCAGCAGGTGCAGCAGCAAACAGAGCATCAGCAGCAGCAGAAGGAGCAGCCAGCAGCAGTAGAAGGAGCAGCCAGCAGCAGCAGTAGTGAGGGCAGCGCAGTAGCAGCTAGCATTCGCAGCAGGGCATTGGTAGCGAGTGTGAGAGGGTTATAGATAAATAGATAGATAGAAGTCAGATAGATATATGGATAGATAGATAGATAGATAGTTTGATAGACTGCTATTTAGATAGAAACATAGATAGATAGATAACTAGTTAGATAGTTAGATAGATAACTAGATAGGTTGATAACTAAATAGATAGTTAGGTAATTAGATAGATGATGGATAGATATATAGATTGTTAGATAGAAAGATAGTTAGATAGATAGATATATAGTTATATAGCTAGCTAGATAAATAGATACATAGATAGGTAGATAGATGGATATCTATATGGATAGTTATATAGTTAGATAGGTATACCTAGGTATAGATATATATATACCTATAGCTATATATATATCTATAGATATCTAGAGAGAGAGATAGATAGATTTATATATAGATATCTACATATAGCTAGGTAGATACTTTAGATATCTAGATATAGGTATATTTATATATTATGAGGAGGGTAAGGTAAGGTAAGGTAAGGTAAGGTAAATGGGTAATGGGTATATATGTGTGGATATATATGTATATAGGTAGATACCTACTTAGATATATATAAATATGGTAGATATCTATATTACCTAGCCTAGATTAATAACTAGGTGCATAATTAATAGCTAGGTAGCTAGTTAGAGGGTTTTAGAGCGGTATCTCAATACCTTGAGATGCCGAGGTATCTCAATACCTTAAGATAACCAAGGTATTGGGTTTCGAGCGGGATTTTTGAGCAATAACCTAGAAATAGTATTGGAGTAATTTTTATATGCTTATGTGTATATATTTACGCGTGCTAGCATAGGTTTTAGAGGGTATAGGCGGGGTATATAGCCTAGGTTGAGGTATCGGATACCGAGGGTATCCCGGTATCTCAAGGAGGCGAGTTTGTGAGTTTTCTAGCTTAATGACCTCGGTTTGACCTAGAATTTCAGGAGCACCCTAGTTTGACCCAGACTTGACCGTAGTTGACTCGGTTGACCGCCAAAGTCAACTTTTGACCTAGTTTTGGCCCAGAGTTGACTTTTTGGACCTAGAGTTGACTTTTTGACCCAAATTTCACCGGTTTGACCCGTTTGACCTAGAACGACCCTAGAAGCCTATTTTTAGTTATTTTATATCTGTTTAACTTATTAGAAACCCTGTTTAACCTTGCTTTTCGTATTAGGTCCTTGCGACACCGGTTCGGATCGCCAGTTGCTCAGGACGTCAGGCGAGTACATTCTCTGATAGTTTTCATTATTTGATGATTATTATGATTCAGCTTCTAGTATAGTATCATCTGATTATTCTGGCACAACACGGGACACTGATTGATATTTCTGGATTCATTTACTTGCGACACGTACATTTCATGTTTCTGGCCTCTATTCTGGAATCACTACTGGCATCACTACTGGCATCACCTACAGGCATCATTCATGTTCAGGCTGGACTTATCTTGATTTGCGTGTCGGGTCTTGGATCTACTTGTATTAGTCGGGGCAGGGAAATACTCGAGTAGACATGTAAACATTCCTATCTGGCATCATCAGGAATCACTCCCTCTGGTCTAATCTGGAATGATAGCAGCCGCGCACCCAGTGCGCGGTGAGCCGTACTTACCCCTAGCCGTTTACATGTCGAAACAAGTATTTCAAAGACACCGAGTTCATTCTTTATAGTCTGGACTCTCATGCATTTCTTGACTTGTCTCACTTACATGTTTCTGGACTTGACTCACTACATGTTTTTCATGCTGGACTCACTACACGTTCTTGTGCACGGACTTGATCTTAGCTTAGATTTCCTGTATCTTGCTCTGATATCCATGCATCTTTACCTTTATGCACCAGTGATTTATACATATTTTCTTGTTTCATACTTGCTTCATTCTTCTTGCTACTTGCTATAACTGTTTTATAGTTTTTATCATTTAAATGGAACTGCTGTTAGAGATGTACTTGCTCCAGTCCTGACTGGACATATTTTTCAGAGTATCCGGAGGATTGGTGTCCGACGTTTTATGGACCTGAGCCTGTCGATGGTGCAGACAGGGACCCTCTAGTTTAGGGGTGATCTCCGGGTGGGTAGCCGGGATCACTGAGACTTTGTTGTTATTTTTATTAGCTTTAGTACCGGATTTGTCTCCGGTTTTGGATTGAGACCTTGTTTGTATATTATTTTGGATATTGTTGTATTATTATTTGATGTTGTGGTCGTTGCAGTAGTTGTTGTTGGTTAGACTTTATAGTTGTTAGATCTCTGTGTTATCTTATCGTGCTTAAATTCGTGATTGAGTATATTATGATTATCATTTGATATTTGCTCCTCCGTTTGGAGTTGAGATCTTGAAAGGTTTATATATTGTTTGTGTGGTTGCCCTCCTTTTGGAGAGGTCATGTCCGATTTTTGTGTGAGATTATTATCTAGATAGTTGACCTAGACAGCGTTCTACCGCCGATGCTGCGGCGTAGGCTGGACGTACCCACGACTCATGCCCGATTTTCCGGGTGCGGGTCGTGACAGTCCATCTCTAGATGACAATACACAATACCGCGTACGATGTTGGCACCCGACTAATAATCGGACGCTGAGTACGTCACACGGTCCTAGGTTAAGCATGCATAGCAATATAATGAAGCAAGAAAAATATGTAACAATACTGCAGAGTTTGGCAAGGTACACTTGCCTGGGGTCCTGCTGCTGGTATGAATCAGAGTCCAAGTCACAGTCCAAATAGCCTATGTATTACAATTTACCATGTCAAAAGATAATTTATTTTAACTTATTTAATTCTAGAATAATTACTCTAAAATCCTATTTTAATCTTATTATTCTGATTTTTAGGTTAATTCCTAAATTTTGTCCAAAGAAACTGAATTTTATCAACTCGAGACTCATGGCACGCAAATCGAGACGATTTGTTGACCAAAAAGTCAACCGGCACAAACTCGACTTTCATGCATGATTTCCTGTATATTTCAGCATCAAAAACATACTGGAATTTATGGCTCGTCCAAATTCAAATTCGTTTGGGAATTATGGCACATACAAATTTTGTATTGTGCACCGATGGTTAAATTCTAACCTAGAAGTTCTACAGAATTAACAGTATGAAAATACATCGAATTAAATTCTGGGAAAAACATATGTCAATGATCTCGACATTAGCTTTCCGAAACTTCAAACGGTTCATGATTCTGATTCCTGGTTCTCCCGAAATCGCGAAAACATTGAAACACGTCTATTTTCGGACATGCTGTGCTCTACGAATTTTTCAGAATTTAATACTCATAATTTTGTAAAACAAATTATATAATTAGAAAGCTAACCTCAATATCGTTCTAACGCATGAAACTATGCCTCGTTTGGAGTCCGGAGCTATGCGCAATGGCTTCTGGAAGATGAAGGAACCCTAGATGGCAATTCTCCAAAGTTGATAGGGTGACACGTGTCATGATTTGATTGGATGGTTTTGGTTATATTATTTGTTTTTTTTTTATTTGCCTTTATCAAAACATTATTTAAGTCGTTTTAAATCTAAATAACTCAAAATAAACATTAAAAATAATCATAAAAATATGGAAAAATTACAGAAAATATATTTTGAACCTAAAAACCCTAGAAAAATATTTGGGATAATTATATATTCATAGATTTCCTACTATAATTAGGAGAAGCTCTAAAAATTAGTTTTGCCATAAAACTAAAAATAAATACTAACATTATTCCAAAAATTCTAAAATAATTCCAGAAAATATATAATAATATTATAAACCTTAAAAAATAACGTGGGTCTATTCTATATTCCTGGGCTTGCACCATAAATTCTATAATTCCTAAAAATTAGTTATTAGCCTAAATAACTCCCAATAAATACTAAAAATATTCAAAAAAATTCAAAAACTTCTAAAAAATATATTTTATTATTTAGAACCTAAAATAAAAGTTTAGAATATTTTTAATTATATTTGAATCTAAAATAAATTCTTAAAAATCCTAGAAAATTACAGAAAATTGTAAAAAATCCAAATTAAAAATTTCTGAAAAATCAGGGGGTTACAATCTACCCAACTTCTAAAAATTTCGTCCTCGAAATTAAAATTAAGCCATGGTAGAAGTCAAGGATGGTCTAAGATTTGTATTGGTTAAAATGCAAGGCTAGGTTTAATGGAGTGGACGATGTTGCACGTTGCACATTCCGAAAATCATGGAAGAAATTCACATGAGTGAAAATAGGTTTCTTCGTATGTCATGTCCAATAGTGTGGACACCTAAATATTCTTTTGCATAAAAGCGCCCAACAATTGAAACGTTGCACAAAGATGAAAATTGGAGGATGGGCATGTCTAGGACAATGTGTGGAATTTGTAGGAAGGCAGTGACTAGGGAAGTGCTCCAATTATCGAAGCAATGGTAAGGCGCGCCGAGGGATACCATGTTGTAAAACTAAATGAAAAATGTCGTGTTCTATTCCTAAGTGGATTCGAGCTAGCCTCAGTCTCACTATCTAAGCCAAGTAGGTCTACTTCTTATGTGAGGGGGTTTCACAATCCAGCCAACTTAAGACAATGTCGTCCTCAAAATTAAAATAAGGCATAATTTGTTAATCCTTCGTGTACATAAGGCAAGTCAATCGCAATCTCCTTGCGACAATTAAAATCCTAATCATATCCATTGCAATCACTTCTAGGTTAAGATGACCACTGATCCAATCAAATTCAACCTATGGTTATCTCTTCTCGCTTTTTCAAATTATCCATATCCAAATTTAAATTAAATCCATATATCATCTTCAAGATTTAAATACGCATATCAATTTTACCTCACGATCTCCAATTATCATAATCTCCTCTAGAAGTAATTCGAGTCCATTATTATTCCTATTTTTACTTATAAATTTTTGTATGCTTCAACTTCTTAAATTCCATTCACATCCTTAATATTTCAAATAGGTCGTCCAACCAAAATTTTAATTCTTAATTCAAATTATTAAATTGAAAATAATTTAAATGCAGTCCACCAATATTCAAGTCTAAAATTCTATATTTATCCTCCAAATTCAAATTGATGATTCTACCTTCATTATTCAAAAATTTAAATTATGCACTTAAGGTATAAATATTGGGTCCTCAATATCAATCCATTAATCCTCATCATCTTAGTCATTCTTCTAAAATTCTCAAAATTAAAATGGCTTGAACCTCTCCCAATTTAATCTTACTCGATCACAATCTAAAAGAAATTCCTCTCGAGTTGACAATGCACTACTACCCAACTTAGAATTTACTCATCTATTACATAAGGCTATATACCTTAAGAGAATATTCCTTAATATGTTTACTCATGTCATTCAATCCTCGAACTTCAATGCCGATCATATCACATATGATATGTCCTTAATTACGAAGGATAATCCTCAAGTATGTGATCGGTCTATGGGGTATATCTAGTATTCTCTGTGTATCAATTTATACCAAGCACGATGTTTCGTCTTTCCGAAATAAGGGAAGACGGAGACCAATAATAAAGAGTTCAAGGGCAGCGTAATAGAATAGAAGTATTGGGATCAAGGCGTTTAAAGAATTCAATTGGGAATTGTCAAAGCATTGAAATCCTATTTTGGTAATCCTTTGTTCGCCTGCTCGTATTAGTACAGTTATGTAACCGATACGATATGTCAGACATATCTAGGGCAAGTATATTCGTCTACTAAGCACTACATATCTCAATCCACGTAAGGTATTATTGCGAGGGCGAATCAAGCGCACTATGGTTGATCAGACCGTAATACACTGATTCTGAAATATATTATTGTGGGCCTCCCCAATAATACATATGTCATGAACAAGCTCGATAAAGAATAAGCTTGCAAAACTAGGCTATAAAATAGCACAATAAGTCAAGGTAGTATATGAAATATAAGCACGCTAGATGATGATGAAAGGAGGTACAAATTATTCAAGTTCACAAAACGAACAAAAATGAGCAACAATAATAAAAGATTCTACAATCTCTACAGTTATCATACAACCTCCTTGTCTAAGTTGCTAGTCGACCCAATAGGGCATGAACCTCTAAATTCTATTGTCTGAATAACCACTGTCATCTTATGCTAGCATACAATTATTGTCATTCAGTTACACCGCCTTGATGGGTCAAGTGGACTATGTGGTACTAGTCTCAAGGGAAAGGAAATATAACTTGTATCGAGGTGGGGGTACAAATTACGTGATTTAACACTAAGGGATAATCATCGGATCACAATGTACAAGATTAACTCAAACTTATCGAACTCTAACTACCAAACACAAAATTTTCAAATTCAAGACTACAACTATAATCCTAGCAAACTATGGGTCCTTAACAAGGAATAAAATTACTTGGCCTACTATTAGAAGTGTCAGGTGGCACGAATTAAAAGACGGAGAAAAGAAGAACATATTTTAGTCGTTGCGCATTAGCGAACGTTAAGGTCGCAGACGAACAACGTATAAAATTAAAATATGAGGCTCTAGATAATATCATAGTTTCCTAAGGTGAAGGTGGCGAGCAATTCTCCGTGTTTGAGGTATGATCTCATGGGGAATGTCATACTCGTTGCTCTGGGCTTCCTGAGGTACCGTCTGCTAATATCACGACAAGAACCTATATCCTAACACTATCTCACTATGCACACTAGGTTCTGTTCTAACATTCGATCTCAGATTTCTATTGGTTCCTCAAAACTGGGGTCAACCACTAGGGTCAAAAATTAGGGTCCAATCTCTAACTAGCTCTTAGCAGTGCCTATACTACTCTTAGGTCATTCATGACTATAACAAGAAATAATGGTAAATTATTCTATAGGTAAGGGACGCTAGGGTTCATTAAGCGTTCTACTTAGGGGTGTGTCAATATCCTAGCTGTACTTTTAGTAGGAAGGTTACCCTACCTATCATTCTATCAACATGGACTTCTATATTATAGAAGAAAGCTACACTCAAGGAACTAATGAGAAGGCACATGAATCAAGCAGGATGTAATTTTTCAACGGAATAGATTGGAAGGAGGAGGAGGAGAAGCCATAGTCAGTTGTGGATGAGATCCTATACTCTAATCCTATTTGCAGGCTTGCTCGGTCCCTAAGTTGAAACCGAATAATTTAGTCGTAGACCTGCATGGGCCACCACAAAAACCATGTCACGCCCCAGTCCCAAAATACCGAGGGACTAGACACGTGGCAATGGCCAGCAGCACACACTGATGGACAAACCCAATTTAATGGTTCCATCAGGGCATACTTAAGCTGTAAAATCAAGTCTACGACAATATGGCATAACTAATCTCATCCACACAAGATATAAAATATGATCCACAGAATATAAGAAATATAAATCATCAACCAGTCTCAACAAAGTACTTCGGGGAATAACCCGATAAACATCTGTTACAATGGTTCAACGGACCAGAATATAAAAAACTAAAATAAATAAAATAATGAGTATGAAACATGGATGCTCAGAAAAAGTTTTCAGCTGACACCTCATCCTCGGGTGTCGGTACAACTCCTGGATCAGCTCCTGCTGCGGTCCCGTATACCTCGGGATAGATCTCGTCCTCAAATCCTGGGGACATAATCCATATCCAGGTCCTCAGGGGACATAGCAAGGTACAGAAAATATACAAGCCAAAATATAAGCAGTGCAGTAAATAATGAGAATAATAGGGTAAGCTATATAACCATCTATGTGAAATACAAGATGAGAGCATCACGAGTACTCAGGCTGAGCCACTACAAGCTCTGTGTCGGGGAGCCGGTAGTGGTAATAACACGTAATGTGCCTAGCTCTGCTACGAGAGTCTACGGCCTCACAATAGTAGTAGATATATATAGAAAACAGCCTGTAGCATGTGTGTCTCTCCCCACCCAATGTAACCACGCATATCATGACCATAACGTCTCATGTCCATGTCAAGCGGGATCATAGCTAATGCAACAAGTCATAAGTATCTATGAATATAGTATCTCTGTCAAGTCCTGTATCCTATACAAAATCACCACGAATATCTCGGGAATATCCTGTCTCATGAATGGTGTCAAGTGTCCTGGGTTATAGTGTACTTGATAAGACAAGTACAAAAATATAAAGTGTCACGAATATCCATCTCTAGATAACAATACACAACACCGCGTACGGTGTTGGCACCCGACTAATAATCGGACGCTGAGTACGTCACACGGTCCTAGGTTAAGCATGCACAGCAATATAATGAAGCAAGGAAAATATGTAACAATACTGCAGAGTTTGGAAAGGTACACTTGCCTGGGGTCCTACTGCTAGTATGAATCAGAGTCCAAGTCACAGTCCAAATAGCCTATGTATTACAATTTACCATGTCAGAAGATAATTTATTTTAACTTATTTAATTCAGGAATAATTACTCTAAAATCCTATTTTAATCTTATTATTCTGATTTTTAGGTTAATTCATAAATTTTGTCCAAAGGAACTGAATTTTATCAACTCGAGACTCATGGCACGCAAATCGAGGCGACCTGTTGACCAAAAAGTCAACCGGCACAAACTCGACTTTCATGCATGATTTCCTGTATATTTTAGCATCAAAAACATACTAGAATTTATGGCTCGTCCGAATTCAAATTCGTTTGGGAATTATGGCACATACAAATTTTGTATTGTGTACCGATGGTTAAATTCTAACCTAGAAGTTCTACAGAATTAACAGTATGAAAATACATCGAATTAAATTCTGGGAAAATATGTCAATGATCTCGACATTAGCTTTCCAAAACTTTAAACGGTTCATGATTCTGATTCCTGGTTCTCCCGAAATCGCGAAAACATTGAAACACGTCTATTTTCGGACATGCTGTGCTCTACGAATTTTCCAGAATTTAATACTCATAATTTTGTAAAACAAATTATATAATCAGAAAGCTAACCTCAATATCGTTCTAACGCAAGAAACTAGGCCTCGTTTGGAGTCCGGAGCTATGCGCAATGGCTTCTGGAAGATGAAGGAACCCTAGATGGCAATTCTCCAAAGTTGATAGGGTGACACGTGTCATGATTTGATTGGATGGTTTTGGTTATATTATTTATTTTTTTTATTTGCCTTTATCAAAACATTATTTAAGTCATTTTAAATCTAAATAACTCAAAATAAACATTAAAAATAATCATAAAAATCTGGAAAAATTATAGAAAATATATTTTGAACCTAAAAACCCTAGAAAAATATTTGGGATAATTATATATTCATAGATTTCCTACTATAATTAGGAGAAGCTCTAAAAATTAGTTTTGCCATAAAACTAAAAATAAATACTAACATTATTCCAAAATTTCTAAAATAATTCCAGAAAATATATAATAATATTATAAACCTTAGAAAATAACGTGGGTCCATTCTATATTCCTGGGCTTGCACCATAAATTCTACAAGTCCTAAAAATTAGTTATTAGCCTAAATAACTCCCAATAAATACTAAAAATACTCAGAAAATTTCCAAAAACTTCTAGAAAATATATTTTATTATTTAGAACCTAAAATAAAAGTTTGGAATATTTTTAATTATATTTGAATCTAAAATAAATTCTTGAAAATCCTAGAAAATTACAGAAAATTGTGAAAAATCCAAATTAAAAATTTCTGAAAAATCAGGGGGTTACACAGGGCGCACTATTAGTCTCACAACTTATCGTTTAGCCTCCATCTCCCTAAGCTCCTCGATAACAAGCATATCATATCTTATAAAATACACAACGTGACAATACAAGCTTTCAATCCACATATCTCTTATATAATAGCCGCACCTCCTAGATCCTGTAGGACCGGAATATCATGGCAGTCTACTAGTCTCTGCACAAACAAGACGAGCATTTACTCTTATAACAAAACAAGCATATATTCCATCAAGCTTTAGTATCCAAGACAATCAATTATATACACGATGATAAGCAAACATATGAACGATCTATAATTTAAGCAGGCATGGCACGGGTCTATTTATCTCTTCAAGTTAGCATACAGTTATACTCTTTCTTTCTTTAGCATGGCAATGTTCGTTCGATAGTTGTGTCAGTGTAACTAGCATGCAACATTTTTTATACTTAGCATGGCAATGGTTCTATCTCTTTTAGGCAGACAGGTTCTCGTTCTATCATTCATGCAAACTTATCTTATTAAGCAAACAAGCAATTCAAAAACTTATATTCATTATTAAGGCATGCAAGAATCAGAGAATAAAGTTTCTGTCCACTCACCTAGATCAGTCATCTCCTGGTTTAGCAAGGAGCTCTTCAAGAAGGATTTTTTTTTTAGTCAACAAATCGATCTCTTGTACATAGTGCCAACGCAGAGCGGAATATTACACATAGTTTAGCCTCCTTTGTGGTACTTGATATTTGGGGTCCGACCCCACTGGTTTTGCTTGGCCAGATCCGGTAGAGGAGCCAGAGGATCTTCCGTATATTCCCGAGGATGGTGACCACACGGAGCACCAGATCGATTGAGTAGGTTTTTTTTGTTCTCCCACTTATTATATATATTCTTTTATGGCGTTTAGTCCCGATTACATGTTAGCTCGTATTTTGGACTTGTTACATTGCCTACTGGGCATGGCATGATTAGCATATTCTAGACTATAGCTAAAGTTGATCATGTATGACTTGTACTCTTGCAAGTTCTTTATTTTGTATTACTAGCTTCATGATTAGCTATGTATATATAGTTTGAGACGCTTTACTATTTTTTTCTGATGATCATATTCCTTGTTTATTGTAGATTCTTACCTATGATTTAGACACTATGATTGCTTGACCTAGGGTGACTGATGGCTTGTAGTATTAACCCTTCATGTCTATTCACAGCCGTGACCGTATCTCGGGGTATTGTAGTACTCTGGTATACATAGCTGGCTTTGTCGGCCCCCGCTCTCCAGTATTCTGGTTTTGGGGCCTGACAATCGAGATTTGTAACAGCCCGCTCCGCTCAGCTTAGCAAGATGATTCAAACGGTGTAATGGTGCAAACGACGTTCAGACTTGGCAAATTCAACGGTTCGTTCGGAGTTCCGCTCGGCCGTGGCGAGTTCTCGCTCGGTGGGTGGCTCCGATGAACTTATCCTTGCTTAGCCTTCACACCTAATAATACAGACGATACATGCTAGTCGCTAGTCAATTTACTCGTTGCATGCTAATAAATGAGATGAACCAACCCAGCTAAGGGAATAATCCCACCCTTTATCGGTTTGCATCCAACATGGAAGTAAACTGGCTATTAGAAATGAATGCTCGTAATGTTATTATAGACTTGTTCAAGTAGAATCACTTAAGTTTCAAGTAGACTATTTACATGTTCTTTATAGTATACTACTTCATATGTTTTCGATGCTCGTCACATAGAACATGTCACGGTTTGATGCACTTCACATAATAAAGTTCACTCAATTGAGGCAGAAAGACTATCAATATAGTCATTCCGAGCAAGTAATGAAACATGAAATACTTCGGGACCTTTGGGTCGCCAAGGCAACTCATGTACCGGGAGCTGCATAGAGATAGTAAAAACATAGAATGAAGAATGGCTCTGGGAGCTTAGTACATAAGAACAAAAAAGAGAATGATTTAAACAGTACAGAGGAAAGAGACAATAGAAGAGAATGTGCATGGTCAGGTACAATTTGTGCACAAGGTATAGTTCCTGCGAACGAATAAGCCGGGACGCCGAGGCCGATTCGACCCGGGAGGAACTACGGTATAGCGGTGCTAAAAGAGCTAGCCCGGGTATGACAAGAACGTGTAGCGGGGCTCGCTACCCGCGCTGCATGGAGCACCGCCAACCCAGTCTATAGTCCATAATGGCTTGTGGTGCCAGTGACCTATACATATAGATTGAGTTTGGCTCGCTTGCAGCAATCCGCTTACGAGTTATTGGACTTGAGACAAGTAACAGATGCATGACACACTGCATGCAGGTCGTTAATTGTCCAAGGATAGGATGTATGACACATCATGTAGTTAGAGAATGAAAGTACGGCATCCTATATAGTTCAAGCATAACATGTCTGTGGCAAAAACACGTTCGAAACACTCAGAGTTTACCTAGTATTTCCTTTGTTTCATCGAATATACTTGCTTAACTTGATTCAACTTTGAGCAGGGAAAGACGATTAGTAAGTTGGTAAGTTGAAGTCATATTTACTCATATTTGTGCGACACTTCATATCTGCAACACGAGTAGTCTTCATATTCATATGCCATGAAACTGATCCTAAGACAAGATTAGAAAGACAACCTAAATAGTTGGTGCACATAACTAAATGAACGTGATTGGTTTTGTTTAGTGCACGAGAAGCCTCCCCACCAGTGCATTTAATATACTGATAACCTACCAGAATGTGTGCAGGGTGCGGGAGCAGCTCGTTGGTGCAAAGTTTTCTTCATGCGCGCTAAGACGTAGAGTTCTCTCTAGAGCCTTAGAGTGTTGGGCCTGGAGCTGAAGCACCATATATAAGACATAATGTGTTGGAACATCATTCTATTGTACCATCCCCAAAGTTGTAAGCTGTTTGGCATATTTTATTGTATAGAAAGATAGAGAGCTTGAGCGATTGTAATATTTGGCCAACGCCGTTGTAACCTTTGTTCAATATCAATAAAGAGCTTTGTTTCATATTCATACTTGTGTTTATTCAACTTCCGTTGTTTGGAGACTATTTGTGCGACTATGTGGCTTAACATTTCATCGGTCGTTTCGATGATTACCTTGCATGAGCGCAACTTAGGCTCGCGTGACATCACGTCCATGCGAGGACGTTTGGCCCCTTTGGGGCCGGGACGGAACATGCTTAGCCCGGGTGAGGATGCAAGCCATGGCCGGCCCGGTCCGAAAGCAAAAATATGAAACCCAGTCTGGACCCATGACCTGGTCGGGGGTAGGCGGGGCAGAATCGGGTTGGATCCGGGCAGGCCCGTTATATTTAAAAAAATTCAGAATTTTGAGAAAAAAATAGTTGGTAAATTTTTATTAATGTTAATATAATTTAAATATGCTATAACATTTATTTATAACTAAAAAAAATTAAAAGTTGAGATTTTATTTCAATAAAATTTGTAATAAAATGTACAAATATTTTTTTGTCGTTTGTCATCCGTAATAAAATTTTCTTTAAAAAAAATTACGAACATAAATTTCAGAAAGAATTAAAGAGAGATAAATTTCATTAATGACTTATACTAATATTACTAATACATAATAATATCAGAAATAAAATTTTTTTTAATGTAGATTATTTTTGTTACATACGTCATGCAACCTATATTTGTGTTTCAGCTTTTCAACCTCTCTTCAAATTTTATTTGTAATACTGTGAATAAAGTTTGTAGAGAGATTGAAAGCTAAAACTCAAACATAAGTTGCAATTAGGTTTAAATATACATATGACCTATCTAACAATAATAAAATATATTAAAAATGATACATTTTTTTGAAGAAAATACAATATTACTAGATATCCATACACATATTTAGATGCCTACGTAGCTTCCTTGTACCACAGTTATGGTCCAATTTGAGTCGTTCCCTACAATGCAAGCATTCCACAAGAACTCTATTCGAGTATCTTCTTTCCGTATCACGTTCATTATAAACTCCGCTAAAATGATGCCAAACTTTCGATTTAAACTCTTGTTGTGGTGCGAGTTGAGATTGTTGATCCTGCAGTTGCTGTGGTGGTTGATCATTTTCCATAATATTAAATAGCCTTTTCACACTAGATTGCTTATAAATTTATAAGAGAAAAAAATTGTTGTGGTTAATTTTGATGATTTGTGTCCTATTTATAGAATTTTTCGTATGCAAAATTATCCATAATACTCATAAAATATAGTTGTTATAAGGATATTTTGGTCATTTTCAGCAAAATGACCAAAATATTTCTCAAACGAATAGAAAATAGCTACTAAAACGTCCCAAACGGCCATTTAAATTTTTTTTTGGGCCAAACCAGGTCTGGGCAGGGCTTCGACCGGGACGGCGGATCGGGTCAACCGGGTTAGTTGGTTTAAACCGGTTCGGACCGGTTTCTAAACAGACCTAACTTTCGGACCGAAAATACAAATCTAGTCCGGACCCGTTAAGTGTATGGGCCCAGCCGGGCCAGTCCATTGATCTGGTTCGGACGGCCATTACACACCTTGAACTGCCCAAATTAAGATGGCTAATTTATTTTATTTTAATATAATTTTTCGTCCAGGGGAAGTACAGCCTGTGCTGTCCCGTCCTTCCTCCGCCAGTTCTTCCTCCTCCCTCCCTCCCTCTCTCTCTCTCTCTCTCTCTCTCTCTCTCCAATCAAACCAGAAAAAGAAAGAAAAAAAAATTGGAAAAGAAAAATAAGAGGAGGGGAGGAAAATGAGCGTGATTGACATACTAACCCGCGTCGACGCTATCTGCCAGAAGTACGACAAGTACGACGTCGACAAGCACCGCGGCGACGGCAGCAATGTCTCCGGCGACGACGCCTTCGCCCGCCTCTTCTCCTCCGTTGAGGCCGACATCGAAGCCGCGCTCCAGGTCCCTAATTATTATTCCTCCTCCTCGAAATTGTAATTTTCTTTGGAATTAGGGTTCCGAATCTGGATTGAATCTCCGATCCTCTACTTTAGAAAGCGGAGGTGGCTTCCCAGGAGAAGAGCAGGGCGTCGGCGGTGTCGATGAACGCCGAGATCCGGCGGACGAAGGCGAGGCTCATGGAGGAGGTGCCCAAGTTGCAGAGGCTGGCTCTCAAGAAGGTTCGGTTGCTCTGGTTTCATCTCATTTTCCTGTTTAATTGTGTTTCTTTTTTTGGTGAATTAGGTTGAGTTGTATATAGAAGTTTCCATTATTTAATTGATCAACATCAGATCTAAATCGCAAATTTCGATAATTGTTTACGATTGCTTGAAACTGAAAGTCCAGCTGAACAAAAATCACGAAAATCTTCTAGATTGATCCTAAAATTTTATTTTTTTAAAATTTGTACTTATGTGAGGTTGGTTTTCATATATGTACAAAAAGTTAAATTTTTATTTTTTTTTACTTGCGTGAGGTTAAATTTCACATATGTGGATTGTTGTTGAGATTTTTTTTAAGCAAATAAATATCTTTACTTGAATAGTTGATTGTCTGCTCTCTTTTCCTTGCGAACAATTCTTATTTTTACAAGCAATATCTTGATAGGCTGGACTGAGTTGGCTAGCCCCCACCCCCCCCCCCCCCCCCCCCCCCCCCCCCCCCCGGCTTTCTTACGTAAAGGACCACCTGCCTCTCTTACTTAAATGACCACCCCCGTCTTTCATTCTTTGATTGGATGACCTTAAAAAGAAAGAATAGCATTATCTATAATTCAGAGAGAAAAAACAAGATCCTCGAAGATCAAGATAGAACTCGCCATTGAAAGAGCAAAGTTCCCTGAAAGTGAAAGAAGAGAGGGACAACTGGAATCTACGCCAGGCAAAGCATTCTTGGTCCGTCCAACCAAACCTATTTATCGGGATTCGGCTACCTTTATTAGACCCTTAATCAATATGGCATTTCTATAGTACCTTTGTATTCTACCCGTGTCCCTCCCTCAATACAATAGCACAATTCTTCTTTTTAGGAGCAATATCTTGAGAGGGCAAATTGCACTTAGTAGAAAGCATATTACTTCCCGATGTATATTGTTGTTGGTTCATGCTAAAAAGTCAACTTAAGAAGAATGATACCTATATCTGGAATGTGTGATTAAGATTTTAGCTTGGAAAACTGCTGTCAATATCTATTAAGTGATAAGATAATATACGTCTATTACCACACTAGTATTTGTTTTCATTCACATGTACGGGTTCAGATAGTATTCAGTAAAGAATCTATAGCCATAATAAAAGCTCTGCTGCACTTTCAAAGACCTTGCAGCAACTGCAGTAGCCTATTCAGTCTGCTGCAGCCATCCCAGCCACTACAGCCACATCAAGCAAGTACTAACCACTTCTCATTTGAAGATCATGTTGCGTTTGAATCGTACTGAACTTTTGATTACTCTTTGTATAAGTATTGACAATACTATTAGAAGTTAAAATTTCTTTCTATGGAGACTTAGTCCTCCAAGTATGCTTATTTGACTCGTTGCTTAAATTCTTTCTTCTCTCCTTTGACTTCATTCCATCTATTCATTCTTTATGTAAACATATAACTTGTACAAATTTAGGCTATCGGACATTACATTCTTTTTTTTTCAAGCTTCTTGAGTGACAGGGTTGTCGAGGGTTATAGCGTGGCATTAGATTTCATTGCCTCGTTGGAAGGCGTCCATTATACTTTTTTGCCCTATATCAATTCTTTACAGCCTCAAGTTCTCTTAGGCCGATCTCGAGTTCTAACCGCTCTTTAAACCCAATTGCACCTAATTGGTTCATTTGTTGGTCTCTGTTGCATAGTCCAAACCGACTTAGATGGTTTTCTTTCATTTTATAATTTATACTTAATTGGCATCACCTCTAGCTTTCCACTAAAGAAACTGATAAGGGAAAAAAATTATGTACACAATAAAGAACTATATGTAAATTACGGGGCTAATATAGTTTGTGAAATTCAAATAGGAATACACATCGCCAATACTATTGGCGGTACATGCACTAATACCCGCCAATGTTACAAGCGGTCTGGCACGAAATCGCACGGTTTGGATGATTTTTTATTTATTTTACTTTTCATAATTTTTTAGTAATCAGACCGCTACTGAAATTGGCGGCTTGGGTGCCAGACTGACAATGCTATTGGTGGTCTGGATGCAAACTTTTTTTTTTTTCAAAATGCAGAAAAGAGTGGAAGTGAGGTTCTCTTATTTTTTACAACGGTTACATTTACAACAATCAAATTCAACCAATGTCTATATTTGTTTCCATATTTAACTTCACACAACACCCAAGCCCACTTCTATCCAGAAAGAACTCTACTTATACCCTCTTACTGAACCTCACTTCTCTTCAGAACCTCACTTCTATCCAAAACCTCTCTTCTCGCTTCTACTGTTCTTTACTGCAAACTTAAAATTCTTGCTAATCTCCAGAAGCAAAGCAGTTGTCTAGAGAACATTCTCTCCAGAAACAATTTTTTCTTCTGTGCAAACTTTTCTTTTCCAAAAGCTCTGTGCTAGCTAACCACAAACTCACAACATGGATGAAACCCTAGATATAATATGTTCGCATGGAGGTACACTAAATGATTTACGTACGATGGAGGTAGTACTCATTTTTTTAGTGAATCAGAATATTACATGACATAATTTAGAAAATCTTATTACCGATCGTTTTGTTATCCAATATCCCTTTGTAATAAGATACATTTTTTTGAAACCATTTTAATAATAGACAGTTAAGATTCATGAAATTGTGTTGATCGAAGTAATTTAGGTTTATCATGTATAAAGATTTACGTTACTCCATCATTACCAAAATTTGACGCAAATATCATTTCCAGTAATCAACATTTTTCTAGTAACCCAAGTTTTAATGTTTGTCCTAGTTCTTCAAACCAAATTGAAGAAAACAATGATTATAAATATAGGGATGATTTAATTGAAAATTTAGATGATAATACAATGATAGTTTACTTGTTAGTACTCTCGAATTATTTGTTGGAAAAATATTTAATTCTCGTACTAGTTTTAGAAATTCTATAAGTAATATAGCAGTTGAACATAATTTTACTTGCTTAACTAGTTTAAACAATGCACGTAAAATTATATATTCTTATGATGACCCAAATTATTTTTGGAGTGTACGCCAATGCTATTGGTGAAGGCGGAATATTTGTTATTAGTACATTAGAAAGTAGACATTCTTGTTTAGGTGGACTTACACGAGATGATAATCTATTAGCTACTACTACATGGGTAAAAGTAAGATTATTGGTAAAATAGAGAGAACAATTCCTATAGTCCAACACATTGTAGAATTTATGCTTAGAGATCATTGAATACATATTTCATATGCTAAAGCTTGGAGAGCCCGAGCATTATATGAAATTAATGGTAGTTATACTGATGCATACGATACTCTTGAAAAATATGCTTTCACAATTATTGAAACAAATTTCGATAGCAAATGTTTTTTTAAAGACCGTAGAAAATGATATCTTTCAAAGAATATTTATTTATTTCAATTCATGTATGAATGAGTTTTAAACGGTTGTTTACCTGTAATTAGTATTGATGCTACTTTTCTTACATCTAGATATCAAGGTAGTTTATTTGTTGCTTGTACTCACGTTCCTAACTATAAATTATGTCCAATTGCTTATGCAGTTGTTGAAAATGAAATCCTAACTCATGGACTTGGTTTTTAGACTATTTGAAAACTTTTTTAATCAATGGCTAGTATTTCATTTATATCGGATAAACATAAGGGATTAGTAAATGATATGCTTGCAAAATTTTCAAGCTCGCCACATTTTTTTTGTATTTAGCATTTTAAAATAAATATGGAAAGTAAAGCTACCGGAGTAACCAAAGTAAGAGTATATCAAGTATGGCGAGATAAAATTGCAAAATTTTACAATGAAACGGATTTTACAATGAACAGATGCAAATATGTGGCTTGAAAGAATTAAAATAGAGAACATGAGTATTTTTAACTGGATTATTGGTTCAGGTGATGAGACTCGTGTATTTGCGCATTGGTGAACAACCTATGCTCAGTGCCCTAGATTTGATATTAACACTTCAAATCTTTCTGAATGTTTAATAATTGGATTAAAAATTTGCGTGATAAAACCAATAACTATGGTACTTGATGCTATTAGAGCCAAGATTATATCACTTCATGACACTCACACACAAAATGCTGAAAATTTGAGTACCGATTAATGTCCGTGAATGCTTCAAAGTATGGCCCGCATCTGAAATGAACCACAACATTTTCAATTTTTGCGTATTGATAAATTTTTATTTGAAATATTAGATAATGAAACTGATAGAACATGTGGTTCGCTTAGACAGTAGATATTGTTCATGTTGTAGGTGATATCATACTTTTACCATGTGTGCATGTATGTTTTGTGTGTAAATATTGTAATATACCAATTGAAAATTATTACCGTGCTTAATTTTCTACTGAGAAATATAGAAGTAAATATGACCCAAGTATGAAACCAATTCCACTCCCTTACACTCCCTCAAAGTGAATTGGTTAAGAGGTCAAATTGGAGTACCAGTTCTACGCCTCAAAATTGGAAGACCGAAAAAGAACCGCATGATGATGAAAGATTTATCGACAAGAGATATCCATTGCGGCAATTGTGGTGGGTTAGGACAATAGAAGGAATTGTAGAAACCAACCGATAGTATATATATATATTTTTATCCATTGTGTTGTAATTAAACTTGTTCCTGTGTACAATTGGTTAATTTTTCTGGTTTATTGTGTAAAGTAGACATTCTTGTGTTGTAAATTTTTTCCAAATGAATAAAAATTTCTAGTTTTTATCTTCGAGAGCAGAAATTAACAGAAAAGGAACATCAAAGCTAGTTAGAAACATAACAACTAGTAGAAATAACAAAAATTAACAGAAATAGGAACAAACAATTGTCTGAATTCTTAAGGGTACTTTAAAGAAGGATATCTCGAGTACTTGATATGTAGAAACAATTGTCTAGATGTTTACATAGTGTTTCAATTCCATAAGAAGGTACCCATGTCAATTGTTTTCCACAATGCATGCATCGAATATGAGTTGAATCCGATAGTCTTTTTTGGCCCTTCATGTTCCTCACTATAAACTTTGCTAAAGTGTTCCCAAACCTTCGACAAATTCATAGGACGATGTAAATTCTTAGGATGACACCCTCCTCCTCCGTTGTCTTGTTTATTTTCCATGGCGATGAGAGAAAGAGAGATCATAGGATAGAATGTGATGGCACAAAAGTTGCAACCCATCAATGTATAACTTTAAAAATTCTTACTGATATAATACGACCATTATGACAATATCTATTAAGACTTTGCTGGCATGTAGTGTGAAATATCTCATCTGGAACACTAAATGGCTGCATCTAACCTATTATATGTTAAAACTTGAAAAAAAAGAGAGTAAATGAGCAAAAATAAATTTTACATCCAGACCGCCAATAGCATTGGTTGGCGGTCTGATTGCTAAAAAATTCCTCCAAACCGTTGTTACTGCTGGCAGTTTTGCGCCCATACTGCCGGTAGCATTGGTTGGCGATGTGTATTCCTATTTGAATTTCACAAACTATGTTACCCCTTACATAATTTATATATAGTTCTTTATTGTGTACGTAAATTTCTTGAAAAAAAATCAAAAAACTTGTTGTGACACATGACGTTGTCCTTGTTAGAAATAATGGGCAAATAAGGATGGCCAACTTTGCATCAAGATTCAAAGTATTTGCCGATATATATTGGTATCGGCCGTATCGGATCGGCTATGACCAAGTCCGATTTGATACTGACCAAAAATATCGGTAACGGTCGATCCAAAATAAAAATATTATATCGACCGATACGTATCCGATATGGACCGATATAGATCGATACAAAGTTACAAACCGATTTTCAGTCTAAATTCAGTCTAGCAATTAAAAAAATCCTTCAATAAATCAACAAACAACATGAAAAATTGCAGAAATTCAGTAATCAAACCAACAAAAAGCAAGAATCAAAGTATCACAGAAATTTACATGTTAAATCTAACAAAAAGAGTGCATAACTATATAAATAAGATGAAAATTATCTCCAGCCCCCTTCTCCGTTGTCGTCGCCACCTCTAGTGCTCGTGGAGAGCCGTCGCCACCTCCGGTGATCGTGAAGAGCCGCTTTGGAGAGATGGAGGCGAAGAGGAGTTCTTCTTTCGAGAGATGTAGACGGAGAGAGAGAGAGAGAGGAGAGGAAAACATAGGCTGAACTCTCTCTCTCTCTCTCTCTCTCTCCTCTCTTTAGGGTTAACTATGGGATCCACATCCATTTGTATGTGAGTTCGACTACAGAAACTCAAATAAGAACTTGCAATAGTGGGTCCCGCTTTGTGGAGTTGGGTGAAAATGTGGGGTTTGAGAATTGGGCGAGTTCTGAACTTTTTGTGTAAATTGTGGATATGGTAGTGTTTATAATGTTCAATAAATAATGGTTTTGGAGATCAAAATTTTGTGGTTGGGCAATTATGGACAGTCCTTGGGTTTACTAGGAATAACCATGGGTGCCTTTTGGTTTACAACCAATGTTTTAAAAAGCCGGTCCAACCGTTAAATCATTGGAGTGGGCTCGTTTTAAGGTCTAACTGGTTGGACCGGCCGGTCATCGATAGCGATCGAAGATTTTCAGTTCGAGTGTTGTTGGTTCGCAACTATGATTTGGGACAAGATGCACCTTCCACTCTTAGTTAGAATTAGCCTTTAGTGGTATATTTGTATTTCTTTAGTCCAACACACATTGTAGAATTTATGCTTAGAGATCATCGAATACATATTTTATATGCTAAAGCTTGGAGAGCCCGAGAGAATACACTATATGAAATTAATGGTAGTTATACTGATGCATACGGTAGTCTTGAAAAATATGCTTTCACAATTATTGAAACAAATTATGATAGCAAATGTTTTCTAAAGACCGTAGAAAATAATATCTTTTAAAGAATATTTGTTTATTTCAAGACATGTATGGATGAGTTTTAAACGGTTGTTTACCTGTAATTAGTATTGATACTACTTTTCTTACATCTAGATATCAAGATAGTTTATGTGTTGTTTGTACCCACGTTCCCAACTATAAATTATATCCAATTGCTTATGCAGTTGTTGAAAATGAAATCCGAACTCATGGACTTGGTTTTCAGACTATTTAAAACTTTTTTAATCATGTCTAGTATTTCATTTATATCGGATAAACATAAGGGATTTAAAAATAATATGCTTGAAAATTTTTCAAACTCACCACATTTTTTTTGTATTTAGCATTTTAAAATAAATATGGAAAGTAAAGCTACCAAAGTAACCGAAGTAAGAGTATATCAAGTATGGCTAGATAAAATTGCAAAATTTTACAATGAAACGAATTTTACAACAAAACAGATGCAAATATGTGGCTTGAAAGAATTAAAATAGAAAACATGAGTATTTTTAACTGGAGGTGATGAGACTCGTGTATTTGCGCATTGGTTAACAATCTATGCTGAGTGCCCTAGATTTGATATTAACACTTCAAATCTTGCTGAATGTTTAATAACTGGATTAAAAATTTGCGTGATAAACAATAACTATGGTACTTGATGCTATTAGAGCCAATATTATATCACTTTGTGACACTCACACACAAATTGCTGAAAATTTAAGTACCGATTATTGTTTGAAAATGCTTCAAACTATGGCCCGCATCTTAAATGAACGACAACAATTTCAATTTTTGCATATTGATAATTTTTTATTTGAAATATTAGATAATGAAATTGATAGAACATGTGGTTCGCTTAGACAATAGATATTGTTCATATTGTAGGTGATATCATGCTGGAGGAAATGGATGCTGATTATAAACCATTTTAGAAGTAGCCTTTAGTGATATATTTGTATTTCTTTTCGTATATGTAAACTATTTATAATAAAAAAATAACATAGGAAATTCTTAAATAATGCATAAATGTGTAAACTATTTTTTCTATTTTTTTACTAATTTATTAATAATTAGTTAATATTGCCGATACAAGAAAATCCGATACCACCGATATTACTGATACCGGTACTAATACAAAATGTCCGATATCGATACCGATACTTTGAACCTTGCTTTGCATACACATGATGACATGGTTACAGTAATATAGTTTTGGAAATTTCTAATTGAAGTTTGGAAGTTGGGTCTGATTCGACAAGAGATGGGGCAAAATTCGGTATTGTTATGCACATATTGACATAGGTCTAACCTCCATGTCCTTTTTCCTCATTTTCTTAGCATCAGGAGCAATGATTTGCTCTTTTTCCAATTTTGAAAGCCTTAAGGCACTTTACGTCATTGACTACATCAAAATTTTCATTTGAACTCCATCTTTCATGGTTACCCAAAAAAACCAAAAAGAGAGGGAAAAAAAACCCAATTGATTTTGTTTCAGTTGGCATTATGTTGTAAAGCACATATGAGAATGATAGCTGGAATGCTTATTCGCCTTTCTAAGATCATTATATTGCAGTTGTGTGACTCACTTGGGATTTTATGCTTGTAACCCAATCTCAAGAGTTCCACTTGTGCCAATAAGGTGCTGATTTTGAGTGATTCTATGGTACCTCCAGTTCGTTGTCCTAGTTGAAATTTGAATGACTTTCATTCATCTTTTTCCAGAATTCTGACGAGTCTTTGTTCGTTTTCTCTTCTGTCATGTTCTCTAGTTATTTCTTGTTGCTGTTATCCATTTGTATTCATTTGATTGATGCCTTCCTCATGCATGATATTGTTCAGGTACATAGGTTAGAGAGTTGTTTGGTGCACAATCTATGTTGTTTTAAGAAAATTAATTTCTTGAATTAACTTACTAAATTAAAACCCGGATCCTAAGAACATTGGATTATCATGTAATTGATTTAGTGGGAAATCAGAGCTAGCAATATTTATAATGTCTCTCCATGACTATAAGCATTACTATTTAGGATACACATATAATGAGCTTGTCAAGCCTCTTCTTTTGGCCTCTTTCTTAGTTTCGTGACACATAAATGGTTTTTTTGGGGGGTTCTAACTTAATTTGTCTTGACAGTAAGTAAAAAACTCCTGCTCAAAGCACGATCCTTTACTAGGAGTTCAACTTAAGTTACATGCTGATTAGTTGATTGCCATTGCCAACTAACCCAAAGGAAAAAGAAAGAGAGATGGTCACTTAGTCGTAGGTACACCTGCAGGTTAAATTCTATGTTATTTGAATCTTGCTTTTGCATGTGCTATAAGTTGGTATTATCCTCATCTAGGTTATCTTGCTTATATTGTTATCTGAATTATTTGATGGAAGTAAATTATTGATCCGTAATACTAAATTAATAAATCTAATACTGCAAGATGTATAATCCAGGTAAAAGGACTTACCAAAGAAGAACTTGCCACACGGAGCGATTTGGTTCTTGCGCTACCAGAAAGGATTCAAGCCATACCGGACGGGACTGCAACTGCAGCAAAACAAGGTGGGGGGTGGACGGCATCAGCTTCACGCAATGAAATTAAATTTGACTCAACTTCAGGTGACTCACTGTAGTTCTGTTTATCTAAATTTCATAACCTGTCTTAGCAGCACTTGATGCCTGGAAGTTGGCCATCAACTTTCGCATTTTTGCAACTTGTTACCATAAACTATTTTTATTAGCATTTTGCTGCCGTAAACTATTGTTCTTCTACACTTGGCTACCATAAAACCGTTAACAGATAACATGAGAGACCATCTTGCCCATCTTATTCTTCCTCATTCCTCCTTGTAAACAAGTGTTTGACAAGAGACTTCTGCAAATATGCTTGCTTGGGTTTTTCTTCTATGCACCTCTCCTCTCCCTCCCAAGGGGATGATAAGGAGAAAGAAAATGCATCTCCCTCTTCTTCTGCTTCTACTGCTTTCTTTTCCCACCCAATACCCATCATTTCTCCATCTATTGCACTCATATTTATACAACAACAACACTTTTATCTTGCAGTCTCTCTCTCTCTCTCTCTCTCTCTCTCTCTCGGCACTGAGAAGGAGCAAATTAAAGAAGAAAGTTCCAATTGATTACCAATTTACCCACATAGCAGTTAATTTTCTACTTTGTTGAATGGTGTTCTTGTTAAAAACAGATGAGGAAAACTAGTTGTGTTTTTTGCTTCCATCAGAGTAAACAAACTCCCACCTTTCCTTTATTACTTTGTTTCCTTATTGCTCTTTTCTTGTTGTTTGAAAATCAATTTTGACGAAGGGAAAGAAAGAATTTTGGGGAGACGCAACCGTGTTGGTGTGTAGGCAGAGGTTGTGGGCCGCGCAGCTTCTGTTTGAGGGGTTGCCGGAGTTAGGGTTATGATTAGATAGGTTGGGAGAGAGAGAGGAGATGGATATGAGTGGAATTATTTTGTACTTTAGGGGCAAATTTGTCCAATTTGGTCGTATTTTGCACATGACACTCAAATCTGACTGAACTTTAATAGATGGTAGTTAAGTGCAAACTTTTTGAAAGTTCATGGTAGTTATATGCTATTACAAATACTTCATGGTAGCAAGACCATGAGGGACTAATGTCATTTCCTATAAGAAATGAGTACCATACACTCATACCTTAACCAGTCTCCGTTGTCGGCTAAGAATGAAGGACAAAAATGCTAATATGACAGACACATAAGTAATGTTCTGAACTTCGCTAAAGAATGCCTAAAGAGAAACATAGGTTGGATGGTATTTAACCTCATTTTGGTGAAAGATTGAAGTACTTTTCTGTAATTTCTTTTTTTTTACTTATCCTGTTCCATAAATCTAATACGAAGGTTTTATACCTTGTGTTCACATGAGAGTTTCTCATTTCTCGGGAAATATTGATAATGAACTAATACATATAATTATGCAAGAAATGTTGACTACTATCATCATTAAGTCTTGGTGAGAAACTTGCTTAGTAGTAGAAGTTAATCATGCAAGAGTATCTAGTTAGGTTTTGATAATGAAAAGAACCGCAATGGTTGCTGAGATTGGGTTGCCCACTATCTGAATTAATTTCCACTGGGAAGTTATATATCTTTTCATCGTATTTGAAATGGAAATATAGTTTCATATGATAGATACAACAACAACTCCTTTATTCCACTGTTTGAATCCTCTTTTCCATTTGTCTCTGTTAAGGGCAGTATCTTCTGTAACGCTAACACAACAATATCATTCTTTAACACTTCAAATCATGTTTGTTTAGGCCTACCTATGGTCCTCCATTAACTACTATATTATCGCTCCTCCTTGCATAAACATCTATTGGTTTGCATTGCACATATCCAAATCACCTAAGTCGATTTTCTCTCTTCTTGTTCTTAATTGACGCAATCTTAACTTCTCATGGATACACTCATTTCTTATTATATCCTTCAATGTATTGCCACTCATCCATCTTAACATTTCCCTTTTCACTACATTAACTTTTTGGACATGTTTCTTAATCGTCTACGTTGTATGGGGTAGGGTCTAAAATTAGAGGGACTGGACGGGGTGAAGACGCTAAAAATAATGAATTTAAAGTTTCTACATACCACATATAATGAATATAAAGTTTCCATATGTGCTTGCTGATACTAATTGTAAATTATCTATTCATTATTTCTGCATAGTACCAAGATGAAAGCACTCTCATTTACTACTCAATACTAATTGTGAAGTTATCTATTCATTAGTTCTCCATAGTACCAAGATGAAAGCACTATCATTTAGAATGCCCTAAAAATTTCTTTTCATTACCAAGTTTCTTTTCCATCGTCTTTAGAATGCCCTAGAAATTTCCTTTTTGCTACTTGCTTGATATACTTAGACATGTCATACAATATACCATATAATATTAGTATCCTTTTCTATGTGTCAGCTTTCTTTATTATTTTTTATTTGAGTAGTATTAAATTCTCTTTTCAAGTTCCCCATCCAGTCCTCAAATCTCTTATTTATCCAGGTCTTTCTTCCATTTTCTAATATTAATATATAATACCATCAACCCTTGTTTGTTGTGTGATTAAGTTCTCTCTGTCTAATTTTGTAATTTGTACATGCTCGTGTATCTACCTACCTTCTAGAAGAAAGAATCTCTCTGTTTTTATATTGACCCATTCTTAAAAGTAAATGTTTTTCTTCCTAAAGTAAGTATTTTCCATTATAAGATTACACAACAATGTAAAAGAAGGATCCTCTTACCCAATTACTAATTCCATATCCTAATCTTATATATAATAGGAAAACTGCTAGGTTCCACAGTGGAACTTTCATGTTCCAAAAGTACCCTTCTCCAATCTTATATATATCAAGATGTACTTAAATTAACTAGGAATAAAACATGTAAATTCTATAACTCCCCACTAACATAATTACTAACCACTAATAATTACATACTTCCAACTACAATAAATGTTCATATCAAAAATAAATTTACTTTAAAATATTTACTACTATTTCAAAATGGATTTTCATGCAAGTATACATTTAGAAGTGAGAAAAAACAAACAAATAAAAGAGTCAAAGACGTGTGTAACCTCTAATATTTCATAATTGACGGTCTCTTTTACAACCTGGCCATTTAATCTCCTTCATTATGTCACTTTTTTCCTTTATGATATTCCTTGAATCAAACTATAATTATATTCCCAAAAATTCCTTTAAATATTTTGATGTATTCCTACTTGGGGATATGCGTTAATGCCAGTAATAACATCCCCAACTCAAAACTTTATCAAGATAGTCCTATCTCCTATTTTTTATATTTACACTTCTTTCTTTATATATATATATATATATATATATATATATATATATGTCACGTCCCGATCTCTCGCAGGATTGACCGTCCCCGCTGAACGCGAATTACGGTGCCAACGCTCCCGCAGGACAATCGTTCTCATCAAGATGTGATGCCGCACGAGCATAAGCTGTACCCGCGCAAGGCCACGTACTGAACATGCGATGAAATAGCTAAACCACAGAGTCGCACATATAGTCCCCAATGCTGCGGAATAAGAAACCGAACGTACGATTGATAACAAGTTCACAGAGTCGTCATAGCGGAAGCATTGAAACAAACACAAGTATGGAATGAAATCAAAACGCTTTATTGATATAGAAATAATATTACGAGCGGCGCTAGGCCGATATTACAAGTTGCTCATGCTCTCTCTCTCGAAACAATAAAGACGTGCCAAGTGGTTTACAACATGGGATGATACATGAGATGATATATAGGCGATGTCCTAACATTATGTCTTGTATATGTGCTTCAGCTCCGGACGCAACACTCCAAGGCTTCAGAGTTAGCTCTATGCCTTAGCACGCACGAAGGGGTTTCCGCATCGAACGAGGTTCTCCCGCATCCTGCAAGCAATCTGATGGGTTATCAGTACATTGAATGCACTGGTGGGGAGGCTTCTCGCTCGCTCGACAAATCCAAACACGATATATTAGTCTTACATACTAACCCGCTAGCATTTTCGTAAGGCTATCCTGGTTCGCACGTAACTTGCAAATCCTTGGCACGAGTCTATTTCCATAAAGTCTGACACAGCTCGGCACAAAGGCCTACACATAACTATCTCGTTCAACCGATCATCCCCGTTGGACGTGATATCACCATGCCAACGCTCCCGCGGGATAATCGCCCTCATTCGGACGTGACGATTGTGTGAGCCTGGAGTTGCGCTCGCACAAGACAAGAACGTCAAACGTTATGGTTATCATCAAAACGACCAAGACACCTTATTGTTATACTTCGTTTCATCCAAGTTATATATTAATCCATCAAGCCATACTCATCTAATAACCATTCATGTCGTGATCATAATTCGTCTAGCCAAATTGTCTAACTTCAATGTTATCGTTCGATCAATCCGTAGTCTACCTCTAGCAATCCTCAAACAACTAAGTTCAAATTCTCTAGCCAAAGTTTATTCACCTTCGTTACGTTCTATTTCAACGAGCCTGTCTGCAAGCAACGAGATTGTGCAAAGCCTAGAACGAGTATTGATTAATTAGTTAAAGATTCAAAGGTCTCGTGCGAGAGTTGGGTCGAACGATTGAGAATGTGTTGAGCAAGTGATAAGGTTTATATCGAATAAGGATTCAGAGTAATGGAATTAATATCTTGGTCGAGGAAACTTAGTGGATCGTACGCGCGATTTCGAATTAAATCAAACGGATTGAAACTTGAGTTTGAGACGAAATACTCGAGGATGCAATCGGAGTCAGCGCGATGGGAGATAGCGCGCATGGAAAACTTGGAGTTAGAAGGATATCGCTCAATATAATTTAGCTTGAGTATAGACGTTGTGGTTTCGAATTTGAATGAGTTGATACGATTGAAACGTCATGTTGTTTGAGGAACGAATATAGACGAGATTGGACTTAATCTTGAATTTGGACGAACGATCTTGAATCTAGTTCGAAAGATAACATTCGACATCAGGCCCAGATGAGAACGATTATCCCGCGGGAGCGTTGGCATGGTGATTTCACTTCAGCGGGAATGATCGAACTCACGGGAGATCAGGGCTTAACATGTTCGATGATTGTGCATACACTGCTTTCTTTATATATATATATATATATATATATATATATAATTCCTTTTTCCAATTATGCTAGGTATCTGTCTTAAAGATAAAAAAGAAGAAACAATTAAACAAAATGCATGTTTTTTTACATTTCCTGAAATGTTTCCAGAACACACTTACCTGGAAAGTGCTATGCCTTGGTAGTTACTGGTCCAGGGCGGGGATTCTACTCGTCTTTACTTGTGATACATGTGGGATAGGTTCAATTGGTTCACCAATTCGGTTTGCTTTAATCTTAGAAATACTACTTGGATTGATTCTAGTTATTTAGTTCAAAATCAATTCAATGATTATGTTATCGGATGGGGAAAACATTATATAAAACATAATAAAATTCAGAATACATTGCTTTATTTCATTCAAGACGTAAAAATTCGACTTTTCGTAACCGTACATAAACTAGAACAAAAAGTTCCAAAAAAAATGTCGAAAGCCTTCAACCTTACACAAAATATTACATGCAACACAAACCACCACAAGCTCTTCTTTGCATGAACATCATGCAAAAAAGAGTAGTGCTTCATGAGGTTGTGAGACCCATTGAGGCAACGAAGATATATAGCTGCTGTACAAACTACAATTTTAAACTTCATAAGAAATGTTGTACCTTTGAAGCTCCAACTTGACAAAAAAATTCAAAACAAAATTCCCCAACTTTAACTGACATTGAAAAAATCTTCTGTATAAGCAAGTTTAGAATGAGATTTCAACGAAAGATACAGATCTCGCCAAATTTGGCAATCCATATCGTGTACCATAACAATCCAGATTGGCAATGTACACCGAACTGGAATGCTCATACAGGAACATGCTTTGATGTGGATTAGGGTATAGCACGTAAGTATGTTGTAAAAGTTGTTCATGAAAAAAAGCTGGTTTCTCTGTGTCCTCGTAACAGGCATATTGTAACTGTGCCAGGTTTATTAGTTGATTGAGTGGCAAGTCATTCTTTAGTTCAATTTGGTTTTCTAAGGTAAGGTTCAAGCAGTAAGCGATTTCCTTAATTCAGACACTTACTAACCTTTAATTGGCCAATTTTCCTTTTTATGGTTTGAATTCATAATTTTTATTCTAACAAAACTAATTTGCATTGAGCTTTCATTACTTTTCCCCATTTTCAACTATTTTGCTCTTTAAGGAGTTGTCTACTTGCAGATGGAAGGTTTGATAGTGAGTACTTCCAGCAAACAGAAGAAAGTAGCCAGTTCAGGCAAGAATATGAGATGCGCAAAATGAAACAGGCAAGTGGTTTTCCTTTTATGCACATGGGATGTAGGAATCCATTCCTATTGGTCCACATGTGCATGGTTCATATAGGAATATAAGCCTATGGCTCATATCCCGTTTACCATATATATATATATATATATATATATATATATATATATATATATATATAATGAATTTTTAGAAGTTGCTGTATTGATGCACCTGGTACTCGTACCGGTACCTGTGCTTCATAGTATAAAATTGTGGCATTTTCTTATACAAGTCCTGGTGTCCTAGTAATCTGTTTTAAGACATGTCCAGTAAGCTGCCAATTAGGATTTGGCCATGTAATGTTTCATTCAAGGTTCACAAGATTGGTATCGGATTCGGTTCTGTACTCTTTTTATGAGCATCAGTATTTTGAAATATGAAAAATAATAATTAGTGTCAATTTCTTTTTAAATTGTTTCAGGATCAAGGGCTGGATGTTATAGCTGAAGGATTGGATACATTGAAAAACATGGCCCATGACATGAATGAGGTCGGCTTGTATTTTATTTGCTTGTTTGATTAAGAAACAATTCAAAGCTAATCCTTTCATTTTAAATGTGCAGGAATTGGACAGACAGGTCCCTTTAATGGATGAGATCGACTCAAAGGTCATTACTTTTTTCCATCAATATATAGTTCCTAAAACTTGATCGAGTAACGTGAGATTGGCCTTGTATTAATGAGGATAGTTTTTGTGCTCATAGGTTGACCGAGCCAATGCAGATTTGAAAAATACTAATGTGAGACTCAAGGAAACAATTAATCAGGTAAGTTTTATGCTTTCTAAGACATTTGTTCATTTGAAATAAAGCTTTTTTTGTTTTAACTCGAGTCATTATTTTGTTTTGTTTTAGATGAGATCAAGTCGAAACTTTTGCATTGATATCATCCTTCTTTGCATCATTCTGGGGATTGCTGCTTATCTCTACAAGTAAGTTTCTCGAGAACTTTTGCTTCAAAGTAGCACTGACACTTCTTATCTCATAAAACTTCGTTTACACAATTGTGTGCTTACCTTCTCACTCGGTTTTCTTTTCTTTACTTTTTCTGGCGAAACCACCATCTTCTTTTTTTCCTTTTAGCTCATAAATGGGTACACATTCACTCCTGAGATTCCTATTCTGGTCGCATGCCCGAATCTGGATCCAATTTCACTAAGCAATGACAAACTTGAAGCGTTTGCTTCTTCGCCTCCTGTATATATCCATATGAATAGATTCTTCTAGCTTTTGCCTTCCCTAACAGTCTTCTTTTGTACAGTGTATTGAAGAAGTGAAATGCATGGAGTAACACTTCATTGAAGATTCTTGGTAGCAAACTCCTGTTTCATATGAAAAATCACCTTGCCTGCCTTCTTTCCTTCTCTACGGTCATGTATTTATTTGAGTGTGTTTCCTTGTTTGATTTATGGTGACTTTCCTTTGTGCAAAACTGACTGCCAATTCTTCTTGGTATATGTAAAACTGACAAGGAAGGAAGGCGTGAAACTAAGATCTTTGACAAAACCTTGATTTTGATAGGGGGCATGGAAGACTGATACTTGATTTTCCACTGTCGATGCTTCTGGGTTGCAACTTTCCTTCATAACGAGTTGAAAAATATCAGACTGAACAAATTCTCAAGTACATTTTCAAACGAGGATTATGCAAAGTTGTCGCCTTCTTCTTGACCATGAACATCTTTGCATTGTTTGTCAAAGGTCATCTATTGAGCACTGGCAAAATTAGCACCATTACATTGAGATAACATTATCTTTAGACTTGGGTAATGGTGCTATTGAGTTCACTTTTCTATGATGTGCTCTACCATGGAGGTCAAGATTTTGTGCCATTCCTGAGTATCCTCAGTTTTGTTTTCCTTTCCGCACCATGGTTTGCCTCTCCTTTTTAACTTTTGACTTTTATCTCATTTTCCAGTAAGTCTGTGGGGTTGTAGTAACTCTGTGGAGTTGTGGCATGTTGGTTATGATGGGAGGTGTACACGGTTCGAATACTCTCTTAAAAAATTAGTTCCTAATTCGGAGAAAATGACATAATATATATATATATATATATATATATATATATATATATATATATATATATATATATATAATGTTCCAGTAACTCTTTTAAGTGAAAGATACGACCATCGCCGTGGCGGCTGCTGCCATGCTCTATACATGATTAAACACATTCAATCAAATGCCAAGCAAGTTGCAGTTTCTAAATGAAAATGTAAACTCTAGACGTGGACTCGAAATCTTCTATGGAGTTCCCTGAGCAAAAATAGTAGTTAGAAAGTATTTTAATCTTAGACTAATTTGCTACTAAATATCATGAATTAAAGTTTGTAATTAGCTACCGTGAACTTTATAAGTTGATACCATAAAATTTCTAGGTACCTTCGTTGTAATTTTTGCCACGTTTATTTTTCATGCCACGTTTATTTTTGCCACGTTTGTTCCTCAAAAACTTCAAATTATCAATGCATTCTTATTCCTCCTCTTTCTCCCGTCTAGACCTAATCCTCCTCTCTGTACTGCCCACCCTTTCCCTCGACCAGCCGTAAAATAGATAAGTTGGTAGTATTTAGTTGCAAAAAATCAAAGTCCACAATAGGTGACAAATCTACCGAATTGTGATTAAGCTAAAGAAAATACAATCAGTTAGATTCTGGTTATAGTTCTCAAACATCAGTCTCAAGTACGATGAGCTTAGCACTTGTACCAATAATTCTCATATATAGTGATTCAATTGATTATTCTGACATCTCTACACTGTGTACAAATTGATTTTCCACAAGTTTTGAGATTTAATTGGCCTCCAAGTCGCAGTCAGAGGACGACAACATCACGTCGGTGTCACAATTACCGGTCATGTTTCTTTGTTTAGGAGTCTTAAAACGAACCGTAAGAGGAAATTTGGATAGCCTCAAGACCGCTAATGTCCCTGTCACACCAAGATTATGTGCTCATAAATCTCCCCTTCAACCAGCAGCCTAAGCAATTTTAATTAGGGTTATTAAGTTTTAAGTATAATATTCGAAATTTGTATTTTAATTTTTACATTATCCGAAAAATGATTTGGTGCTCGTCCTTACCTTTGACTTGAGCTGATCGACCAAAACGGAGATAAAGCAAAATTTGAATATTATGGAGATCTAAAAGAGCGGACAGTGGAGATGGATGGCGGTAACCAGGTCTGGTACGACTCTCATACGAGACTGTTCGGTTGAGATAGGATATAAATGAACAACTAACGAGATCTAACGGTCATTCCAAATCAATCTGCAGAGCGAGATCAAAAATTCTCTTCTGAAATTATAACATAGAGATCAAACGTAAATATAAATATTATATAAGATCCTAAAATTAAATAACACTGTTAATTAGTGTATGTGTATTCCAATGCTTACGAATTATTCGAGTCATTTTCGATCGACCACGTGTATTCAACCTTTCTTGCAATTGAAACAACGTCGCTATGTATCCTTCTTGGATCGTGTTCCAAAAATTTACTATTTTATTATTTTTTTTCCACCGACGAAGGTAATCAAGGAAACATAATTATGTCATGAAAGAATATTAGGAGCACATTTATTGACAATTTATACTAAAGCGCATGCATGCTTGGCTTTCGTGGAGGCTATCTATAATTGGAATATATATTAGTGTGTCATGAATTTTTTTCTTTTACTCGATTCTAGTATACATGTACATATGTTGTATGTATTTTATATTATCTGAAACGCACATTTTTATTTTATTTTTTACTACTTTAAGAGAGCAAAATCTACTTAATTTTTAATCTTTTAATTTCTTTTGATCGGGATCCGTTTTCATTTAGTCAATGTCGAGGGAGATTTTTTTTTCTTTTTTTCTTTTAGCTCTTGCTATTATTGTTATTTATTGACTCCATTGTTGATGCCAGAAAAAGAGTGATCGATAGTCAGAATGGATAGTACAAGTCACAGTGAGGTGGCCTACTGATTGACGGAGAGAGAGAGAGAGAGAGAGAGAGAGAGAGGTGACGTTGTTAGTACTACTTTGTCAGGGAAAATCAAGTAAAATCTAAAGTTCCTTTGTTTTTCTCTATTTAGTAGGTTTAACTTTTAGGAGTTCATTGTTAAGGATCCAATGTTTGCACAAGTAATAAAAATGATATAATTTGCATGGCACATGAAAAACTCTCAGTTGATTTCACTAGAAAGTCTTTTCTAGATAGAAATATTTTAGCAAATATTTTTATTTTAAATATAAAAACTAATATATATTTTTACTGTTTAAAAAAAAGAAAGCAAATGTCTCCATTTATGTACCGAATAGTTAAAACAGTAATGTATACCTCCACTGTTTTAATGGAATTTTTGATAGTTTTGCAAAAAATAAAAATATTTAGTAATTTATTTTTAAAATAGTAGAAATATATATTAGTTTTTATATTTTAAATGAACTTATTTGATAAAATATCTCTTTCAAATACAAATTGGGCTAGTACCAACACTGAGCATATTTATCCACAAAAAATTAAGGGGTCAATACCATCGCCATATGCGTAATTTTTTCTTTCTTTCTTTTTTTGGTTTTTCGGTTGGTAGAGTTTTTTGTTCGTTTGGATTTGTTTGATGGAGTTTGTTATCATCAAAATAATCTATTTATTATCTATATAGATAATTTGGTATTTAAAAAAAAAAATTAATACATAATTTTATTTCTGCTATTATAATACAGCTTAGAAACGAGTTAAAAAAATGAGTAGTCTAAACTGTTTATATATCATCAATTATTAACATAAAAAATTTAAAAAATGCTAATTACCCCATGTGTTTTCAGTTGAGATAAAAAATTAAAAACTACCAGAATATATAACAAATCATAAATATATATAATTTTAAATTTATTTAAACTAAACTATATGGTATTATCTAATTAAACATATATTCAAAAAAATATTTATAACAAATTATAATTAAAATATATTCAAATGATATCTAAAATATTCTAATATAATTTAAGTTTTTATCTTTTTTTAATAATATTATTTTTTTATACGTGCAATACTAATATCAGTTGGCTTGAAAACGACTCAAAATTTGGCCATATATACAGTTTGTAAATATTCCATTAAATATTTCTAAAAATTAACTAATTATTTTACTATCTAATATGATTTAATTATAATTAAACATCTATAACTTATCTGGTAAGGTAAGAGATATTTTACTTGGTTGCTTAAGTTCAATTCCTATGGACTATAATATTTATAAATAAATTTATATTTAATTTTTTTAATAATTTTTTTTACTCGCGTGTAATACAAGTGGACATTACTATTATATACAAATTTTCTATAGATATTATATAGATTAAAATAGTTATTTATAGTTACTTACGTTATCATCCAAATTATCTATTTGTTATGTATATAATATCTATTTAAAATTTGTATATATAAAATTATTTATTTGATTTCATTTTAAATAAAATAAATTTTTTTTATGAATAATAATAAATTATCTATAGTGACATCACAAAAAATACAATATGAATAACACCGAATAAAAAATATTTATTTAAAATATTAAATTCAAGAAATTTAAATAACACCAAAAAAAAAATTCAAATAAATAGTGATATCAATTAATTTCCTCCCTAAACATTTTGGGCATTATAAATTTTGGATGATAACAGATCTGATATTAACTATTTGTTAATTTTTTTTATGGATATATATATATATATATATATATATATATATATATTGGTTGAGATTAAAAGATGTAGATCTCACCAATTAATCTCACTCACTCAGTTCAATTCTAATTCAACCCATATAGTATGGTTCCATAATATAAAACCATTCGGACGGTTTAGATTTAGATTAAGATCTCAACAATAAATTGGTTACTTTAATAATCTAATTTAAACCATCAAAAAATATAATTCAACAGTTGTTATTGTAATAAAAAAAATAAAAATAAAAAAAAAATTAAGTGCGGAAATTCCGAACATCGGAAATCGAATTTTTCCTTCCGTCCTTTTGGGAGGCCTTGTGCTGCCCATCCTTCGTCAACACACTATGTATATAGAAAACTCTCCAATTTTATAGGATAGTCTGCATTATTATTGGAGAATAAATAGTCATCCGGAGAAATAAAATGGATGCATACATATGAGATTCCGAAAAAGGTCTCTCCTCCAGAAGAGCAGAAGAGCATCGTATCTAGTTTTTAACCTAGGAAAAATCCGAAACTTACAAGTCCCCGCACACGTAGGAGTGCAATATAAGGACTAAATTGGAGTCCGATCAGATAAATTTGTTTATATGTTGGGTTAAAATTAAAGACATTCATATTCAAATTCGGATTCTGATTAAAATATTTGATTGGATCAAAAATTAAATTGAACTTTGATTTATGTGTTAAATTATCAAAAACATTTGAATATATATATATATATATATATATATATATATATATATATATATATATATATATATATATATATATTGTTTTATATTTCTGAAATAAAAAATTTAAACCTAAATTTTGATGGGAACGGGGTCCATCCCCATGATCAATAAACATTGATTTAATCCATGAAAATCGGTCACCCATGGTTGGGTTCGACCAAGTACTTAACCATTTTTCTGGGTGTAGTTTCTATGACAAGATTCAGTTTTGTGAGGCTATTTCGAAGCTGTTGCAATCATTATTTGGCTCGGTCTTCAATACAAAAGTTATTGAGAAAAGTTTTCTCTTTCATCCAAGCTTTGAACCAGATCATTTGGAGGTGTATTGAAGAAGTTATGACCATCTGAAGTAGCATATCTATTCATATTCTGCATGCATTCAGCTTGCATGTAACATTGATGATAGATGGACGAATCTTGGGAGAATGAACGAATCTTTCCTTTGGACTTCTCCATGCAACGAATGTGATGTACCTAAGAGGCATATCCTCCCTATAAATATAAGAAATGTGGTAAAAGTTGATCACAACAAGTAACAAGAAGAACAATACACAACTTGTAATCCTCACACTTGTAATCCACCTCATGTGAGTTCGTGAGAGAAAGTGATCCTCAAGTTAGGTTGTACCAACTTGAGAGAATGCCCTTGTAATCTTTCATTTGATTATAGTGAAAACAGTAAAGAAGGGGCAGGCGGAGGAAGTATGCTCAAATTGAGCTGAACATCGGTAAATCTTATGCGTGTTCTTTCTCTTAACTTCTCTTCTCTTCCATTTTATTTTATCTCATCACAAAGACGGAAAATATTTTATTTTTCACAATAGTGGTATCAGAGCACATGTTGCTAATCTTCTTGTGTTGAGATGGAGACTCTCATTGGTGGCATTCAAATGATCAGCTTGAATGGCCGCAACTAGATGAATTGGAAGGCGAAGATGACGGACATTCTCTATTGCAAGGACCTCTATGCACCAGTTGAAGGAGAATCTTCCAAGCCGGATTCCATGACGGTGGAAGAATGGAAGAAGCTCAACCGAAAGACCATCAGCACCATTCGATAATGGGTGGATGATACCGTATTTTATCATGTGTCGAATGAGACTTCGGCGAACAGTTTGTGGAAGAAACTTGAAGATCTCTACGAGGGAAAGACTGCCGGCAACAAAGATTTCTTGATTCGGAAGTTTGTCAATCTCAAGTTCAAGGAAGATAATTTCATATATGAACATCTGAATAAAATACAAAGTATTGTTAATCAGCTTGCAGTTATGAAGATGGTGTTGGACGACGAGCTTCAAGCCTTTCTTCTGCTTAGCTCGTTACAAGATAGTTGGGAGACTCTGGTGGTGTCTCTTAGCAACTCCACGCCTGACGAAGTTGTATCCATGAACCAAGTTACAAGCAGTTTCTTGAATGAAGAAATTCGAAGAAAGTCAACTGGATCCTCCCATTCTCATGCCCTTGTCACAGAGAATAGGGGGAGGAGCAAAAGCCGACAGCCTCAGAACTTAGACAAGTTGAGAGAAAAATCAAAGGCTAGGAAGAATTTTAGTTGTTATCACTGCGGGAAGAGTGGACACATAAAATGGGAATGCAACAAGCTCAAGTGAGAACAAAAGAAAGGAAGGACCAATGAGAAGCAAGAAAAGAATGAAAGTGCAGCCGTTGTCATTGATAATAAAATCGTATTTTTCTCGGCATGTGAAGAAGACTGTACAAATCTCACTTGCCATGACTCAGAATGGGTGATTGATTCTGGTGCCTCCTACCATGCTACTCCCCGAAAAGATTACTTCACTTCGCTTCGTAAAGGTTGTCACGCCCCAATTTTCGTGGAATCAATAGTCGTCCCCAGGACGTGACGCTGTGCGGGCCTAGGTTGCGCTCCGCACAAGGCTAAGGTATTTTGCATATCGAGCACATATTCAGAGTACGCAGATAATTAAAACACAAAGTTAAAACATGAAAAAGTTCTCTTTATTGATAATGAACATCTTTTTACAAACTCTTGAATGAGTCAGAAGGTTGCCGCACGGGCTTACAAAAGTTGACGCAAAATGAGATAGCTGTCCTGTACATTACATCCTTTACTAAAACTTCAAAATAAGGGACCTCTATGCGATACGATGGCTTTTCCCCTGAGCTACATGAGTTAAGTTTGCTAGCTTCTGGTCTTCGAAATGCTTCAAAATAAGGCACGATCAGGACGTGTCGACAGCTAGACTGGATTGGAAAGTAACTTCAGTTCCTCGCAGGATCTTCTTGGTACGGGGAACCTGTTTCAATGAGGGTCGGTACATCAAAATATACTGTTGAAGGAGAGCTAACCCAATTATGCTAATCAATACGTTGTTTATATGGAGCATGCAACTTATTTGTGGTCTTTCTCTCTTGTCTTAGTTTATTTTACAAGCAAGCATTGATATAAAAATTTACTGAAATAAACTTGCCACCGTTCGGTAGCTTTTACCTACTCGTCTGAACCACCTGCCCAATACTTACCATGTCCTTCCCTGCCACGAAGACACAAGTTAGCTTGCACATGTTTTAAATATACGTTGTAAACCCCTCAAAATTTTAATTTAGGTAGGCTAGATTGAGTTAGAAATATTGTTGTAGCGTCAGTGTATTTGAGGTTTAAAAATTAGTTGCAGTTGTTTGGTTCTGTATATAAATCCTTGGTGCACCCTACCGTTGTTGCAATATTCGGAGCCCAACAATAGCCCATAATTTTCAACTAATTGTTGCATTCTTGACTTGATAAGCCAACTTAGGCGCTGGGCTTTTTCGTCACTCACAAACACAATCCTTTGTGCTCTAATTTAATTGTACAACTTTTCGTATCCGAAATCCATTCTTTAATCCTGTGTCGCGTACCTTTGTCGTTGCCATCAATTTTGAGACACAAACTCAACCCGTTTAGCCGGATCAATTAAAGGGTCCAAGACTGACACCAAGCCAACACATTTTATGACCTTTGTGTCACTACAAATTGAGACCCCATGTACCCCCATTTAATTTAAGAGCACATGATATTTTATTTTAATTAAATTGGGGACACCAACTTTGACTAATTCTAACTTAACCCCAATTTAAGCCAATATCCTATTCATTAAGCCCATGCAAAACACACAACACCCCCTCACCCTACAAAATACCAAACATCACTCCCCACACCAAATACCCAAAAGTTTAGGGACTTATTTGCAAATATGGTATTAGTGTCATCTCCTCATTGGTCCAAGTCAATGAAAAAATCTCACCCTCAACTTATTGACCGGTCCTATCAATCTCTCACTCCCCCTTGGGATGCACAATTCCTCCATGAGAAATCTGAGCCATCCATTCAAAATTGGGACTCATCCTTACCACACACACAACACACACTATCCTCACCACACACACAACACACACTATCCTATTTAATGCCTCTTCACTTCCCTCTTCTCTATGCCGGCCCTAATCCCAAGAGCATTGAAAACCCTACCCCATTTCTCTCTCCTCCCTCTTCCTACATCTCAAACCAACCACTCCTCCTCCATTCTTTATTTTTCTTTTCCCTTCTTCTTCTTCTTCTTCTTCTTCTTCTTCACTTCTCCTTCTCCAACAAACCGATCCCGGCCAACTTCTACCCCAACCACCCTTCGTCTCCGGCGAGCTGTTGCCACCCATGCACCACCACCACCGTCCTCTCCACGAGACTCCACCCCGCTATCTTCCCCTCCTCTCCTGTGAGCCACTTCTCTCTCTTCCGACATCATCATCATCACCAACCCCAGCACCATTCTGTCGTCTCCCTCGACCAACCTCCGCCCTAAACCGACCGACTCCAACCATCCATCACGCTGCCCCTACCGTCACCTCCACGATCTCGCTGCCATCACCATCACCATCTCCACTCGTCGACCACCACTGTCATGAACCGACAGACCTTCGGCCATCACCTCCCCCTTCGGTCGAGCTCCACCATCTCCACATCACTACATCACCCGTACCACCACCATCACAACCCGCTGTCACCCACAGCGTAACTACAACACCTCCACCCTCACACCACCATACACCGCCACCAAGGTAAACTCTCCCCCAACTCCATGTGTGTGTAGTGTTATTTATGGTTAAATATAACTTAGTTAGTTTTAGGTTTGTGTTTAATGCATTGAGTTAGGATTTGATGTTATGTATTATATGCACTTAATGGTTGTGAATGATATAGATTAAGTTTAGGGTTTATGAATGCTAGGTATGGGATTTTAGGGTGTTATTCATTTATTATATGCATTTTGATTATTGATGATGAGCAGTTTAAATGGTTGCGAAATGATGTTACGATATTAAAATATTGAATATTATTGAGGAGCATGTTAATTGTTGGAAAAATGGTAGAGTGATATCAAACCATCAATTAGTTATTGAGGGCTGATAAATAATGATGAATTTAATTGAGGAGTAGTTTTTAATGTGAAATAGTGATGATGGTTATATAGCAAAAAGTTTAATAAATAATAATTTATTTATTTGAGGATGATATATGTTAGCGTGCATGGTAATGTCTGTGAATACTAGGAGAAATATGAGGATTGATCATGGCTCAAAATACTGATAAATACCGTGATAAATCGAGGGATTGAGGATTTGTCTGATGATAATATACAAGTGATTAATCGGATGAGATGTAACATACCTTTAGTCAATCTTGGTCAACCCTCTAGCTTAGTGTCTATGTGAGTTGTAACAGAGATTGAAATATATGCTAGACGTGTGTCACCTCTTATTTTAGCCTAGTGATAGTTTATTGATTGAGCTTGTATCTCGTCTCTAGGTACTGCGGGACCCGCGGACTTGGATATTATACCGGAGACCCATCTTCAGCATCCGAATCCAGGCAAGTGTACCTTATCACCCTGTATTTCAGTTACCAGTTACTTATTTATTTATTTATTTATTTATTTATTCTATGCATTGTGCGTGTTTCGATTAGAATCTTTACTTTGTGTCTGGGTCATAACTGGGTGCAGACGTTCGTCGGTAACGTCTAGTGACGATTGATAGATGTTCGCAACATCTTGATGTACACACTTGGTTACATCATAACCCTAGGACACATTCAGACACTGTCATCGTGCCAGATTTCCTGTATCCTGATACTGTCAGCGTAATAAAAAACTGGGACGACTTTAGGGTTGTGATCGTTGATAGTTACTTCAGTATGACGCGACTGTTAGATAGAGGTTCAGGTTCAGCGCATACCCGTTGACCGCTTTGGGAGAAAAAGACAGTTACTAGACGTTTGGGCTCCTCTGTACGCACTTTATATATGTATATGTTCTATTTTTGTAGTATTCCTGTATCCGGAGGAGTTGTATCACCCGTGTGACTCTTTGTCCGGAGTTGCGGTACGTCCCATGTGTTTCCATGTCCGAAGCTACGATTTTATTTTGGATAGCCCACGCGTCGAATATTGTCTTCAAAATTGTGTCTCACTTATGTGGTTATGCTAGATTACACCAGCGTTGCACTTGTTTCTTTCGGTTATACTATGGCATACTATTTTTGTACCTTGTTATGTCTCTCTGAGGACCTGGTCCCCTGCCAGTTTTGCAGTATAAATGATTACGGAGCCTTTGGAGTTGCTGATGGAGTTTCTTGTCATGCAAGCATTGGTACCAGGTACTTATATCATTTCTACCGGCGTTATAGTTATTTTATTCATATTATTTATTCATCTGCTATTTTAGCCTAGTTTTTATAGACTCATATTTTTTTTCGAGTCTATTCGAGTTGGTGTGTTATTGGACGACCGACTATAGCACATGTAGCTCATTCTTGTATATTTTTGTTCATTGTGGATTGAGACATAGATATTTATATTTATCGGATTATTTAGGTAGTGACCATTTTATACAGCTTATACGTGTTCGAGTCGGACCAGAGTCTGGTCGAATGCGTAGCTGGCATATTGCGTATTCCTGGTCATACATATTTTGGGACTGGGACGTGACATATTTTTGTGGTAGCCCATACAGGTCTAAGAGCATATTATTTTTGTTATGTTACTGTACCAAATGAGCCTGCAGCTTAGGAGTATTATTGAATAGGATCTCAATCTGTAATCAATTTTTTAAAACTCCCTTTGTATGTGATTATCGCCCTTGGACTTCCAAATTATATTCGTTCCTTTTTCATCAAATATCGTTATCATTGTTTCTCATCTCCTTTATTTCGGAAAAACGAATGCTTGTGCCTGATAGTTTCCTCCAGAAGAAGATCGTAGTCCAGACAAAAGAAGACAAGCTTTGTGCAATAATCTGTGAGAAGATTGTTACCCTCAGTAGGGTAGGTTGATAGGTTTATTTTAGATACTAGAACTAGTGGAGAATATTAGCAAGAGAATTGGACCTAGAAGTATATTCCTAGAACTGGTAAAACCCTACTCTTACTTGAGATAGCAGTGATTTGGGAAGTACTAGGAGCTAGAAAGATCGTTGATCCTAACCCTCTAGAATAATTTATGGAAATGCATAATCAGATGCTAGGAATTAGTTGTAGCATATGATAGCGATACCAGGAACGATATTATGAACTGGAAAAGATAAAAATTTTAGGCTCTCATCCAGAAGATGATGATCTGATACCAGAAATTCTAGCATGTGCTTGGATGATACCATTATGATAAATTACACTATGTGACTCAGAGCAATAAATAACGAAAAAAAAAAATTCGAGGAATACAATTGTAGAAAGAAATTTGATGAGAAGAGTAATTATACATTAGGGAAGGAAGAAATTTTTTATGCAGGTTTAGTGTTGTAACGAGAACGAAAGAATTCATTATGAGGTCAAGTCTAGACTGTGATATTATCCTAGGTATGTATTGGTTAAGTCAATATCACGCAATGCTAGATTGCCATCGTGGTTGTGTCATATTTAGACCACCAGGTCACCCTGAGTTTGAGTTTCTTCGGGGAGCCCGAGAGCATGGTGTCCAACCTACCTTAGCGACACATATTGCAGAAGGTGAACCGACGTACCCTCACTTTATATCAGAGTTTGAGGACATATTTTCAGAGGATCTTTCAGGCCTGCCACCTGACAGAAAGATAGAGTTCACTATAGAGTTGACTCCCGGAGCCGAGCCAGTTACTTCCCCCGTCTACAAACTAGCACTGAAGGAATTGGTTGAGTTAAAAGTCCAAGTATATGATCTTTTAGATAAGGGCTTTATACGGGCTAGTGTTTCTCCATGGGGAGCACCCATCTTATTTGTGCCGAAGAAGGACGGGACGATACGTTTGTGTATCGATCACAGAGCGTTAAATACTGTAACGATAAAGAACAAGTACCCACTATCATGCATCGATGATTTATTTGATCAGCTTAGTAGCGTATGTGTATTCTCGAAGATCGATCTCAGATCCGGCTATCATCAGATCAAGGTACGGAGAGAGGACATTCCGAAGACAAATTTTCGGACGAAGTACGGGAACTATGAGTTTCTAGTCATGCCGTTTGGTTTAACCAATATGCTAGTAGTATTTATGAGTCTGATGAACAATATTTTCTACCAGTACTTAGATAAGTTCGTTGTGGTATTTATCGACGACATCTTGGTATATTCCAAGAGCCAGAAGGAGCACGAGAGGCATCTCAGGATCAGGTTGGAGATGCTGAGACAGGAAAGGTTGTATGCCAAGCTCAGCAAATATGAGTTCTGCTCGAAGAGAGTACCATTCCTGGGACACATAATCACTGGAGATGGACTATCATTTAACCCGGAGAAGATCGCTGCAGTAGAGACGTGGCCTACCCCTACATCAGTTACAGAGAATAAGAGTTTTCTCGGACTTACCGGATATTATCGGAGGTTCATGGAAAACTTCTCGAGGATCGCTGAGCCTATGACATGACTGACGCATAAAGGCGAGAAGTTTATCTGGACTGAGGAGTGTCAGACGCCTTTCGATGAGCTAAAGAAGCGTCTGATATCAGCACCGATTTTGATACTTTCTTCAGGATCGAGAGAATTTGTAGTGTACAGTGATGCATCTAGGAGAGGATTAGAAAGTGTACTGATGCAACACGACAAGGTGATAGCCTACACATCGAGATAGCTGAGAGTTTATGAGAAGAACTATCCGACGTATGATGTAGAGCTAGCTGCAGTGATATTTGCACTAAAGCTATGTCGGTACTACCTTTATGGAGAGCGTGTTAAGATTTACACAGATCACAAAAGTTTGAAGTATGTCTACACTCAGAAGAAGCTCAACATGAGATAGAGGTGATGGCTAGAGTTGATGACCAATTATGCTATAGAGTTGCAGTACCACCCTGGCAAGGCGAATGTAGTAGCATATGCCTTAAGCAGGAAGCATATGGCATACTTTATGATGACTCAACGACAATTGTTAGAGGATCTTCAGAAGCTTAGGATAGAGATTATATTGCCAGGCATGGATGGACAAATGGCTAGTCTTGTGGTTCAGTCTACTTTAGTTGAGAGGATCAAGGCATCCCTGCCTACAAATGCGAGATTTTAACGACTGCGAGAGAGGACAGAGGCCGGCATGCAGACGGAATTTAGGATTCATGAAGACGAAATATTGAGGTGTGGAGATCGCCTCTACTTTTTGAGTGGCGAGCTATGCTAGGAGTTGATGACCGAGGCTCATAGCTCAATTTATTCTATTCATCCCGGGGGTACGAAGATGTACCGAGATTTGAGATAATACTACTGGTGGCATGGGATGAAGAGGGAGATTACGAGATTCATGACGAGATATTTGGTCTGTCAGCAAGTCAAGGCTGAACATCAGAGGACTGCAGGACTATTGCAGCCGCTTTCCCTTTCCGAGTGAAAGTGGGAACACATTACCATGGACTTCGTCACAAGATTCCCGAGGATCCCCAGCGGAAAGGATGTAGTTTGGGTTATCGTACACTGACTCACCAAGTCTGCACATTTCTTGTCCTTCAGAGTTGGGCCATCCACAGAGATATTAGCTGACATGTATATGAGGCAGATAGTACGTCTACATGGAGTGCCTGTCAGTATTATATCGGATTATGATTCCAGATTCATGTCATATTTTTGGTGGAGTATGCATGAGACCCTAGAAACTCGTCTCAAGTTCAGCACTGCATATCATCCATAGACTGATGGCCAGTTAGAGCGCACGATTCAGATACTAGAGGATATGTTGAGAGCGTGCATGATCGACTTTGAAGAATCTTAGGAGGACCATCTACACTTGGTAGAATTTTCCTACAACAACAGCTACCAGACCAGCATACAGATGACAGCTTATGAGGTACTGTACGACAGGAAGTGTAGGTCACCAGTATATTGGAGTGACGTAGGAGAGCGTCAGGTACTTAGTCCAGAGTTGGTGACACAGAAGTGGAGAAAGTAAAGCAGATTCAGATCCACCTGCGTGCAGCACAGGACAGACAGAAGCATTGGACAGATGCGCACCGCAGACCCTTGGAGTTCGAGGAGGGTGACCATATATTTTTGAAGATATTGCCTACTCGTGGTACCATCAAATTCGGAGGCAGAGGCAAGCTGAGTTGAGGTACATCGGACATTTTGATATCTTGGAATGAGTTAGCGAAGTGGCTTATCGTCTTGCATTGCCTCCATCATTAGAAGGAGTGCATAACGTATTTTACGTATTGCAGTTGAGGAGATACGTGGCAGACCCTAGCCACGTGCTTGATCATTCAGAGATTACAGTCGGGCCCAATTTATCATATGTAGAGCAGCCAGTGGAGATACTCGATCACAGTAAGAAGACTTTGAGGGATCAGACTATTCGATTGGCCATGGTTGCATAGAAGCATCATTTGCCAGACGAGTCTACCTGGGAGCGCGAGGATTCCATTCGGCAGAGTTTTTCGTATTTATTTGAGAACCAATGTACAAATTTACGTACTGTATTCGATTACCAGTTTACTTTTAAATTCTCGTAGCTATTAGTCGTGCTTTACTTTTAATTTCGAGAACAATTTTTTTTTAAGTTGGAAAGTATGTAAACCCCCTTAAAATTTTAATTTAGGTAGGTTAGATTGAGTTAGAAATATTGTTGTAGCATCAGTGTACTTGAGGTTTAGAAATTAGTTGTAGTTGTTTGGTTCTGTATTTAAACCCTTGGTGCACCCTATCGTTGTTGCAATATTCGGAGCCCAACAATAGCCCATAATTTTTAACTAATTATTGCACTCTTGACTTGACAAGCCAACCTAGGCGCTGGAATTTTTCATCACTCACAAACACAATCCCTTGTGCTCTAATTTAATTTTATAACTTTCCGTATACGAAACCCATTCTTTAATCCGGTATCGCGTACCTTTGTCGTTGCCATCAATTTTGAGACACAAACTCAACCCGTTTAGCCGGACCAATTAAAGGGTCCAAGACTGACACCAAGCCAACACCTTTTATGACCTTTGTGTCACTCCAAATTGAGATCCCATATGCCCCCATTTAATTTAAGAGCACATAATATTTTATTTTAATTAAATTAGGGATACCAATATTGACTAATCCTAACTTAACCCCAATTTAATCCAATACCCCATTCATTAAGCCCGTACAAAACACACAATATCCCCTCACCCTACAAAATACCAAACACCACTCCCCACACCAAATCCCCTTTATTTTGCATGTTTGTACAAATACCCAAAAGTTTAGGGGCTTATTTGTAAATATGGTTAGGTGTCATCTCCTCATTGGTCCAAGCCAATAAAGAAACCTCACCCTCAACTCATTGATCGGTCCTATCAATCTCTCACTCTCCCTTGGGATTCACAATTCCTCCATGAGAAATCTGAGCCATCCATTCAAAATTGGGACTCATCCTCACCACACACACAACACACACTCTCCTATTTAATCCCTCTTTACTTCCATCTTTCCCATGCCGGCCCTAATCCCAAGAGCATTGAAAATCCTACCCCTTTCTCTCTCCTTCCTCTTCCTACATCTCAAACCGACCACTCCTCCTCCATTCTTCATTTTCCTTTTACCTTTTTCTCCTTCTTCCTCTCCACTTCTCCTTCTCCAACAAATCGATCCCGGCCAACTACTACCCCGGCCACCCTTCGTCTCCGGCGAGCTGCTGCCACCCCCATGTACCACCATAATCGTCCTCTCCATGAGACTCCATCCCGCCATCATCCCCTCCACTCCGACGAGCCACTGCTCTCCCCTATGACATCATCATCATCACCAACCCCAGCACCATTCTGCCATCCCTCGAGCAACCTCCGCCCTGAACCGACCGGTTCCACCCATCCATCCCGCTTACCCCCATGAACCGGCCACCTCCACCTTAAGCCACTGCCACGAACCGACCGGCTCCACCCATCCATTCTGCTGCCCGCACCATCACCTCCACGATCCCGCTGCCATCACCATCTCCACTCGTCGACCACCACTGCTATGAACCGATCGACCTTCAGCCATCACCTCCCCCTCCGGCCGAGCTCCACCACCTCCACATCACTACATCACCCGCACCACCACCATCACAACCCGCTGCCACCCACAGCGTAATCACATAACCTCCACCCTCGCACCACCACGCACCGCCACCAAGGTAAACTCTCCGCCAACTCCATGTGTGTGTAGTGTTATTTAAGGTTAAATATAACTTAGTTAGTTTTAGGTTTATGTTTAATGCATTGAGTTAGGGTTTGATGTTATGTATTATATGCATTTGATTATTGTGAATGATATAAATTAAGTTTAGGGTTTATGAATGCTAGGTATAGGATTTTTGGATATTGTTCATTTATTATATGCATTTTGATTATTGATGATGAGCAGTTTAAATGGTTGTGAAATAATGTTGCGATATTAAAATATTGAATATTATTGAGGAGCAGGTTTAATTGTTGGAAAAATGGTAGAGTGATATCAAACTATCAATCAGTTATTGAGGGCTGATAAATAATGATGAATTTAATTGAGGAGTAGTTTTTAATGTGAAATGGTGATGGTGGTTATATAGTAAAAAGTTAATAAATAATAATTAATTTATTTGAGGATGATATATGTCAACGTGTATGATAATGTCTGTGAATACTATGAGAAATATGAGGATTGATCATGTCTCAAAATACTGATAAGCACCGTGATGAATATAAGGGATTGAGGATTTGTCTGATGATAATATATAAGTGATTAATCGGATGAGATGTAACATACCTTAAGTCAACCTAGGTCAACCCTCTAGCTTAGTGTCTATGTGAGTTATAACAGAGATTAAAACATATGCTAGACGTGTGTCACCTCTTATTTTAGCCTAGTGATAGTTTATTGATTGAGCTTGTATCTCGTCTCTAGGTACTACGGGATTCGCGGACTTGGACGTTGTACCAGAGACCCATCTTCAACACCCGGATCCAGGAAAGTGTACCTTGCCACCCTGTATTTCAGTTATCAGTTATTTATTTATTTATTTATTCTATGCATTGTGCGTGTTTGGATTAGAATCATTATTTCGCGTCCAGGTCATAACCGGGTGCAGACATTCGTCGGTAACGTCTGGTGACGATAGATAGATGTTTGCAATACCTTGATGTACACACTTGGTTACATCATAACCCTAGGACACATTCAGATACTGTCATCGTGCCAGATTTCCTGTTTCCTGATACTGTCTGCATGACCAAAAACTGGGACGACTTTAGGGTCATGATTGTTGATAGTTACTTCAGTATGAAGCGACTGTTAGATAGAGGTTCAGGTCCAGTACACACTCGTTGGCCGCTTTGGGAGGGGAAGATAGTTACTAGACGTTTGGGATCCTCTGCACGCGCTTTATATATGTATATGTTCTATTCCTGTGGTGTTCCTGTATCCGGAGTAGTTGTATCACCCGTGTGACTCTTTATCCGGAGCTACGGTACGTCCTGTGTGTTTTCGTGTCCGGAGCTACGATTTTATTTTGGATAGCCCACGCATCAAACATTGTCTTCAAAATTGTGTCTTACTTAGGTGGTTATGCTAGATTATACCGGCGTTGCACTTGTTTTTTTCTGTTATACTATGGCATACTATTTTTGTACCTTGTTACGTCCCTCTGAGGACCTGGTCCCCTGCCAGTTTTACAGCATAGACGATTACGTAGCCTTTGGAGTTGCTGATGGAGTTACTTGTCATGCAGGTATTGGTACCAGGTACTTATATCATTTCGACCGACGTTATGGTTATTTTATTCATATTGTTTATTCATCTGTTGTTGTAGCCTAGTTTTTATAGAATTGTATTTCTTCTTGAGTCTATTCGAGTTGGTGTGCTATTGGACGACCGAATATAGCACATATAGCTTATTCTTGTGTATTTTTGTTTATTATGGATTGAGACATAGATGTTTATATTTATTGAATTATTTAGGTAGTGACCATTTTATACAGCTTATACGTATTCGATTCGGACCAGAGTCTGGTCGAATACGTAGCTGGCATGTTGCGTATTTCTGGTCCTATGTATTTTGGGACTGGGGCATACGTAGCGATCACTGGCAAGATTGTGGTATCCCGTTCCCCCTATTCGGGGAGCGCGGCTAAGAAATACAATACGGTATCGTTCGATCGAGATAGATTGAAACAAGAACCCATCCTCTTTATGGATTTGCTTCTTCGAAATTAATTCCCATATTCAGTGGACCGTGCCCTCGGGATCGACTTAGCGGCAGAGTCAGGAGGGACCTCTCCGCTGCATCTTTTGTTGCCTAGTTTTCGCTGTCGCTTGTTGCTTTCGTGCCTTGAGTTAGTTTTTGGATTTGCTTGAGATTTTTTGAACGGTTTCGATAGATTTCATTATTTTTTTTCTTTGAACTGCACTTTAATTTCGATAATGGAAAGGGTGGAAGAGGTATTGATCAGCTATTCGTGGCAACACAGGTGAACCAGTAGTAGGCACCGCTCGAACGAACTCCTAAAGTACCTCTTTCCTTCTTCCTTCCAACTACTAAGTGAGTGGCTACCATCCTGATTAGCTAGCCCTTCTTCCAATATTCTCATCATAAATCTTGTGTTCTTGCTTGCCCCAATCAAATGATACCAAGTAATAACTAAAAGATATCAAGATAATAAGGGAATAGACTTGGATCAGTATGCTTGTCAATGAAACTTGTGAACGGTTACTTACTTACATGCTTGCTTATTTGAAATATTCATTATATGCATAAATACAAGTTAGAATATTTTACTTCTTCTATAAATGTGCAATATATAGAATACTCCTTGCCATGCAACAATTGATTAGGGAGACTATGCAAAAATAAACCATACAATGTTACCTATCTCCTGATTTTATTGCCTCAGCTACATAAATGGTTAACTTAACACAAATACCGTTGATCACGGACAACTTGTGCACAAGGCCTATGGTTCCTGCGGACGGTTGCTGGGGCACTAGCACTGATCCAATCTGGACGAAACTTCAAGAATAGTCTCCCCCATAGCCGGGATGGCGTACAATGATACATGTGCCTCCGTCATCTTGGCCCTGAGACTAAACTCGTCCCTTATGGCATACACCAGTGATCCCCTCGTATATTTAAACCTGTTGCAACTAACTTGTGTCTTCTTGGCAGGGAAGGCATGGTAAGTATTGTGCAGGTGGTTCAGACGGGCAGGTAAATATCACCGAGAGGTGGCAGGTTATTTTATTGATTTCTATATCTATTGCTTGCTGTAAAATGAACTAAGGCAAGATAGAAAGACCATAATAAATATGCATGCTTCATTAAAACAACGTGTTGATTGGTATAGTTGGGTTAGCTTGCCTTCACCAGTACGTTTTGATGTACTGACCCTCGTTGAAACATGTTCTCGCGCTAAGGAGAACCAAGCGGGAGCAGAAGTCAATCCCCCAATCCAGTCCAGCTATCTTTTGAAGTATTTTGAAGAAGAAGCTAGCAACCTAAGCAAATATACAGCTTCGTGGAAAGGCCGTCGTTCCGACCGAAGGTCTAATATTTTGAGTTTAGTAAGGGATGTAATGTACATGACTGCTATCTCATTTTGTGTCCACACTTTTGTAAGCCCATGGAGGCAACCTTATGACTCAGTTCAAGGAGTTTGTAATAGATGTTCATATTATCAATAAAAGAGAACTTTTTCATGCCTCAATTTGAATTCCGATTTATCTGCGTACTCTGAATATGTGCTCGCTATGCAAAATAAAATACTAAGCCTTGTGCGGTGTAAACCCCCTAATTTTTCAAAATTTTCAAAACTGGATTTTTCACAATTTTCTGGAATTTTCTAGGAATTTTCTGTAATTTAAAAACAGGGTTTTAATTATTCAATGATTTTTAATTGATATTAAACAGTATTAAAATATTATGAAAATAATATTTTTGGATGTAAAATAAAAAATTGGACTTAGGGCAATTTTTCTGAAATTTATCGGACCCCGGACCTATTTTTAAAACCCCTAAAAGTATTTATTTAATTAAATATTTATTTAGTTAATTATTTAATAATTATTTATCTATTTAAATAGATTTTTTTTAAAAATAATTAAACCGGCCCGCGGCCCATTAGGCCGGCCCGACCCAGCCCAGCACCTATCGGGTCGGGTCGGGTCTGTCAGCCACCCGACCCGCCCGCGCCCGTACCCGACCCCCACACTCTCCCCCACGACCCCCTCTTCCCCCACCTCCCAGCTCCGCCGCGCAGGCCGCAGCCCTCCTCCTTCCTCCTTCCCCCAGCAGCGGCCCACACCCCTGCAGCAGCCGCCGCCGGCCGCCTGCGCTGCCCAGTACGCAGCCTCCGGCCGCCCGAGGGCCGCCCGCCGCGCCGCCCCTCGCTGAGCTGCCCCCGGCTACCCTCCGTCGAGCTCCGGCAGTGGCTTCGACCTGAAGCCCTAACCCTAATTCCTTTCCCCCCCGTGTCCGACACAGGACACGTGTCCTGTGTCGTGTCGGACACAGTTCGATCCGGTTTCCGAGGACCCCCTTCAGGTGCGTGTATATTTTTGCTCGTAGCTCTGTTTTCGATTCTGCAAATTGCGTTGCGAAGCCTGTATGACCCTCTCGGTGTCCGGACAAATTGTTCGGGACATCGCGTCCTGTGGTGATCGCACACCGCGATCCAAAAACAGGAAAAACCCAGACCCTGTTTTACCCCGGAACCGAGTATGCCCCGCCAAACGGGACGACTTGGTCGCGTGCGGTCTTTACAGATACGTGCGCCTCGTCGATACGGATGTGTGGGATTTCGTGGAAGCTGATTCGGGTGTGCGTGCACACCGGAATCAACGCGTATCCGCGGACATCGCCCCGTATCCGACTTTTCTGCAATTCGACCTAACTTTGTGTACACACGTCGGATCGAGACAAAACTTGCGCCATCGGACTCGTAGCGATACGCTGGTCCTGTGAGTCAAGTTTGGTTCGATTCTGAGAACGTTGACGAAATCGCGTGTCGTGGGCCCCACAGGCCCTGCTCAACGGGCGATTTTGTGAACGGCTCATCGGAATTCAATTCTGAAAGTTCCGTTGGGTTCATATCAGCGTTTCTGACCTATTGACACTGAGTTTGGTGAATTTAGAGACCTTTGACCCGGACACGTTTTCGGTGCAAAGCGGGCCCACATGTGGACCCCGTTTTGACCCGAAACTGCCGTTTCTGTCCTTGTCTCCAAATTGGACCCAAGGACAGGCGTTTCTAGCTGATTGATATTTTCTGGATCTGATGGTGATGTTTGTTTCAGCAACCAGAGTACCGCCTGCAATTCCCGCCGAAGTCAGAACTGCAAACATAGCCGGAACCACAGGCAAGTGTACCTTGCCAAACTCTGCAGCTTGCTACTATTTTCCTTGACTTGTTTATACATCAGTGGGCAAGTAAAGTTTGCCATTAGCAGTAATTCCTGTTCTAGAACTTGCCTGAATTCTTGTTTAAATGCATATAAACCTGTTTTACTGTTAAAACCCAGGACCGAGTGGCGTACTTAGCGTCCGATTACCAGTCGGGTGCCAACTCCGTACGCGAAGTTGTGTAATATCACATAGAGATGGATATCGAGACCCGATAATTCTCGTACTTGTCTTATCAAGTACTCCAGAACCCAGGACACTTGACACTATTCATGAGACAGAGTCTTCCTGAGACATTCATGGTGATTCTGTATAGGATACAGGACTTGACAGTGATATTTTATAGACATTATGACTTGCTGCATTAGCTATAATCCCGCTGACATGGACATGAGACGTTATGGTCATGATATGCGTGATTACATTGGGTGGGGAGAGACACACAGGCTACAGGTTGATGTTATATTATGCCGGCGTCTTAAGTCTCACTACGAGCTAGACAACTACATGATATCACTGCTACCGGCTCCCCGACACAGAGCTTGTAGTAGTTTCAGCCTGAGTTCTTGTACTGCTCTCATGTTGCATATCACTTAGCTGGTTATCTAGTTTACCCTATTGCTTATTTATTGCTGCACTGCATCTATTTTGGCTTGTATTTTCTGTACCTTGCTGTCCCCTGAGGACCTGGATCCGGATTATGTCCCCAGGTATAGCCGAAGAGATCCATCCCGAGATATACCGTACAGGAGCACTTCCAGGAGCTGTACTAGGACCGGAAGACGAGCTCGCACCAGAGGACTTCTCCTGAGCATTGGCCGTATGTAGTCAGTTATTTCTATTTCCAGTTGTTTATTTTCTGTCTATTTGTATCTGTTGTACCAGACATATTCTCGGATTATTTCCCGAGATAAGCTTATTTGATATTGCTCATTTATTTCCATTCTATTATTTCTGGCAATTAATCTGTGTTTATTCTGTGGATGAGATTAGTAATACCTGAGACTTGTACTTAGTACTGCTAGACTACAGCTTAAGTATGCCCTGATGGATCCATTAAATTGGGTTGTCCATCGGTGCGTGCTGCTGGCCATTGCCGCGCATCCAGTCCCTCGGTATTTTGGGACTGGGGCATGACATGGTTTTTATGGTGGCCCATGCAGGTCTCTACGACTAATTTGTTCGGTTTCAACTCAGGGACCGAACAGGCCTGCAAATAAGATAAGATAAGTTTAGGATCTCATCCACTTGCTTGAAAACGTTCTTGGTATCCATATCGACTTCGAATTTAATTCCTTGACTTGCATCCTGCCTTGATTCCTGTGCGCCTCTGATTGTTTATTTTGGTTGCAGGGTTATGGATTCATGAGGAAACGACGAGACTCCCATAACGTCACCACGAGTTGCTGAGGTAACCAACGAAGATGAAGTAACACCAGTAGATAAAGGACAGTCAGCTCAACAACATGCCCCGAGAATCCAGCAAGATAACATTCCACCAACGGTGCCAGTTACTCCATCAATGCCCATAATTCCACCAGGGCAGGCCATGGACGGAAATCAGCTGTTTCAAATGGTCTATGCAATAATGCAAGCTCAACAAGAGGCGTTGAGTCGCAGCATAATAACTGCACTGGAGCAGGCCAACCTACCAGCTCAACGGCCAACAACGGGCTCTATCACCGACTTTCGCCAGCTGAAGCCCCGTACATTCTCAGGCAAGGAAGAGCCCACTGAAGTTCATGAGTGGCTTACCAACATTCAACATCAACTAGAAGCAGCTGAACTTCCAAAGGAACGTTGGATGACTGCCGTCAGAATGCAATTGACGGACAATGCACATCACTGGTGGCTATCTGAGGAAGCACGGCTCGGACCAGACCGAGTCACTTGGGAAGAGTTCTCTAGACTCTTTCAGGAGATGTACATTCCAGCTATCGCTCGATCAGAACTTCGGGACAAGTTCAATCACCTTACTCAGGATACTAAGACGGTGGAAGAGTACAACGCTGAGTTCATTCGTCTAAGTCGCTTCGCTCCAACATTGATCCCGACAGAAGAAGAGAAGGCTGAGAAATTCTTCGACGGACTAAATATTGAGCTACAGAAACTAATTGGATTCGTTGCACCTACTTCGTACTCGGACGTTCTTGCTGTAGCGCGACGCATTGAGCGCGTCATCAGGAGAGAGACTAGTCTGAAACGGACTTCCACTTCAGTACTACAAGAAGAAGTTGCAAAAAGACCTCACGTACACCAGCCACCAGAAGCATCTCCACAGACAATACCTGTTTGTCCATATTGTCGCAAGCGAGGCCATACTGAAGAAGAGTGTAGACGAAAGAAGAGATTATACATAGTTTGCGGATCCAGTCAGCATTTATTAAAGGAATGCCCTGAGCGTCGAGACAGAGCACCAAAGGGTAACCAGCAAGCGAGGCCAGCCTCTCCAGCATTGGAAGCACCGTAAACGGAAGTTCAAGAAGTCCTACCACCAGCTCCAGCAGGGTATCAGCCGAGGCCACCCTTGATACCCCAGGAACTACTCTTCCAACAGGCTCAACAGCAGAAGAATCGACTGCAAGGATGCGAGCAAGCCCTGACGATGACAGTGGAGAACGCGCAGACTCGTGGAGTAGCCAATGCGCGTAAGTGATTCGTAGTTATCCGTTTCTAGTCTTGTTGTAGTCCGTTGGTTCGTGACCTCAGCCCCAACCTAGTAATTTGCAAACTTGTTAATAACAACTGGTTTTCATAAAAGTTGTAGATTTTTGCTTTAACTAGATTTTCCTGGAAAGTGTAAACTTTCAATTTTTAGGGAAACGGTATTTCCCTGAAGTCTCTTGTGATGTGGTTCAAACGATGCTTGCGACCGCGTCATCTCCGTTGATCGGTTATTCTTTGATTGCGAGGACGCAATCCTCTTAAGGGGGGTAGATTATAAACCCCCTAATTTTTCAAAATTTTCAAAACTGGATTTTTCATAATTTTCTGGAATTTTCTGGGAATTTTCTGTAATTTAAAAACAGGATTTTAATTATTCAATAATTTTTAATTGATATTAAACAGTATTAAAATATTATGAAAATAATATTTTTGGATGTAAAATAAAAAATGGACTTAGGACAATTTTTCTGGAATTTATCGGACCCCGGACCTATTTTTAAAACCCCTAAAAGTATTTATTTAATTAAATATTTATTTAGTTAATTATTTAATAATTATTTATCTATTTAAATAGATTTTTTTTAAAAATAATTAAACCGGCCCGCGGCCCATTAGGCCGGCCCGACCCAGCCCAGCACCTATCGGGTCGGGTCGGGTCTGTCAGCCACCCGACCCGCCCGCGCCCGTACCCGACCCCCACTCTCTCCCCCACGACCCCCTCTTCCCCGACCTTCGCGCCGCACACCCGCCGTGCCCCACCTCCCAGCTCCGCCGCGCAGGCCGCAGCCCTCCTCCTTCCTCCTTCCCCCAGCAGCGGCCCACACCCCCGCAGCAGCCGCCGCCGGCCGCCTGCGCTGCCCAGTACACCGCCTCCGGCCGCCCGAGGGCCGCCCGCCGCGCCGCCCCTCGCCGAGTTGCCCCCGGCTACCCTCCGTCGAGCTCCGGCAGTGGCTTCGGCCTGAAGCCCTAACCCTAATTCCTTTCCCCCCGTGTCCGACACAGGACACGTGTCCTGTGTCGTGTCGGACACAATTTGATCCGGTTTCCGAGGACCCCCTTCAGGTGCGTGTATCTTTTTGCTCGTAGCTCTGTTTTCGATTCCGTAAATTGCGTTGCGAAGCCTGTATGACCCTCTCGGTGTCCGGATAAACTGTTCGGGATATCGCGTCCTGTGGTGATCGCACACCGCGATCCAAAAACAGAAAAAACCCAGACCCTGTTTTACCCCAGAACCGAGTACGCCCCGCCAAACGGGACGACTTGGTCGCGTGCGGTCTTCACAGATACGTGCGCCTCGTCGATACGGACGTGTGGGATTTCGTGGAAGCTGATTCGGGTGTGCGTGCACACCGGAATCAACGCGTATCCGCGGACATCGCCCCGTATCCGACTTTTCTGCAATTCGACCTAACTTTGTGTACACACGTCAGATCGAGACAAAACTTGCGCCATCGGACTCATAGCGATACGCTGGTCCTGTGGGTCAAGTTTGGTTCGATTCTGAGAACGTTGACGAAATCGCGTGTCGTGGGCCCCACAGGCCCCGCTCAACGGGCGATTTTGTGAACGGCTCATCGGAATTCAATTCTGAAAGTTCTGTTGGGTTCGTATCAGCGTTTCTAACCTGTTGACACTGAGTTTGGTGAATTTGGAGACCTTTGACCCGGACATGTTTTTCGGTGCAAAGCGGGCCCACATGTGGACCCCGTTTTGACCCGAAACTGCCGTTTCTGCCCTTGTCTCCAAATTGGACCCAAGGACAGGCGTTTCTAGCTGATTGATATTTTCTGGATCTGATGGTGATGTTTGATTCAGCAACCGGAGTACCGCCTGCTATTTCCGTCGAAGTCAGAACTGCAAACATAGCCGGAACCACAGGCAAGTGTACCTTGCCAAACTCTGCAGCTTGCTACTATTTTCCTTGACTTGTTTATACATCAGTGGGCAAGTAAAGTTTGCCATTAGCAGTAATTCCTGTTCTAGAACTTGCCTGAATTCTTGTTTAAATGCATATAAACCTGTTTTACTGTTAAAACCCAGGACCGAGTGGCGTACTTAGCGCCCGATTACCAGTCGGGTGCCAACTCCGTACGCGGAGTTGTGTAACGTCACATAGAGATGGATATCGAGACCCGATAATTCTCGTACTTGTCTTATCAAGTACTCCAGAACCCAGGACACTTGACACTATTCATGAGACAGAGTCTTCCTGAGACATTCATGGTGATTCTGTATAGGATACAGGACTTGACAGTGATATTTTATAGACATTATGACTTGCTGCATTAGCTATAATCTCGCTGACATGGACATGAGACGTTATGGTCATGATATGCGTGATTACATTGGGTGGGAAGAGACACACAGGCTACAGGTTGATGTTATATTATGCCGGCGTCTTAAGTCTCACTACGAGCTAGACAACTACATGATATCACTGCTACCGGCTCCCCGACACAGAGCTTGTAGTAGTTTCAGCCTGAGTTCTTGTACTGCTCTCATGTTGCATATCACTTAGCTGGTTATCTAGTTTACCCTATTGCTTATTTATTGCTGCACTGCATCTATTTTGGCTTGTATTTTCTGTACCTTGCTGTCCCCTGAGGATCTGGATCCGGATTATGTCCCCAGGTATAGCCGAAGAGATCCATCCCGAGATATACCGTACAGGAGCACTTCCAGGAGCTGTACCAGGACCGGAAGATGAGCTCGCACCAGAGGACTTCTCCTGAGCATTGGCCGTATGTAGTCAGTTATTTCTATTTCCTGTCTATTTGTATCTGTTGTACCAGACATATTCTCGGATTGTTTCCCGAGATAAGCTTATTTGATATTGCTCATTTATTTCCATTCCATTATTTCTGGCAATTAATCTGTATTTATTCTGTGGATGAGATTAGTAATACCTGAGACTTGTACTTAGTACTGCTAGACTACAGCTTAAGCATGCCCTGATGGATCCATTAAATTGGGTTGTCCATCGGTGCGTGCTGCTGGCCATTGCCGCGCATCCAGTCCCTCGGCATTTTGGGACTGGGGCGTGACATGCGGTATGCAACCTAGGCCCGCACGGCGGTCACGCCCGGAGGACGACTATCGATTCCACCGAATCGGGGCGTGACATGTTGGTATCAGAGTACAACTTCCAAGTGTCACGCACCAGTCCCAAAATATCGAAAGACTAGACACGTGGCAATGGCCAGCAGCACACACTGATGGACAAACCCAATTTAATGGATCCATCAGGGCGTACTTAAGCTGTAAAATAAAGTCTACTACAACATGCCACAACTAATCTCATCCATAGAAGATAAATATGATCAATAACAATAAAAAATAAAAATCAACAACCAGTCTCAACAAAGTACTTCGGGGAATAACCTGATATAAATCTGGTACAATGGTTCAACAGACCAAAATATAATGTCTGAATAAAGTAAATACTGAGTATGAAACACAGATACTTAGGAAAAGTCTTCAGCCATCACCTCGTTCTCGGGAATTGGTACAGCTCCTGTATCAACTCCTGCTCCTGCTGCTGTCCCGTAAACCTCGGGATAGAAATCCTCCGCTAAACCTGGGGACATCATCTGGAATCCAGGTCCTCAGGGGACATAGCAAGGTACAAAATAATACAAGCCAAAATAAATGCAGTACAGTAATAAATGAAATAAATAGGGTAAATATGTAACCATCTATGTGAAATGCAAGTGAGAGCATCACTAGTACTCAGGCTGAGACCGCTACAAGCTCTGTGTCGGAGAACCGGTAGCAGTAATATCACGTAATGGACCTAGCTCTGAAGTAGAGTCTACAGCCTCATAATAATAAATATATATAAATAAAATAGCCTGTAGCCTGTGTGTCTCTCCCCACCCAATGTAACTACACGTCTCATGTCCATAACGTCTCATGTCCATGTTATGCGAGATCATAGCTAATGCAACAAGTCATATAATATCTATGAATATAATATCTATGTCAAAATCTTGCAACCTACACAGAATCACCTTGAATATTTTAGAAAGATTCTGTCTCATGAATAGTATCAGATGTCCTGGGTATGACGTACTTGATAATGCAAGCACGAGAATGTAAAGGGCCACGATATCCATCTCTAGGTGACGTTACCCAACTCCGCGTACGGGGTTGGCACCCGAATATTATTCGGACGCTAAGTAAGTCACACGGTCCTAGGTTAAGCATGTACAAAAATTAATTTAAGTCAAAGAAATTAATAACAAAACTGCAAAGTTGGCAAGGTACACTTGCCTGGGTTTGAATACCAACAGCTGTCCCTGTATCAGTGGATTCTGCTAGTACTCCTCCAAAAGCTGTAATAAATATTACCAATAGGTTCAAAAAATATTAAATAGCTAGAAACGCCTGTCCTTGAGTCCAATTTGGACACAAGGGCAAAAATCACAGTTTCTGGTCAAAACAGGGTCCACATGTGGCCCGCTTCGTACCGAAAAATGTGTCAGAAACAATGGTCTCCAAATTCGTCAAACTTAGTGTCAACAAGTCCAGAACGATGATACGAACCCAACAGAACTTCCAGAATTGGATTCCGATGAGCCGGTCACAAAATCGCCCGTCAAGTGGAGCCGTGGGGCCCACGATACGCGATTTTGTCAACGTTCTCAGAATTGAACCAAACTTGGGTCACAAGACTAGCATATTGCTATGAGTTCGATAGTGCAAGTTTTATTTCAATCCGATGTGTGTACACAAAGTTATAACATATTCTAAAATAGGTCGATACGGTGCGTTATCGGCAGATACGCGTTAATTTTGGTGTGCACGCGCATCTAAATCAGTTTCTGCAAAATTCTGCACGTCCGTATCAATGGTACGCATCTTTTGGTGAAGACCGCACACGACCAAGTCGTCCCGTTTGGCGGGGCGCACTCAGTTCCGGGGGAAATGGGATATTATTTTTCCTGTTTTTGGATCGCAGTTCGCAATCGCTACAGGACGCGACACACCGAGCGGGTTACACGAACATCGAGAGGGTTACACAGTCTATGCGTCACAACTGACAGAATAAAAAATGAGACAGTGAGGAGAGAGAAAGGGTTACCTGAACGGGGCTACGCAGAATGAGATTTTCTCATGTCCGCGAGGCGACACGACGCAATACTGCACAGAACTGTGCTGTGTCCGAGTTAGGGTTCGATGGCCGGAGACTCGCCGGAGCTTCGCCGGGGCTGCTAATGGATGAGGGAGGAGGAGGTGGCTCGGCTGAGGCGCTACGGGGAGAGCAGCGGCTGGATCGAGGCGGCCGGGCAGAGGCGGAGACGGCAGAGCGGGGCTGGGAGTTCGTTGAGGTCGTCGACTGAGGGCGGCCGGGGCTAGGGCAGGGCAGCAGAGACTCGTCGGTCGAGGAGGTTAGGGTTCAGGTGGCGTCGAGGCAGATTAGGGTTCAGGCGGAGGTAGGGCAGAGGATATCGAGAGGGTTATGTAGAGGCGGCCGGAGAAGGAAAATATTTCGGATTAGGGTTTCGGTCGGGTTAACGGGTCCGGGTCAGGTTCAATTAGGATCCGACCTGACCCATTAAGAGTTGGGTTCGGTTTGGTTCTCCATGGTTCGGTTCGGGTTGGTTTGGTTTATTTTGAAATAAACTGGGTTTAATTCTAGGATTTATTTAGTTTAATTTTAACTTAGTTTCTAGGTCTTTAAAAATATTTTCGGGGTCCAATAAATTCCCAAAAAATTACCCTATGTCTAGTTTTTTATTTTACACCCAAAAATATTATTCTTATAATATTTTAATATTATTTAACATTATTTAAAAAAATTATTTAATTTTAAAATACCTTAGGTTTAATCCCAGAAAATTACAGAAAATTGTGTAAAATTGCTTTTAAAAATTTCAGAAAAAATCGGGGAATTTACAATCTACCCCCTTAAGAGGATTGCGTTATCGCAATCAAAGAATAAACTACTAAAAGAAAAGAACTATAAGAATTACAAGAATGCTTAGGTTATACCTGCATTTGCGAATAAGTGAGGATAACGCTGGCGCATAATATCCCCTCGTTCCCAGGTAGATTCGCCAGGAGAGTGATATTTCCAAGCTACACGAACCAGTCTAATTGTCTGTCCTCGTAATATTTTCTCACTGATGTCGAGTATGCCAACTTGTTGTTCTTCATATCTCAGGCTAGGGCCCACTGCGATCTCAGAATATTCGACTACGTGACTTGGGTCAGTCACGTACCTTCTCAGCTGTGAGACATGACATACATCATGCGTTCCCTCTAAGGATGGAGGTAATGCAAGACGATAAGCCACCTCACCAATGCACTCCAGAATATCAAATGGCCCGATGTACCTTGGGCTCAACTTGCCTCTGCTCCCAAATCTAATAGTACTTCGAGTGGATGAAATCCTCAAGAATACGTGCTCTCCTTCTTTGAACTCCAGGGGACGTCTGTGTGTATCAGCCCAATGCTTCTGTCTGTCCTAAGCTGCACGAAGATAATTTTAAATTTATTTTACCTTCTCCACTGTCTGCATTACCAACTCTGGACCCAGTATTTGACGCTCACCAACGTCACTCCAGCATATCGGCGATCTGCACTTTCTACCGTATAATGCCTCGAATGCTGCCATCTAGATGCTTGCCTGATAACTGTTATTGTAAGAGAACTCCACAAAGTACAAATGATCTTCCTAAGATCCTCCAAAGTCTAGCATACACGATCGCAGCATATCCTCCAAGATCTGAATCGTGCACTCCGATTGACTATCTGTCTGTGGATGGTAAGCAGTGCTGAATTTGAGTCGGGTGCCAAGACTCTCTTGCATGCTTCGCCAAAAATGAGATATAAATCTTGAATCACGATCCGACATAATACTAACCGGCACTCCATGTAATCTTACGATTTGTCGTATATATATGTCGGCTAGTACCTCCGTGGACTGTCCAACTCTAAATGGCAAGAAGTGTGCCAATTTAGTGAGTCGATCCACTATAACCCATACCGCATCTTTTCCACTGGGGCTTCTTGGAAATCCTGTGACGAAATCCATAGTGATATATTCCCACTTCCATTCTGGTATGGGAAGCGACTGCAACATACCAGCAGTCCTTTGATGCTCGGCCTTTACTTGCTGGCAGACTAAATATTTTGCCACAAATCGTGCAATCTTCCTCTTTATTCCATGCCACCAATAATACTGCCTCAAATCTCGGTACATCTTTGTTCCTCCTGGATGAATAAAGTATATAGAGCTATGTGCTTCAGTCATTAACTCCTGTCTTAATTCTCCATTTGGAACATACAGGCAATTTTCGTACCTCAATATCCCATCCTCATGTATGCGAAGTCCCGTTTGCATGTCTGCTTCTGTCTTCTCTTTAAGTCTTTGAAATCTAGCATCAGTGGGTAATGTCTCTTTAATCCTCTCCACAAGTGAAGACTTAACTTCGAGATTAGCCAGCAAGCCACTTTGTCTTGGTAAAACAACCTCTATCTGGAGCTCCTGTAGATCTTTCAATAGCTAAGGCTGCATCGTCAAGAAATAATCCGTGGGCTTCCTGCTGAGTGTGTCTGCTACGACATTCGCCTTTCCCGGATGATACTGCAGATCTATATCAAAGTCTACTATCAACTCAAGCCAACGTCTCTATCTCATATTGAGCTCCTTCTGAGTATATACATACTTCAGACTCTTGTGATCAGTAAAAATTTCTACCTTCTCTCCATAAAGATAGTGCCTCCAAATCTTCAGTGCAAATATTACTACAGCTAGCTCAAGATCGTGCGTTGGGTAGTTCTTCTCATGAACCTTCAACTGTCTCGATGCATAAGCGATAACTTTGCCATGTTGCATCAAAACACATCCTAGTCCACTACCTGACGCATCACTATAAACAATAAAACCTCCCGACCCTGAAGGAAGAGTCAAGACAGGTGCTGTTGTCAATCGCCTCTTCAATTCTTCAAAGGCCTTCTGGCAATCTTCCGTCCATGGAAACTCCTGGTCCTTACGTGTTAACTTTGTCATAAGCTCAACAATTCTTGAGAAATTTTCTACGAACATTCGGTAATATCCAGCAAGTAAGAGAAAACTTCTCACTTCTGCAACTGATGTAGGTGTAGGCCAAGTTTCTATTGCAGCAACCTTCTCCGGATCAACTAAAAGTCCTTCTCCTGAGATAATATGTCCCAAGAAAGGCACCTTATCCATACAAAACTCACATTTACTGAGTTTGGCATATAACTTCTCCTGCCTCAACGTCTCTAGCATAATTCTGAGATGCTCCTCGTGCTCTTCGTGGGTCTTAAAATATACTAGAATATCATCAATAAACACAACCACAAATTTGTCCAAGTACTGATAAAAAACTCTGTTCATCAAACTCATGAACACAGCTGGCACGTTGGTTAAACCAAACAACATCACTAAGAACTCATAATGTCCATACTTGGTTCTGAAGGCTGTCTTTGGTATATCCTCCTTCCTCACTCTAATCTGGTGATAACCGGACCTAAGATCAATCTTCGAGAATACCCTAGCACCACTCAATTGATCGAATAAGTCATCAATGTGTGGCAAGGGATACCGGTTCTTAATGGTTACATCGTTTAGTGTCCTGTAATCAATGCACATGCGTACTGTTCCATCCTTCTTCGGTACAAATAGTATGGATGCTCCCCAAAGTAAAACACTGGGCCGAATAAAACTCTTCTCCAGAAGATCATCAACTTGTTCCTTCAATTCCACAAACTCCTTAGGTGCTAGCCGATATACTGATGAAGTGATAGGCTCTGCTCCTGGAGTTAAGTCTATTGTGAATTCTATTTCCCGATCAGGTGGTAAACCTGGAAGATCATCAGGAAATACATCCACAAACTTTGATATAACTCTTGGGTAACCTGACTCCCCTTCTACAAATAGTATCCTAAGAGTAGGCTAAATATCTTACTCTATAGCTCCCCGAAGAAACTCAAACTCTGAATGTCCAAGCGGTCTAAATATAACCCGTCCAAGTCAGCAATCTAAGGTCGCATGGTACTGACTTAACCAATCCATACCAAGTACAACATCATAATCCGGTATAGAAAATATCATAAATTGAGCTCGTATCTCTCTTCCACAGACTACTACCGAACAAGATCTACAGACGTCACTAACTGGGATAATTCTACCTCCCATAAAAATTCTCTTAGTCTTCGAAAGGGGTACGGTAGCTACTCTATGGGTGGCTATGAAGCTAGCTGCTATGAATGAATGCGATGCTCCAGAATTAAATAAAGCTACAACAGGTAATAAAGCTACTAATATAGTACCTGCTATAACTTCTCCTGCAGTAGCTTTCTCCTCAACAGCCAATGCAAATGCCTGTCCTCGTCCCTGAGCTGGACCCCTCTGCTGTCGAACCTGCTAAAATAGTACTGCCTGTGGTACCAGTGGTGGTCTCTGCTGATATCCTCATAGAGCTGGTGGATTTATTACTCTGTATCCAAAATAAACGATAAGAGATACACAGAGGAATCAAGGCAGAATGCAAGTCAAGAAATTAATTCGAATCCGATATGGAGATTAAGAACGATTCAAGCAAGTGGATGAGATCCTATAACTTATCCTATCCTTATTGCAGGCTTGCTCGATCCCTAAGTTAAAATCGAACAATTTAGTCGTAGGACCTGCATGGGCCACAACAAAAACTATGTCACACTCCAGTCCTAAAATATCGAAGGACTAGACACGTGGCAATGGCCAGCAGCACACACTGATGGACAAACCCAATTTAATAGATCTATCAGGGCATACTTAAGCTGTAAAATAAAGTTTACTATAATATGCCACAACTAATCTCATCCATAGAAGATAAATATGATCAACAGCAATAAGAAATAAAAATCAACAACCAGTCTCAACAAAGTACTTCGGGGAACAACCCGATATAAATCTGGTACAATGGTTCAACAGACCAAAACATAATGTCTGAATAAAGTAGATACTGAGTATGAAACCCAGATACTTAGAAAAAGTCTTCAGCCATTACCTCATCCTCGGGAATTGGTACAGCTCCTGTATCAACTCTTGCTCCTGCTGCTGTCAACTAAATCTTGGGATAGAAATCCTCTGCTAAACCTGGGGACATCATCCGGAATCCAGGTCCTTAGGGGACATAGCAAGGTACAAAATAATACAAGCCAAAATAAATACAGTGCAGCAATAAATGACATAAATAGGATAAATATGTAACTATCTATGTGAAATGCAAGTGAGAGCATCACTAGTATTCAGGCTGAGACCGCTACAAGCTCTGTGTCGGGGAGCCGGTAGCAGTAATATCACGTAATGGGCCTAGCTCTGAAGTAGAGTCTACAGCCTCACAATAATAAATATATATAAATAAAATAGCCTGTAGCATGTGTGTCTCTCCCCACCCAATGTAACCACACGTCTCATGTCCATAACGTCTCATGTCCATGTCACGTGAGATCTTGATACAACGATGTTATTTCTATATTATTTTCCACGACAAAATTTGTGGATATAAAACTATACGTTGCACTAGAATCAAATAGCACACGTGCAGGTATGTTATTTAAAAGCAATATACCTGACACAACGGTGTCCGAGGCCAGAGCTTTTTCTCGTGTCATAGTCTACACCTTCCTTGAGCTTGGCGACGCTCTTGCTGAGGTACGGCTCGATTGGCTTGGGGTGTAGGGACAAGATTTGGATGTTGAGAGCGGCGTTCAGAGAAGAGCAGACAGTCTTGCATTTTAGGATTTGGATAACCACAAATAAGGCAGAACCCATTCTTTCGACGATAATTATCAGCCGTGTGCCCTGGTTTTTTATAGAAATCACAAAATGGTCTCTGGTTCCCCTTATGATGACCGCCATTATTTGGACGCTTTACAGTATTATTTTCTTTCTCGTTGCTATGGCGTTTGTGGTTGAAAGTCTGCACAGTGCCGACAGCAACGAGAGGATACTGCAGTTCAAGAGAAAGGACATGGTTGAGAACTTCCCGTATCGTCTGGTACTGAGAAATGACCACGTGTGCATGGATGGCAGGGCACAGACCGCCTTTAAATCGTCTGGCATGACTCTCTGTATGAGGTAAATAGGAGCTTACAAATTTGGCGAGCCGGTTGAATTCGACAGAATATTGCTTAACTGTCATACTGCCTTGTCATAGTTGCACGAACTCGTTCTCTTTTTGATGACATACGGGAGGGGGTATGAACTCCTCTTCAAACGCACCACAGAAGGTAGCCTATGCTATCGTCTCTTCTTCATTGTCAACTGGAAAAGATCTTCGATGCACGTCCCACCAATCGTACGCATTCAAGCAAAGCTGTAGTTGGGCACACGCGACACGCTTCTACTCGGGTACCTCTAAAAGTTTAAAATGATCCTCAAGTTCGTTCAACCAATCTAGAGCCACGATCGGGTCCTCAGTCCCCTTAAATGGCGTGTTGCAGACCTTCTTGAAGTCGACAAAGTCGAAGGCAGTCACATCCTTCTTCATTGGAGTTTGAGGCATTTTGACTTCAAGCGTGGGTTGCTCCACTGGTGTTGCTGTTGTTGCCATGGACTGGTTGGAGGCCAAGGTCTGCATGATCTGCTGTAGGATATCTACCTGCTTTTGTTGGACAGCAAACCGGGCTTCTAGATTGTCTTGGAACTTGCTCTGCCTCTCTTCCGATCGCTTCTCAGCCTGTTCATAACGAGCCTCGTCCCTTTATTGGCTAGCCTCTAATATCTGCATCATCTGCTGAATGGGATCGATACGGGACATGGCTCGCTGGCTCTGAGAACTTCTCGAAGTACCGAAAATGCTTTCTTGGGCTTGGGTCTCACCTGGCACTAGCGATGATGCTGGCGCTTATGCTATTTCTTCAAAAGAAGGTAACTTACATCAGGATCATAATATATTATGGACTCATTGTATGAACATATCTTATTTTGGCCTAACGAGTTCAAGAGTTCATATAGGGATTTGATCGTTATAGAAACTTTTCCAATACGAGGGTCAAAGAAACTTGAAGCTGTGCTCTGATACCAATATGTCACGTCACAATTTTCGTAAAATCGATAGTCGTCCCCCGGACGTGATGTCGTACGGGCCTAGGTTGCGCTCCACACAAGGCTAAGATATTTTGCATAGCGAGCACATATTCAGAGTACGCAGATAATTAAAATACAAAGTTGAAACATGAAATTTTTTTTTTATTGATAATGAACATCTTTTTACAAACTCTTGAACGAGTCAGAATGTTACCGCATGGGCTTACAAAAGTTGACACAAAATAAGATACCTGTCCTGTACTTTGCATCATTTACTAAAACTTTAAAATAAGGACCTCCAGGCTGTACGATGGCTTTTCCCCTGAGCTGCATGAGTTGAGTTTGTTAGCTCCTGGTCTTCAAAATGCTTTAAAATAAGGCACGATCAGGATATGCCGACAGCTAGACTGGATTGGGAAGTGACTTCAGCTCCTCGCAGGATCTCCTTGGTACAGAAAACCTATTTCAACGAGGGTCAGTACATTAAAACGTACTGGTGAAGACGAGCTAACTCAACTATGCCAATCAACACGTTGTTTATATGAAGCATGCAACTTATTTATGGTCTTTCTATCTTGTCTTAGTTTATTTTACAAGCAAACATTGATATAAAAATTTACTGAAATAAACTTGCCCCCGTTCGGTAGCTTTTACCTGCCCATCTGAACCACATGTCCAATACTTACCATGTCCTTCCCTGCCACGAAGATACAAGTTAGCTTGCACAGATTTTAAATATACATGGCGATAACTGGCAAGATGCCATAAAGGATAAGTTATAGGACAAGGATGAAATGATATACAACGCAATGAACATGGACATTGCAGGTCATTCGTTCAAAATATACGACTATCATGGAGTTTTGTCCGAATCAGATCGGTGCCAGTGCCCCAGCGACCGTCCACAACAACCATTGACCTTGTGCACAAGTTGTTCGTGATCAAACAACGTCTATACTAAGTTATCAATTCATGCAATTTGAGGCAACATGAGTACAAGACAAGTAGCATTGCATGATTCATTTTGCATAGTCTTCCTAAATAATTTATTGCATAACAAGGTGTGTTCCATACTTAGCATAATTTATAAAAGAAGTATGCATTCTAACTAAAATTGAAGCATGTATAGAACATTCTAAATGAACTAGCATGCAATAAGATAACCGTTCACAAGTTGATTAACAAGCATAAAGTAGTCCAAGTCTATTTATTTTATCTTGACATCTTTTAGTTATTACTTAGTATCGTTTGATCGGGGCAAGCAAGAATCCAAGATTTTAGATCTGAAGACTTGAAAGAAGAGTCAACTAAATCGAATATAAGCCACTCACAAGTTGGTTGGAGAAGGAAAGGAACGATGTGCTTTAAGACTCCACTCGTACATCGTCTACTACTCGTTCACCTGCATTGCCATGAACAGCTGATCAATACCTGTTCCACTCTTTCTAATCTCGGAATTGAAGTACAGTTAAATAACAAAAATAATAAAATCCATCGAAATTGTTCAAGAAAAAAAAACAAATCCAAAAATCAACTTAAAGTACGACAGCAACAAAGCGACAGCAAAAACTAGGCAAAAAAACTTGCAGCGGAAAGGTCCCTCTTGATTCTGCCGCTAAGTCGATCCTCGGGACACGGTCCACTGAATATGGGAATCGATTCCGAAGAAGAAAATCCATAACGAGGATGAGTTTTTGATTCAATCTATCCCGATCGAACGATACCATTTGTATTTTTAGCCGCACTCCCCGAATAGGGAGAACGGGGCACCACAAAGGTAACATTGGAATGGTAAAAATGGGTAATTTTTTTTTCTCAAATTCTTGGCATTAAAAATATTTGTGTTACCACTAACCTTGGAACAAAGATGGTTCTAAAAGATGTTAGATTTGTGCCCGATCTTCGTCTCAATCTTCTCTCCACCGGCAAGCTTGGTGAAGAAGGATACACAAGCAGCTTTGGTAAAGGATGCTGGAAGCTTACCAAAGGATCACTAGTACTGGCGAGAGGAAAGAAGTATTTCACTCTCTACAAGACTCAGTTTTATTTAGAGAATGATGAACATGGAACAGTGGAAGGTACCTCTATGGATTTGTGGCACAAGTGGCTTGGGCACATGAGCGAGAAAGGTCTACAAACTCTCGTAAGACAACTACTTCCATCCATGCAAGGTACAATACTATCCCACTGTGATCATTTCTTAATTGGAAAATAACATCGGGTAGCATTTGTTAAAAATTATAACAAAAAAACCCCCCCAGCATATTGGACTTAGTCTATTCGGATGTGCATGAACCCATAAATATAAAAATCTTTAGTGGTGCCTCCTACTTTGTGACCTTTATAGATGATGCATCTATAAATGTGTGGTTGTATGTCATAAAAGCCTAAGATCAAGTCTTTGAAGTTTTTAAAGACATTCATACCAAAGTAGAAAGAGAAACTGGAAAGCTCTTGAAGTGTATTCACATGGATAATGGTAGTGAGTAAACTTCAAGGATGTTTGAAGATTATGTTTCTAAATATGACATTAGATACCAAAAGACCGTCCTATACACACCACAACATAATGGGGTTGCAGAAAGAATGAATCGTACAATTGTGAAAATGATAAGAAGTATGCTATCCTTAGCCAAATTACCAAAAATATTTTGGGGAGAGGCAGTGCGAACAACCTGCTACTTGATAAACTTGTCCCCCTCAGTTCCTTTGAATGGAGATATTCCTGTAAAGGTTTGGAGTAGAAAGAATATTTCCTATTCCCACTTGCGTGTATTTGGGTGCAAGACATTTGTGCATGTACCTAAGTAGAAAAGAACAAAACTTGATAACAAAATAATTCCATGCATCTTCTTAGGATATGAAAATAATGAATTTGGATATAGGTTGTGGGATCTTATAAACAAGAAAATTGTAAGGAGCAGGGATGTTATATTTTGTGAAGCTAAAATACTTGCTGATTTTGAAAAAAAAAGAGCCACAAAATACTCACGTTGTCCCAGATCCAATCTCCATACCTATTGTTATTCCTTCTCTTATGCCAAAAAATAATAATTTTCAAGATGTGCCGAAAAAAGAAATTATAGGTTTTTCAGGTTCTGATCAGGGGGAGCATGAACATACAGAACCACCACATATGGATCAACCACCAATACCTCAGTTGAGATGGTCGGAGAGGGAACGATAACCCTCAACTAGATATCCTGCTTCAGAATATACTATGGTGACAGATGCATGTGAACCAGAAACTTTTTATGAAGAACAAGTCAATGAAGATCATGCCAAGTGGAAGAAAGCTATGCAAGAGGAGATGGATTCTTTGCATAAGAACTGCACTTATGACCTGGTGGAGCTACCATAGAACAAAAAATTCTTGAAGAACAAATGAGTGTCCAAAATCAAGAATGAAAAAAATGGCCAAGTCAAGTACAAAGCTCGTCTCGTGGTGAAAGGTTTCAGTCATAAGCAAGGTATTGACTATAAAGAAATATTTTCTCCTGTTGTGAATATGTCTTCTATTCGCGTTATTCTTGGTCTTATTTTTTTTCAAGATCTTGAAGTTGAGTACTTAGATGTGAAGACTGTATTTCTCCATGGTGATTTGGCGAAAGAAATCTATATGGAGCAGCCAGAGGGTTTCAAGGTAAAGGACAAGGAACACTTGGTTTGCAAATTAAAGAAGAACTTGTACGGGCTCAAGCAGGCACCGCGGCAGTGGTATAAAAGGTTTGATTCTTTTATGCTTGACCACGGGTACAAAAGAACATCTGCAGATCATTGTATTTATGTCCAGAAGTTCTCTGATGATGATTTTATTATTCTCTCTCTATATGTTGATGATATGCTTGTTGTTGGAAAAGATATGTCCAAGATTGACAGGTTGAAGAAAGAGTTAAGCAAGTCCTTTGATATGAAGGACTTAGGAGCAGCACAATATATATTGGGAATGAATATCTCTCGGTATAGAAAGTACGAGAAAGTTGTGGCTATCACAAGAAAGATACATTGAACGTGTTCTGGAGAGGTTCAATATGGTGAACTCTAATCCAGTCAACACACCCCTAGCAGCTCATTTTAAGCTAAGTGTACAACAAAGCCATTCAAGTAAGAAAGAGAAGGAGAAGATGAAGAGCATTCCATTTGCCTCGGCCGTCGAAAGTTTGATGTACTCAATAGTTTGTACAAGACCCGACATAGCACATACAGTTGGAGTGGTAAGTCGCTTTCTTGCCAGTCTTGGTAAAGCACATTAGGAAGCAGTAAAGTTGATCCTAAGATATCTTAGAGGAACCTCTAAATATTCTTTATGTTTTGGAGATGGAAAACCTATCTTGGAAGGTTACACTGATTCTGACATGGCAGGTGACTTGGACAAGAGAAAGTCCACATCAGGATACTTGTTTACCTTTGCATGGGGAGCCATATCATGGCAATCAAAGCTGCAAAAGTGTATCACTCTATCCACCACAGAAGCTGAATATATTGCTGCTAAAGAAGCCAACAAAGAGCTCTTATGGATGAAGAATTTTCTAAAGGAGTTATCTCTCAAGCAAGAGAAGTACACTCTATATTGTGACAGTCAGAGCGTCATTGACTTGAGTAAAAATGCTACATGTCATTCAAGGATAAAGCACATCGATGTACGTCATCACTGGATCCAAGATGCTTTGGAGAATTGCTTGATGCATATTAAGAAAATTGATGTCTAACATGATGACTAAGCCTCTACCAAAATACACTACCAGAATAAGCGGTATTAGCAACATTTTTAGCGACGTCAACATAAAACGTCGCTAATATTAAATATATTAGCGACTCCAAGTAAAAACGTTGCTAGTCGTCGCTAATTGATGACATATATCGACGTTTAGCGACTGTAATTCAGTTTTTAAAAGATTAGTCGCTATAAGTTCAATTAAGGTCGTTAAACATCGCTAATATGTTTCATTTGCGACGTTTTGCGACGTACTTAGCGATGTATCTCTTCTAGACTTTTAGCGACGTCATTAGCGACGTCACAGACGTCACTAATTAGCGATGTCATTATTTGCGTCGCTAAAACGTCGCTAAATAACTTTCATTTAGGGCTGATTCCCCCTCCATTTCTTTCGTTCTCTCCCTCTCCCAAATTTAAAACCCCCTCTCTCCGGCTCCTTCTTCCTCCGGCTCCCCTCCTCCCTCCAGCGACTAGCTTTCTCCATCCCGGCGACCCCCCTCCGGCGTACCCTCCTACCTTCCGACGTCCTTCCTCCAGCTCCCCTCCTCGGTGAGCTCCTCTCTCTGTCTCCTTTCTCTCTCTCTCTCTCTCTCTGTCTTCTTTCTCTTTCTCTCTCTCTCTAACACGGCACAACACGATACGACATGACACGATATGACACACACTAACCCTAACTCGAACAGACACACATACACACGTACGCAGATACATTAACACATGCGAATACTAACCCTAATACTGACACGGACATACGGACATTGACACACGAACACTGACACAAATACGGACATGGGAATGACTCTTCAAACTAGTCAACACTAGTCAAAACTAAGTTATACCTAGGTTTCTAGGTCAATACCTTGATAATACATATATTTATAGTATTTACCTACTAATACCTTAGTCTAGAATAAATATCTAGTCCCGTATCCTAGTGTTTCAACCCGTATCCCAATATTACCATGTATCTTAACATAACTCATATACCTTATCTAAATTCAATACCTTGGAACTACTCATTAACCTAACTTTATCTCTTAACTTGGTATTAAATCTAGCTACTATCACATAATACCTTAACTTATGTCAATTTTCCCCAATACCTTAGTGTATCTATATATCCTAGTATCTAATAGTCACCCTTAGCCAATTTCTAACACATAGGCATGCCACCTACTGATACTATCATGTATCAGTCACTCCTCTAGAGGACGCTACATAAACAACTTAGTACTATACCTTGATACCTTATACTCAAGGCCTGTACCCCTTACCCATTACCCCCACCTACTATCTGCAGGTGCAGGAACTCAAGCCCCTAACATACACATTGTCCATACTTCACTTAACACCTTGCTCATGACATTACCTACACGCACTTACCCTCCAATATTTAGAAACTAAATCTTCACCTTACTCAACCCACCGATACAATCAAGTATCATTTATCCCAAATTACCACCCCTCGCTCAACACCTCAATCTTGCCCCTAAATAACCTCAACACTCACTCATTATTCGTAATACCTCAAGACTGGTCATAAGCACTGTAACACCCCGTTCCGCTCAAGCGGACTGCCGTCTCAATCGGCAATAGTGCAGCTGTCCCGACCTGCTTTGCCTCGATCAAGAAGCAAAGGATATCCAGACTTGTCCCTACAGGAATCCGGCTTGGACTTTCAGAGGCTCGCTCAGACGTATCGCTCTACCGAGGCGAATCATCGCTAAGGTGGGTGGCTACGGTGAACTTGTCTTTGCCTACCCAGCACACATAAAATCTGGAATATTTATGCTAGTCGCTAGGTGAATCACCCCCTGCATGCTAATAAATCCAACGCACCTAGCTAAGGGAATAATCCCAACTCATATTGCTTGCTAGAACATGGAAATGAAATACTGCTTATACTCAGACCCTCGCATGCTAAGTCCCTTAACCTGTTACCGATCGCCTATGCGTTCATGACTCCGCTGCACTCGGACAATCTGTGCGACTCTGTGGCTTAGAACTCTTGCCGCCAGCCAATGAACCATGGCCTTGCACGGGCGTGGCTCACGCTCGTGCGGCATCACGCCCGGATGGGTTAAGCGATCGTTCCGCGGGAGCGCTGGCGAGGGTGATTCCCGCCTAGCGGGAACGGCCGATTGCCTGCGGGAGATCGGGACGTGACATGTTGGTATCAGAGCCTGGCTTCTACGCCTTTGTCCTCAATTCGATATCTCTGTTTCGAAAGCTCGTTCGTGGGTTATGTGCACGCTCTCTTTCAATGCCTCGATGGGATGTTCCAACAATAAGTCTAAATACTTTCAAAATACGTTTTGAATGATATGCTTGCTTTTCTGGTTGTATGCTGCGAGTGGCCTTTGTGCCAACCTGTGCGAACCCTTGAGAGTATCGTTAGTAGCTTGTCCGATTTTCACTAACCCTAAGTTTGGTTGAATGCATCTATTCGAGGGACGCCTTGAACTAGTGCACCATCCAAGACTTAAGAAAAGGTGAAACTCGAGTGCTGAGACTTCGCTATCACTGAGCTGGTTGACGTGTTCACACTAGAAATGTATGTCGAAGGTGCGCACGATCCAGTCTAAGCGGTATGCTGATTTTGAAGCTTGTGCAAGTGAAGATCCAAATAAACAAGTGCAACGACTTGTCTAGGATTGCCTCAACCCTAGATTACTGCTTGTCCTTAGTAAGTCTCGAGGACGAGACTTTTTCTAAGTTGGGTAGGATGTAACACCCCGTTCCGCTCAAGCGGACTGCCGTCTCAATCGGCAATAGTGCAGCTGTCCCGACCTGCTTTGCCTCGATCAAGAAGCAAAGGATATCCAGACTTGTCCCTACAGGAATCCGGCTTGGACTTTCAGAGGCTCGCTCAGACGTATCGCTCTACCGAGGCGAATCATCGCTAAGGTGGGTGGCTACGGTAAACTTGTCTTTGCCTACCCAGCACACATAAAATCTGGAATATTTATGCTAGTCGCTAGGTGAATCACCCCCTACATGCTAATAAATCCAACGCACCTAGCTAAGGGAATAATCCCAACTCATATTGCTTGCTAGAACATGGAAATGAAATACTGCTTATACTCAGACCCTCGCATGCTAAGTCCCTTAACCTGTTACCGATCGCCTATGCGTTCATGACTCCGCTGCACTCGGACAATCTGTGCGACTCTGTGGCTTAGAACTCTTGCCGCCAGCCAATGAACCATGGCCTTGCACGGGCGTGGCTCACGCTCGTGCGGCATCACGCCCGGATGGGTTAAGCGATCGTTCCGCGGGAGCGCTGGCGAGGGTGATTCCCGCCTAGCGGGAACGGCCGATTGCCTGCGGGAGATCGGGGCGTGACAAGCACTACCCAAACCTTTGCACACTGTTTACCCCAAATCAGGTTGCACAATCTGTGTATACTGTTGCACATAAATTATGCTCAGCCTACAGGGCCTCAATCGTGTATCAAGTTAGAGCAGTTCTTACCTTCCTCCAGAGAATCACACTATATGTAATAATTTATAGGACACATACTTTTATTTTTGCAGAAGTATCTAGAAATGGATATGAATTACTATCTGCGTTATCGTTCGTGGATGTACAACCGTCATCCGGATGACATGTGCGGTGTGCGGGATAAATTCATTAAGGATGTACAATAGTTCTTGCAGTTCGCCAAGGCGTTCCCTCAGTACATGGACGGTACCAAAATTGAGTGTCCGTGTGTGAGATGTCGTAACTTGAAATATTATCCAGAAGTAGAAGTCACATATCATTTGTACTCGAAGGGCTTCACGCCAAATTACTATCAGTGGACCGCGCATGGAGAACTTGTGTCTCTAGCATCGAAGTCGGAGCCTTATGTGGAGAAGTATATGGATATCCACGACCACGCTGCTTACGACGACGGGTAGGTGGACATGGTTTTTGATTACGTCGCTAATGATGTCGCAAAAAATGTCGCTAAAAATGTCGTTGTACGTCGTAACTTGCTGACATGACATTATTGCCAGGTCATAGTAACGTCGCTATACAAGTCGCTACATATGTCGCTAATTTGTGACGTAAAGCGACAAATGAACACGTCGCTAATTAGCGGCGTTGAGTTACTAAACGTCGCTAATCTAGTGACGTATTTACGTCGCTAAAAAACATCGGTATAGCGACGTTTGGCGACATTTTTTTCCGTCAGCGACTAGCTGAAAGGCGACTTCTGTAAAACATAGTTAATTATGTCGCTAAATGATCATTTAGCGACGTTTCTTTACGTTGCTAATATGACTTTTTCTGGTAGTGAGAGAAGCATAACTTTTGCCGTAGGAAGGCATGTATGACTATTGTCTGAGAACTTTCTCCTCATGGGGATGTAGGGAGAGATTGATGGGAACGGGGTCCATCCCCATGATGAATAAACATGGATTTGATCCATGAAAATCGGTCACCCGTGGTTGGGTTAGGCCAAGTACTTAACCATTTTTCTGGGTGCAGTTTCTGTGACAAGATTCAGTTTTGGGAGGCTATTTCGAAACTGTTGCAATCATTATTTGGCTCATTTTTCAATACAAAAGTTGTTGAGAAAAGTTTTATCTTTCATCCAGGCTTTGAAACAGGCCATTTGGAGGTGTATTAAAGAAGTTATGACTATCTGAAGTAGCCTATCTATTCATATTCTGCATGCATTCAGCTTGCATGTAACATTGATGATAGATGAACGAATCTTCCATTTGGACTTCTCCATACAACGAATGTGGTGTACCCAAGAGGCATATCCTCCCTATAAATAGAGAAAAGATGGTAAAGGTTGAACACAACAAGTGTAAACCCCTGAATTTTTCAAATTTTTAAATCTTGGAATTTTTCCGATTTTCTGGAATTTTTCGGGAATTTTCTGTAATTAAAATCAAGGTTTTCAATTAATAAAGGATTTTTAATTGTTAATAAATAGTATTAAAATATCATGAAAATAACATTTTTGGGTGTAAAATAGAAAACCAGACTTAGGATAATTTTCTGGGATTTTATTGGGCATCAGACCTATTTTTAAAAGCCTAAAAACTATTTTTTTATAATTAATTAATTATTTCTGTTAATTATTATTATTATTATTATTATTATTATTTTTATTAGTTTTTCGGGGGCCCGGCCCGGCCCAGTGGGCCGAGCCCATGAGCCGTCCCCGGCCCAGCCTATGCTTAGCGGGTCGGGCGGGTCGGTCTGACCGGATCCGCGCCCGACCCGGAACCCGGACCCGCACCCCTGTTCCCAGTCACCCCCATCCCCGAATTTTCCGCCGGCCGGCGCGCTCTCCGGCGCCACGACCGCGCCTCACCCCCACGAGGCCTCCCCTCCGATTTTCCTGCGCCCACGACCGCCCCGGCCGAGCCCTCGCATCCCTATAAGTTTCCCCCTCTCAGCTTCTTCCTTTCCCCCGCAAACCCTAACCCTAGATCTACCCTCCGGCAGCCGTCCGGCGACCTCCGCCTCCCTCAGTCACCTACGACGACTTCCCCGGCGCCGACGAACCTCCTCCTCTCGCCTCCTCACAGCTAACCTCTCCGGCCGCCCTCGAATCCACTCCCCGCCGTTCGAGAGCCGCCCTAGCCGCTGTCGACGACTCCGCCGGAGCCACAGCCACTGCCCAGGCCTCGCCGGAGCCGCCGCAGCCCGCCGTGACCTCGTCGACGGTCGACCAGCCCCGGCGTACCCTCCAGCGAGCCCGGACACGCCGCGGACACGACCTAGACGCGGATTCGAGCCCGGACACGCACTGGACACGTGTCCAGGACACAGAATCGCGTGTCGGACTCGAAATACCCCGACCCCGAGTCCGAGGCCTCCCCTCGGTGCTCCTCCATCAGTTTCCCGGTAGGTGCCCCTTTCAGAATGCACTGTCCTTTCCAAAACCACTCCCCTGTCCGACCGGGACTGACAGAATGAAGCTCTGTCAATCCCGGGATAGCTTAGGTTATAGTTATTAGTAGGTTAATGATTTGTTAGTTTGGTTGTTAATTAATTAGTGATTCGATACAACGATCTGCAAATACGTATACTAATTATATATATATTATAAAATAAAAACCTTATTAAATATTACCTAAATTAGTAATTACTTAATAGATAATTTCTGAAATGATTTTAGTATTTAAATACTAATTAGTAATTACTTAATAGATAATTTCTGAAATGATTTTAGTATTTAAATACTAATTAGTAATTACTTAATAGATAATTTTCGTAATGATTTTTAGTATTTAAATACTAATTAGTAATTATTTAATATATAATTCTGAAATGATTTTCAGTATTCAAAATATAATATGTTAGGTTTTCCAAAATATTGTTTCTCTTATAAATTAATTGCTAAAAACAAACGATATTATTTTTATTAAAATCGTTCTTTCCTATTATCCTATCAGAAACAAAACGACATTTTACCATAAAATATTTTTATACGATAAAATAAATAAAGTTTCATTATTATTAAAAAGGGTTTTGTTTTACTAAATCACTAATACAAATTATTATTATTATTTTAATCGATCGTTGGATTTAAATCATTAACTTAGTTAACTAATCAAGACAAATTAAAACCCTTTGTTTAATTCTAAAATCAGATTATTAATAATTGTAGGTCCCTGTAACTAAGGTTGAGACCGTCGCGACATCTCACTCGCGTCACCAACCAACTCCAGGCAAGTTTCATATAATTCAAAACCGGTATTTTAGTTGTAATTAAATATGTTGCATGTCATATAGATATATTGGGACGACACTTGATTTCACGGAACCGACTGATTGACTGATTGATTGACTCATTGACTCATTGACTCATTGACTATTGCCTTGGGAACTGGGGAGAAAAGTTAGCACCCGTGGTCAAAGCCCCTTATTGCCTCATTGTGGATAGCTGAAGTCCAACCTCACTGGACTGACGCCGCACCGTGTTCACGCGAACACAGATTGCCTCCAACCCCAGCCGGCCACGGGATGCTACCTTTCTCAAAACACTTTAGTGATCGTAGTTTGTCATCATTGCTTCATCGACATTTACTGTTCTTGTCTCATATTTGTTGCATACAAAAATATAAATATTGTTCAAAACTATCTCATTGCATCATTTTAATTATCGTTAAGATGCTGGAATTGGATATATGTTCTTGCTCCCTCCTGACTGGAGATTAACAATTTTAGGTGATTGCGGTGACGATGATGAGTATGATACCTTTTATGGTCCGGACCAGAGTACTGATGCCCTAGCGGAACCTAGCCAGGAGGCCGATGTTTAGTTGCTTCCCTTTGATTTTCCAAATTGTAATAAGCAGGGTTGAAGTAATAACCCTGGACCATGTTTTGTTTGATCTTTGATTGTAAATGAATTTCTCTCTCAGACTTAGCAATAAAAAATTGAATTTCCTTCATGTATTCTGGATGTCTGTGTGTTACTACGGATTGATACAGCTTACTGCCGCCGTCTCACAACGGTGCAGGCTGGGCATGATCCGACTGGACCCAGATTATTGGGATCGGGTCGTGACATGTTTTCAGTGGTGGCCCATGCAGGTCAAGTTTACAACCTTTGGTCTAGTCAACTTAGGCTAGCCAAACAAACCGACTTGCCTTTGACTTTAGGTTTAGTATGACTTTAGGAAAACAGACTCTAGAAACAATTAGAACACTTAGAATTCTTGAGAAAATTTCAAACTGTCACATCATAGGACCAAATTCTTCTATCTATACATATGTACAATTATTTTGCTTGCTTATAGAACATAGGTTACCTTGCTTATGCTTGCTTCCTAAACCTTCCAGAAGATGGCACGAGGGAAGACAACCCGTTCCGGCCCAGCCGAAGAAGAGGCTTCGTCTTCTGAGCACACCCCGAATCAAGCTCAGTCCGACCCCTCTCCGTTGCAGCTCACAGATCGCCCCCATGCTGCAAGAGCTCCCCGAGCTGCCTACACTTCAGTAGTGCATGCAGCTCCACCCATTCCTCCCAGGACCACATCGATTCCAGCCGATGTGACTCCTCCTGTTGCACCACCTGTGCCATTGGACCCCGCTGAACTCGTAGGCCTGCTACGAGGAGTTCTTGAAGCCCAGAGGGCCCAAGCTGAAGCAAATCGCGAGCAGACCGCGATTATGAGAGAGGGCATGGAGAACGCCCATAATGTAGCCATGGCAGCGCTAGGAACATCCCGGTCAGAACAAGAGCCTGCCAAGGTAATTGAGAATTTAAAAGCTTGGATTCCATTAATGAATTTCTAGTCTAACCACAAACCTGTTATCCAGGTAAAGGTTGGAACTGTGGAAAACTTCAAGAAGTTGGACCCGCGTCCCTTCAAGGGGACCGAAGGCATCATCTACGCAGACGAGTGGCTAGATGATATGGAGCGACTCCTCAGCGTCGCTCGACTCCCAGACGACCTCATGGTTGAGGCCGTAGCACTCCAGCTGAGAGACTTGGCCAACATTTGGTACCGCAACGAGCCAAGATTTCGAGCTGGAGGGATTTCCTGGCGGCTATTCAAGAAGCAGTTCAAGCGGAAGTTCTTTCCAGAGGCTGCCCTCGAAGCTATGGGAAGGCAGTTTCAAGATCTGAAGCAAGGAGACCGCACAATTGAAGAATATGCGGCTGAGTTCAACCGGCTTGGCAGGTTTGCAAGCCACCTGGTGGACAACCCTGTAGAACGTGCTAAGAAATTCCGGCACGGACTACGTGAAGAGATCCGCACCTTAGTAGCTGCTAACGGTGCGAAGACTTATGACAAGATGTTGAAGGTGGCCCAAGATGTAGAGGCCAGTGCACCTGCTCGACCCAAGAGGGAGCATCCAGGGTCAAGCAACAACCATCAGGGCAACAACAAGAGGCACAGCAACAACAACAATAGGCCCTCCTATCCCCAGCAGTCCCAGCAACAACAGCCAGCAGCGGCCAACAAAGCGCATCAGTACAATCAACCAAAGGCGGTCAACTGCGTCTACTGCAAAAGGCCAGGTCATACCGCAGAGATCTGCAGGAAGAAATTGGGACACTGCCTTGCTTGTGGATCTGCCACCCATCAAGTGAAGGACTGCCCCACGGCATACAACAAAACTGGAGCTGGACAGCAGAGAGGTCCACTGCCTACCCAGCAGCAGCGCTACAACCAGCACAGAGCCGGGCAAGCTTTTGCCTTGACTGTGGAAGAGCCAGAAGCTGAACCCGAGACGGAAGGAGATGTCATCGCAGGTTCCATTCTACTTCATTCGCACCCTGCCTTAGCATTATTTGATTCTGGAGCATCACACAGTTTTATATCTGCAAACTTCATTTCTGCACACCATCTAGTTACTGGCATAAGTAAGATAATCTGTAGGGTTATGACTGGTGGAGGACCAATACCCATTAGTGAGACTTGTAGCTGCCCAGTCACTATCTCAGGACATGAGTTTCAGACTCAGTTCCTAATAATGCCTCTGCCAAACTATGACGTAGTCTTGGGCATGGATTGGCTTAGTCAACATCATGCTCTGATAGACTGTCGAGAAGGCTGCGTAACTCTAGATCCACCTGGAGGACCTAAACTCAAAGTGATTCGAGCACCTGAAGGCGTGGAATGTGTGTCCTACACATCCATCACTGAAGAAACCGGACCCCCTCATCCTCTCATAGCGGAGTTTATAGACGTCTTCCCAGACAATCTTCCAGGGCTACCCCCTGATCGAGATATGGAATTCTCGATCGATCTTGTACCCGGCGCAGCACCAATCTCCCAACGCTGCTACCGAGTGAATCCCAAGGAGTCCAAGGAGATGAAAGACCAAATTGACGAGCTTCAGGCGCAAGGATTCATCAGGACCGGTGCCTCACCCTGGGGTGCACCAGTCTTGTTTGTACCCAAGAAGGATGGGACAGTTAGAATGTGCATAGACTACCGGGCACTGAACAACATCACTATCAAGAACAAGTACCCGCTGCCCCGGATCGACGATCTCTTCGACCAGCTGAGTGGAGCTAAGGTTTTCTCGAAGATAGACCTCAGATCGGGTTACCATCAAATCAAGGTGAGGAAGGAAGATATTCCAAAGACGGCATTCAACACCAAGTATGGACAATTTGAATTCTTGGTCATGCCCTTTGGTCTTACCAATGCCCCAGCAGTGTTCATGAATCTCATGAACAAGGTCTTCCACAAATACCTGGACCAGTTTGTCGTTGTCTTCATTGACGACATTCTGATCTATTCGAAGACCAAGGAAGAACACGAGCAGCATTTGAGGATAGTTTTGGAAACCCTCAGAAAGGAGAAACTATATGGAAAACTGTCCAAGTGTGAATTCTTCCTAGACAAGGTGGACTTTCTCGGCCACGTTGTCACAGGAGAAGGCATATCAGTGGACCCCAAGAAGATAGCTGCCGTGGAAACATGGAATACTCCCAGGTCAGTTGCAGAGATCAGAAGCTTCTTGGGCTTAGCTGGATATTACAGGAAATTCGTGAAGGACTTTGCAAAGATTGCTGAGCCCATGACCAAGCTAACCAGGAAGAATGAAGAGTTCGTCTGGACCGAAGCGTGCCAGGCGTCATTTGAAGAGCTGAAGAGAAGGCTAACAACAGCACCGATCTTGTCGCTACCCTCAGGATCAGGAGGATTCTCAATTTATAGCGACGCGTCCGGCAAAGGATTAGGATGTGTGCTCCAGCAACATGGAAAAGTAATTGCTTATGCTTCCCGGCAATTACGGACTCATGAGAAGAACTACCCGACGCATGACCTGGAACTAGCAGCAGTCATCTTCGCCTTGAAGCTGTGGAAGCACTACCTGTACGGCGAAAGAGTAGAGATATACACGGACCACAAAAGTCTCAAGTATGTCTTTACACAGAAGGAGCTCAACATGCGTCAGAGACGATGGTTGGAGCTCATGAAGGACTTTGATATCAGCCTGCAGTACCATCCCGGAAAGGCTAATGTGGTCGCCGACGCACTTAGTCGATATCCGATGGCTATGTTCTTGACGACAGATCGGTACCTACTGGAGGACATGGAGAAGCTGGGACTAGAACTCGTATTGCCTGTAGAGGAAATGAAGAAGCTTGGACGGGAAGCAATAGTACCCGGCGTTGACTTCCCCATGATGCATTTGCAAGTGCAATCTAGCTTGATGGACAAAATCAAAGAAACTCAATTCGAGGACGGAGCATTGTGCAAGCTCAGAGACCAGGTGTTAGCTGGCACACTGGAGGGATTTTCTATTTCAGACGGGGGAACACTGAGGAATGGCACCAGACTTTGTGTACCTGCTGGTGAATTGAGGGAACAGCTGATGCAGGAAGCGCATCACTCACAGTATTCCATCCACCCTGGAGCAAATAAGATGTACCGAGATATACGGGAGCACGTATGGTGGTATGGAATGAAGAAGGATGTCTCAAAATTCGTTGCCAAATGCTTGATCTGCCAGCAGGTGAAAGCAGATAGACAAAGACCAGCAGGACTTCTTCAGCCACTGCCCATTCCAGAATGGAAATGGGAGCACATCACTATGGATTTTGTGTCAGGATTGCCTCGATCCCAAGGAGGGAAGGACGCTATTTGGGTGATCGTAGACAGATTGACTAAGTCTGCCCACTTCATTCCCTTCAAAGTTGGTTTATCCACCGAGAAGCTAGCTGCCCTACACATGAGGCAAATCGTCCGGATACATGGAGTTCCTGTGAGCATTGTATCAGACCGAGACAGCCGCTTTACTTCTCACTTCTGGAAGAGCTTGCAAGAGAGTCTGGGGACCCAACTGAAGTTCAGCACTGCCTATCACCCACAGACCGACGGACAGTCAGAGAGAACCATCCAGACGTTAGAGGATATGCTAAGATCTTGCGTCCTGGATTTTGGAGGATCATGGGAGGACCATCTACACTTGGTAGAGTTTGCTTACAACAACAGCTACCAGGCCAGCATCGGCATGACTCCTTTTGAGGCTCTGTATGGACGTCGTTGCCGCACTCCCTTGGCTTGGGACGACGTAGGAGAACGAGTCATGCTGGGACCTGAGATGATTACAGATGCGGCTGAAAAAGTCAAGGTGATCAGAGACAGACTTCGGGTGGCTCAAGATCGTCAGAAACATTGGGCGGACAGCCGTCGCCGACTTGTGGAGTTCGAAGCAGGTGATAGTGTCTTCGTCAAGATCTCTCCCACCAGAGGAACTATCCGTTTTGGCAGAGCTGGAAAACTTAGTCCCAGGTATATTGGTCCATTCGAGATAGTGAGCAGAGTTGGAGAGGTGGCATACAGAGTGGCGTTACCACCTAATCTTGAAGGCGTACACAACGTCTTCCATGTATCGCAGCTGAGGCGTTACATTCCGGACCCGAGCCACATCCTGGATCATTCAGAGTTGGAGATTGGACCAAGTCTTACAGTACCAGAGCAGCCAGTAAGGATCATAGACCGTATGGAAAAGCAGTTGCGGAACACCGTGATTCCACTGGTCAAAGTTCAGTGGCTCCACCACTCCCCAGGCGAATCCACCTGGGAACGAGAGGCTGAGATGAAGCAGAAGTACCCTCATCTGTTTTAAGGCATGTCTACCTTTGTTCTCCCTTCAATTGTAGTAAATTTCGAGGACGAAATTTCTATAAGTTGGGTAGGTTGTAAACCCCTGAATTTTTCAAATTTTTAAATCTTGGAATTTTTCCGATTTTCTGGAATTTTTCGGGAATTTTCTGTAATTAAAATCAAGGTTTTCAATTAATAAAGGATTTTTAATTGTTAATAAATAGTATTAAAATATCATGAAAATAACATTTTTGGGTGTAAAATAGAAAACCAGACTTAGGGTAATTTTCTGGGATTTTATTGGGCATCAGACCTATTTTTAAAAGCCTAAAAACTATTTTTTTATAATTAATTAATTATTTCTGTTAATTATTATTATTATTATTATTATTATTATTATTTTTATTAGTTTTTTGGGGGCCCGGCCCGGCCCAGTGGGCCGAGCCCATGAGCCGTCCCCGGCCCAGCCTATGCTTAGCGGGTCGGGCGGGTCGGTCTGACCGGATCCGCGCCCGACCCGGAACCCGGACCCGCACCCCTGTTCCCAGTCACCCCCATCCCCGAATTTTCCGCCGGCCGGCGCGCTCTCCGGCGCCACGACCGCGCCTCACCCCCACGAGGCCTCCCCTCCGATTTTCCTGCGCCCACGACCGCCCCGGCCGAGCCCTCGCATCCCTATAAGTTTCCCCCTCTCAGCTTCTTCCTTTCCCCCGCAAACCCTAACCCTAGATCTACCCTCCGGCAGCCGTCCGGCGACCTCCGCCTCCCTCAGTCACCTACGACGACTTCCCCGGCGCCGACGAACCTCCTCCTCTCGCCTCCTCACAGCTAACCTCTCCGGCCGCCCTCGAATCCACTCCCCGCCGTTCGAGAGCCGCCCTAGCCGCTGTCGACGACTCCGCCGGAGCCACAGCCACTGCCCAGGCCTCGCCGGAGCCGCCGCAGCCCGCCGTGACCTCGCCGACGGTCGACCAGTCCCGGCGTACCCTCCAGCGAGCCCGGACACGCCGCGGACACGACCTAGACGCGGATTCGAGCCCGGACACGCACTGGACACGTGTCCAGGACACAGAATCGCGTGTCGGACTCGAAATACCCCGACCCCGAGTCCGAGGCCTCCCCTCGGTGCTCCTCCATCAGTTTCCCGGTAGGTGCCCCTTTCAGAATGCACTGTCCTTTCCAAAACCACTCCCCTGTCCGACCGGGACTGACAGAATGAAGCTCTGTCAATCCCGGGATAGCTTAGGTTATAGTTATTAGTAGGTTAATGATTTGTTAGTTTGGTTGTTAATTAATTAGTGATTCGATACAACGATCTGCAAATACGTATACTAATTATATATATATTATAAAATAAAAACCTTATTAAATATTACCTAAATTAGTAATTACTTAATAGATAATTTCTGAAATGATTTTAGTATTTAAATACTAATTAGTAATTACTTAATAGATAATTTCTGAAATGATTTTAGTATTTAAATACTAATTAGTAATTACTTAATAGATAATTTTCGTAATGATTTTTAGTATTTAAATACTAATTAGTAATTATTTAATATATAATTCTGAAATGATTTTCAGTATTCAAAATATAATATGTTAGGTTTTCCAAAATATTGTTTCTCTTATAAATTAATTGCTAAAAACAAACGATATTATTTTTATTAAAATCGTTCTTTCCTATTATCCTATCAGAAACAAAACGACATTTTACCATAAAATATTTTTATACGATAAAATAAATAAAGTTTCATTATTATTAAAAAGGGTTTTGTTTTACTAAATCACTAATACAAATTATTATTATTATTTTAATCGATCGTTGGATTTAAATCATTAACTTAGTTAACTAATCAAGACAAATTAAAACCCTTTGTTTAATTCTAAAATCAGATTATTAATAATTGTAGGTCCCTGTAACTAAGGTTGAGACCGTCGCGACATCTCACTCGCGTCACCAACCAACTCCAGGCAAGTTTCATATAATTCAAAACCGGTATTTTAGTTGTAATTAAATATGTTGCATGTCATATAGATATATTGGGACGACACTTGATTTCACGGAACCGACTGATTGACTGATTGATTGACTCATTGACTCATTGACTCATTGACTATTGCCTTGGGAACTGGGGAGAAAAGTTAGCACCCGTGGTCAAAGCCCCTTATTGCCTCATTGTGGATAGCTGAAGTCCAACCTCACTGGACTGACGCCGCACCGTGTTCACGCGAACACAGATTGCCTCCAACCCCAGCCGGCCACGGGATGCTACCTTTCTCAAAACACTTTAGTGATCGTAGTTTGTCATCATTGCTTCATCGACATTTACTGTTCTTGTCTCATATTTGTTGCATACAAAAATATAAATATTGTTCAAAACTATCTCATTGCATCATTTTAATTATCGTTAAGATGCTGGAATTGGATATATGTTCTTGCTCCCTCCTGACTGGAGATTAACAATTTTAGGTGATTGCGGTGACGATGATGAGTATGATACCTTTTATGGTCCGGACCAGAGTACTGATGCCCTAGCGGAACCTAGCCAGGAGGCCGATGTTTAGTTGCTTCCCTTTGATTTTCCAAATTGTAATAAGCAGGGTTGAAGTAATAACCCTGGACCATGTTTTGTTTGATCTTTGATTGTAAATGAATTTCTCTCTCAGACTTAGCAATAAAAAATTGAATTTCCTTCATGTATTCTGGATGTCTGTGTGTTACTACGGATTGATACAGCTTACTGCCGCCGTCTCACAACGGTGCAGGCTGGGCATGATCCGACTGGACCCAGATTATTGGGATCGGGTCGTGACAACAAGTAACAAGAAGAACAATACACAACTTGTAATCCTCACACTTGTAATCCACCTCAAGTGAGTTTGTGAGAGAAAGTGATCATCAAGTTAAGTTGTACCAACTTGAGAGAATGACCTTATAATCTTTCATTTGATTATAGTGAAAACGGTGAAGAAGGGGCGGACGGAGGACGTAGGCTCAAATTGAGCTGAACCTTGGTAAATCTTGTGTGTGTTCTCTCTCTTAACTTCTCTTCTCTTACATTTTATTTTATCTCATCACAAAGACGAAAAATGTCTTATTTTTTCCAACAATTTTTTATACCAAAACTCTTTCACTTCTTATCATAAATTTTATTTCAGTTTTTATTTTGTAATAATTTTTAATTGTTATTTGATTATGTATTTAATATTAATTTTGTTTAAAATTATTTCAAATATTATGTTAAGTCCAATAAATTTGATGGACTCGACCCAATTCGAATCCAATCCGAGGAATCTGGATTCATTTTCTATTTCTTCGGACTCGATCTTGGATTTCATATATTGAACTCTATGCCGGTTTGGACTTTGATTCGGAGTAGACTTATGATTTATCGTATTAGATTCGGGTTAAGTTCAAGTGTGATCTAATCCGTTCGTGTTGTACTACTACAACCACAAGAAGAAAAAAAAGGAAAGGAAAGAATTTTGAAGATAAGGGCAAAAATCAATGTCCATAGATTCCCTTGATGCCTAATCGACTTGTTAGTGACAGGTATTGATTTGATTTGATTTGATTATTTTATTTTATTTTTTTATAAATATCGACACCATCAAGCCATGCTAGATAATTGCAGGACGATGGTGGTGGTGGTGGAACGTAGTGGTGGTGCGAAAGTGGTGATGTAAACGCAACGATGGTGACATGTGCTTTGCATATGCTAAGTACTCTAAATTTTCGTAGAGTGAAGTTGGAAAAGGCTGATTCGAAATTTCGTGTGCAGTGTGGAAAGTTGTCCGTGGATGAAAGTGTCATCTTTTGACTTGCGTTAAACATAACCCTATTGACATTATGCTTAATATATTATATTTTTATTAAGCATTCCATTCTCTTATTAATTAGCCAGCAAATTACCAAGAATACTATCGTATCTTTTTGAAATGACACCGTGCTTCTAGTGGACTGTTTGGTTTGCGAAATTGGAACGTAAAAATAAAAAAATAAAAAAATTTGGGAACCACTTTATGTTTGTTAATTACTTGAAAATTTTACAGATAAAATTTACTGTAATTTGATACAAACAATTAATTTTGTCTGTCACGAAATCAGAAATTTGACATCGAAAATTTTTCTTTTTGAAACGGTACGCGGAAGTAGAAAATTCTTATTCTCACTTCAAATATTTGGTTGGAGGACCACTTCCTCTTTACTTTAACAAAAAAAAAGATTTATTATTCATGTTATTTCAACAAAAAATTATGCTTTTTCACTCACTTCAACAACCAACTAAACATCAAATTAATTTTAACCTCCACTTCTTCAAAGCGCCAAAACGAATAATTTTTCACTTCGCTCATTTCACCGCAATGCGTATCCGAAATGTCTATTTCGAAAATTTTACTTCACCGAACTAAACAACTCCTGTATCTGGTGTTAAAAATATAATATTTTTAATCTTCATGTTCATGGAGTTGTGTGGGATTACGATACCATGTACAGGGTAAGATCAACTGGTAAGGTTATTGAGCGATCAATTTGACGCAACCACTGTCACGTGTGAACATAGTAATTGACACAATAATGCTAAGTTTACTACCAAATGCTTACAACCCTATCTCTCTCTCCTGCTATGTGGGCCACCCCGACCCTATCCTCTCCCCCAATGAACGACTGCCATGTGGCGGCCATCCAAGCAGCCACCAGGTCCCACCTCTCTCCCTCCTTCAATGGACGGCCGCCACGTGGACGCCACGTCGCGGTTGTAAGTATAAGATTATACGCATAACATTGCTCTAGTTGACATAGTTGTGCCATCCACACACACACACACACACACACATATATATATATATATATATATATATATATATATATATATATATATATATATATATTGTATCGTCCCTTGTGGGACTATACGAAGTCTGTATTCAAGTGCTGAAACTGTAGATGTAGTCAAAACTTAATAAGAGTACATCTGAACAGTACAAATACGAGATAAGTACCCAGTACCAAGGGACATGATGCAGTATCGGTGATTCATAGTATAGAAAAATGTGGATACCAAGCTAGCTTTATAATCCAATTGAAACAATTAAGAAAATAAAGACCACATGTATGCACCATATTCAATCTGAACCTGATGCAATATTCAAGTTTCATTCAACTAATAAAATAAAGACTGCTGCTACTGCCACTTTTTCTATTGTCTTTCATTTGATCAGTCGTCCTGAGTCTCGAAGTGAGATACTTGAACATTTATATTATTTTATTAAAAATTACGGATTGGATATCGTCTTGTTGATCCGAACGATCCCGAAATGAACATATTGTACAAAAAAATGCGTATGGTCATAGTCGAAGTATGAAAATGGATGGAACTCGAATTTGTCGGCTGTGCACCACGAAATTTGAACAATATTCGTCGAAGTTTATCATATTGATGTTTTTAAAAATTTGCAATTATTTTTCATAAGATCTTCAGATTGCGACGAGACTTTTACCATTGGATGCACGACATCGAACTTATCATACAGCCTAAGTTTCATCCAATTCTGAAACCGTCAATCAGATCGTCATTATTCTTCAGAAAAATATTTTAATTTATTATTCTTATAATAGTAAACTTTTCTTGCCCTTATATGAGATTTTTGACCACTGGTAGGTGATGCCGTTGGTGTATACATTAAATTGAAGATCAGCTAATTAATGCCATCCATGCATTATTACTCCTCTCTCTCCTTATATATAGCTGGGGGGGGGGGGGGGGGGGGGGGGGGGTTGGTATTATGAAGTTGTTATCCTCTCTTTTTTAGAAGTCAGAGATGTTTAATTTGTTGGATATAGTGATAATTTACGTATATTAAAGAACTAATTATTTTATATTTTAAATTTTGAATTTATAAAAAAAAATTATATAGAAAGATAAATGTCTCATTTGTGGACTTGTCAAATATATATATAATATATATATATATTTTATGCTTCCAATCGGTTACATTTCCAAATACAGTACCACCGCCTATGATAATGCAACATACATACTTGTGTTCAATTGGAAACAATATTAATTGGTTCATCAGTGATGGTGATGACGAGTTCCACACTTCAACTTCAAATGACACACAAGTATTGCTTGTTGCAGGTGCTTGCTAACTGCTATATATGTATCACACACTCCATGCATGTCATTCTCACTTGCCAAAGGGGCCTAATTTTTGCAGGTGAATTCATCAGGAGGACGTACAGCTGGGCACCAACACATTGATCACTCGATAAAGACATGGGAATAGGTACATATATAGTGACTCAAACACACTGTTCCCCTCCTTGCCTCTATTACTAATTACAAGGACTAAAAAGAAGTTAGAACCGCTTGACTAAAGACCGTTGAATGTGACATCCTTGGCATCGCCCCAATCAAACAAAAAAATATGTGTTCTTCGTGTTTCTTGTATCCTCCACCAATATTTTCTGTGTCCTCCATGTTTTATGTGTCCTCCACCAATCTCACACCGTTCCGTCGTTCATCCTCTCGACGACATCAGTGTTCCTCCTCCGCTCCGCTCTAAGCCGTCTCGACGAGATGTCCGTCGCCTCGTCACCTCTCGACGTCTCCCGGAGCAGATTTGGCAAAACACGTTTGAGAAAAAACCTAAAAGTTCTTTTTGGAAAGTAGAGTTTAAACTCTGGTTTTGGACATTGGTTATTGAAATCAATTTTTCGAGTGTTACAATCCATACACAATTTTTGGCAGATTTAACTTTATAACTCAAAAAAAACTGGATTATAAATCAGAACCAAACAGGCCCTAAGCCTCTCGTTACTATTATGACAGTGATTTGATAAGAAAAGTAGGCTCATTATGTCATTTTTTTTCTCTCTATCGGACTTAGAATGTGTCAGTCATCATGTTAATTTTCTCAGACGTTCGTGTGGGTCCTCGTTCACACGGACAACTTCATCATCGCCACGGACGTCTGCAAGTAGGCTCTTGTCGCCCACAAGCAGGTCTTGTCGACACCGGTACCCATCAACCGCTTGCACGTGACGAGGGCTTCTTACGGGACCGGTCGCCTCGGCCGCTCGCGCTTACCGCTCTCGCACGAGCCGAGCGGTGTCCTCGGATCCATCGTCTTATTTGTCCCTTGAGCCCAGAGTGTGCCAGTCATCGGTCTTCGGACATTTGTGCGTATCTCGCTCGACCGAGTCGAGGACCTCGACTCAGCTGATCGCACATGCATCTCCATCATCGCCCTAGGCCCAGTATGTCTGATTACTAGGATTATCAGTGGTACAAATATTTCGATTATTTTTGAATTATAGGATTTGAATTATTTAAAAAAATTAATCCGAAAAAGTACTTATCAGTAGGATTTAGATTTATAACTTGACCCGAACCTGAAACCTAATAAGAAACCCAAACTCGATTTATACATAAAACATTCCAAGTGCATCCCAATCAATAATATATCACGAACATGAGTCATATGTAAATGCCATCTAAATTGTTGAAGAAAATAGAACATAGCATCAACAAATATTTTGAAGTAAATACAAAATTAAACGTATTATGTAAAAAACCTGAACCGCTCCCGAATTCGTTAAAAGTGAAAAAAAAATTGGTCCAATCCCGAATCCAAAAGGTTGATTAGGTTCAAGTATGGATCTTACATAAAATCCGCCCCGAATTAATATGACCCCTTAACAAACAACCCTTGTGGCTGAGTAAGGGAGAATAATTAATAGGTGCTGCTGTGCGGCTATGGGCCAGGTACGGACGGCCTGACGAATCGTGTGCAAGAATGGACCTTCGGGACGGATGCGGACCTCCGAATCGAGATGATACTGGAACAACTAAGGTTGAGTCCTACTTTGTCAGGCATTATAAAGCAAATTTTATGGATAACCCCTATGTCATGGGAGCGTGAGAACTCAATCTAAGACTAGTTCAGACCAACTTGTTCGAACTATGATAAAAACAACAACAGTTTGGAACTAGGCTAGGGTTATAGCACGTTGCTTTCGGTTCCGGACTATGGGGAGAGATAAACAACATTATTTGTTAACGTCGACGTGATCCAATTATGTAATGGTCTCCTCTTTGACAAAATAAAAGTTTCGACATTAGCAAATAAACACTCTTCCTAACCCCCACTAGCCACCGCCATACTTACAGGACGATTAAATTACCATTACCAAGTAACCTCTTCTACTAAACAATGCTTAGAGAGACTTTATTTGTCTGTGGAAGAAAAGGACACACACTACCACTTGCTCTAATAAATTTGTGGCCCTACAGTCTAGGGCAAGTCCTCATCTTCTAAGGAACATATATACTTTTTTAGTCGATCTCAATCGTCTGCAGAGATAGTCGAAGTTAAATTTAGTTATCTTTTAACTTTGACTCCCAAAAAAAAAAAATCAAAAAATTAATGACAATTGAGATTTACAGCGACGTTGAAGTCTTCGGTTCTGACGGCATCGTAGAGCTCAGATTTCAAATTCCTCTCCTTGAGCTGCTCGAGGTCATCCTAGTGGAAATTCAAAATAATGATCTGGTTGCTAGTTCAGCTGACAGAGAAGAGTTGGAACGGATCGTGGGGGTTCTATTGACGGAGAGATGGAACTTAGGGGTTCAGGAGGATTGCTCTAACCGAAGGATTCTCCAAGTCCGACGGCTTGTTCGACTTACCCTAGGACCGGCTCTGATCGTCTGTCCATAATCAAGAAACTGGTCAAAGATTTGTCATGGCCCATCTGTCATGAAAACAATGACACCGAGTGAGGATTATGAATGTATGCTAAATTATATGGGATAGAATTAGCGTTAGGGTTATAGTTGAGTTGTATACAAATGGGAGCATATATATATATATATATATATATATATATTTATACATGCATGAGACACAAAATGCCATGGTTGGTGGTGTAACCCATATATATATATATATATATATATATATATTAAAAGTTGGACCAAAATTGTAGTGTGACTGCACTACAAGACGCACCGATCTATCTATAATTGTATGGTCAGTCTCCACCACCCATTAAATATTTGTTAATCCTAACCTATCTTTAGTCTGTTAGATTTGATGTTTCTGGATTGTATTGTTTTGCCGGACATCACTCAACAGTTCCTTTTTGTCCTCTACACTTGGGGATAGCTAGGTCACTTTCTTTCTATTGTAGGACGTTGCGATTACTCGTCGTTTCTCCATCAACGGGTTCTTCGTCAACATTCCCTCTCTATTGAATCAGACATTGCAAAAATATATTAATAATACATCAAAGTAATCCGTATTCTCGTATCTGAAACATATCGTGTTGAATTCGTATAACAGATTAAGATATAATAGATTAATTATGGTGGAATGGAGGAATTTTTTTTGTTTTTGTTTTTGTTTTACTCAAATTAAATTAAGCAAACATACGTCTATATACATACTAGTCATGTCCACGTGTATTAAAAAAATATATATATATATATAATATTATAAAAAATTATATAGAAATTTAAATTATAATCTATGATATTCTTAAGAAAATATATAGAAATTTAAATTATAGTAAATTATTTTAAATATAATTTGAATATATTAATTTTAATTAGGATTTGTTATAGATATGTTTTTAGAATTTTGGATATGTGTTTAGTTAGATAATACAATGTTGTTAGTTTAAATGTAGTTAAAATATTAAATATATTTTAGGATTTATTATATGTTCAGATAGTTAGAAGAATTTTAAGTTTTTTTATTTTTATTTTCTTAACTACGTGAGGAGATAACATATGCGGTGGTTGAACTGGCGACGCAATAGGTTGTTGTTGTACCTACCGAGGGAGAGGCTGGTACTTCCTTATATATTCCTCCGCTCTGTCGGAAGACGAGTTGTGGATGATCTCCGTTGGTGGTATTCAAAAGGGTACGTACTACGGTACGAGATCATACGACACCTATGTTGCGACGCATACCTCCAGGACCTATACTAGTGCGCAATCTAGGGCCACACAACATTCGCAGGAGTCAGCACAATTGCAGGAAGGTGTTGACCAGCAGATTGTGTCTCTTCGAGACGAGTGCTGCGGAGAATTTCACAAACATAGCCCCAGTTCCAGTCATAGGCCCAGCCGGACGAGCCAACCATCACGACATATTTTGAGGCGCTTAAACACAACATTATGGAGCTTAGGGACATAATCCAGACGATGCAACACACCATTACTGAGATGGTCGAGTTGATGAAGCGCAACGTGACGGCGCTATAGGGGTTGCAGGTTACTTTGACAGTGATTAGCGCATAGCACTATTGTGCTAATATCCGCCATGGATTTCTATAATGCAAATTATTAGCATTAGAGCATATATGCCCTCTAGTGCCGCCAGCATCGACACCGCCTCCACCGACAATACTGCCTTTACAGACATCGCAGCTTTCACATGGCGTCATGGAGTAGTCGCAGCGCTGAATCTTCTCGTAGCGCTGATTCACGAGTGTCCTCTTCCTCCTCACCAATATTTCTAGTTTGGATAGTTTTTTCATGAGTTTGTGTATCAACTCTAACTGGGTGACTTGTATCATATTTGTCACGTTCCAGTACCGGAATACGAAGATGGTCATGGCCAGCTACCCTATACAAGATACGTATAGAATGTCATATGATGATCATGGATGTAACTAGACAAGGGGGTACATACTACAAGCAAGTCACTTAGGGCCACACAAAATATCTATTGTCTCAATCATTCAAGTAAGGACATTAAACACATAACATATATGACAAAGAAGTAAGTCGTCACAAACTCTCTGCCAAAATATTCTGGAAATAAGCTGTAAAAAATCAGAAGCTGGCGGAGTAGCAAAATGACATGACCATGATCAACTGCAGTCTGATTAATTACAATAATGTAAGGAAACTAAATATCCAGATTTGTGGCTAACAAGTGCCGGTGGCTAAATGCCCAAAAGAGAAAAAATGTACAATAACGAGCAGTGATGAATAAACCCACTCGTCCCTCAGCGGCCATCCATCTGGTGCGCGCCATTGTTCAGGAGGAAGCAAGCTGGCACCTCGGGTGCCGAATCTAAACCTGGCCATGCAAAACCAGTGGGGTTAGACCCCAAATAGCAAGTACCACAAAGGAAGCACGAATAAAGAAACAAAATCTGAGAGAATAAATAAATAAATAAATAAATAAATAAATATATATATATATATATATATATATATATATATATATATATATATATATTATAGTTTTGTCTCGTAGTTTCGGTCCATAGCATATCGTAACACTACGATCTAACCATACAAACAAACAAGGACAAGGGCTAAACCGTCGCACCATGATAGTCCATGTTCCTAACTATTTAACAGAAGATACAAGCACAAACAAGTTTAATTACAAAATCGGATAATTACTTGTATGGCTTGCTAGGTGGAGTCTGGGTTATCCCAGAGATATATGCATATAATATGAATTCTCAGATCGAGCCATATGCTAGAAGGGCTAGCCGAGCCATAAATCATCGCATAACACATAGTATTATGCACCGATCCTTCATAAGGCCACTGTACTAAGATCGCATAGAACACATAGTACAATACAATAGTCGGATATTGCCATCTATTAATGATAATTTAAACAATATCTATGGTGGCCAGCCTGCACTCCCCAGATAAATATTTGAGGGTGGCTAGTTAAGCATGATCCTAGGATTTCGTCCCTCCCAATGCTCTACATATTTTAGTTGCCTAGTTAACACTATGGTTAGTTGGAATCATATGGCGTTGTCACATGTTCATTCCTCCTATATGTCATGTAGTGCCTCAAATCCCGATCCGACCGGGATGCGTACTATATAATTGGGCTTGTGGCTAGTCTGTCTGAGTCATAGTTTGGAGTTTAGATCTTCGGCATCCTCTTTCTATAGACGAAATGCGATGATCCTTTCCAATTCATGGATATGCCTCTATTGAAATAAGTCTAATAGTTTTCGTGCTTTGTTGCTTGATTTTTTTGATGTCGCTTTAGAATTTTATTTTGGTGTTGCTTTCGATTTGCTTGGTTTTCGCTGTTGGCTTCCTTGCTTGGAGCTTTGATTCTTGGAGAGTTCAAAAGGAAGGATAGGCGAAGGATTCTAACTCGGTGCTCGTGCTATTGCAGGTTCGTGTAACTGACGTTTGATCATCGCTAGGCGGGACTCCTTCTTTCAGCACTTTTTCTTAACCAGTGAGTGGTTCGGACCCTTCTTTTCAACTTTTTCATGTCCACATCTCTATTCAAACGTTCAATCGATGATGCCCGGCTGAACGCCTGGGAAATCCTTAGCCACAATGCATACCAGCCACTAAGAAAGGAACATGAAAGTTGTAGACTATATTTGTATTCATAAAACCTTATAAATACGAGCTTCATTATAAAGGAATTTGGGTTATTAGTTGCGGCCTGGTGCCTCGGATAGTGTTTGGACCCACGGGATACCAAAATCAAAATACGACTTGAGAATATGAACTATTGTATAAGTATATATATTGCTGCTTTACTTCTTCTATTTTATTTCATGCATTGTATGATATATGAACTGTTTATGCATTTGCATGGTCTGGGATAACTTGTGCACAAGGTTTGGCATTTCCTCGAACAGTATTCCGGGACACTAAAATCGTATCGACCCGGAGGAAAATATTTGATCGTGCTAGTCGCGATGCATTGCGGGACCATCAGCAGGGCTTGCTACCCGCGCTGACAGGATGTGCCGCAATGCTTTGGATAAGTCCCCATGGTGTCTATCACACCAATGTTCGCATAGAATAGAACACATGCTAATTTATTATCTTGTGCAGATGATAAGTATACTTGTGTTTCGTTGCAGGGAAGGCGTGCATTCGGTTGAGTAAGCAACCGATGTACTTGATGGATTCAATGTTATTTCCATTCTATCAAAATATGCAATTGATATGAACTGAATTCACTTAGTTCTTTATAGAAAGACCATCTTAATGCATGCTCGCCCCTAATAAGCAAGTGTTGATTTAGTCGAGTGGGTTTGTCCCACTCACCAGTACAACTGAGTACTGACCCACGTTGTTGGCAACTATTTCAGGCACTCAGGTGGTGCAACGCTAGTGGATAGACGAGAAGGCATTAGAATCTCTACTATTTTGAAGTATAGTTGAAGTCAGTTCATTTTGGAGGCGTGGATTTTCAACCTATACGGGCGTAATGTATGAACGACGAGGCCCATCTGATGGAGCGCTCCCTGCCTTTTGAGTTTTCTTTTTGTAATACAAACCAAGTAGCCAAGAGGCGCCTCAAATATAAACTCTATATAAATTACTCTGAATTATCAATAAAAAGCATGTTTCTTCCTATACTTGTGTTCAACTATCTGTGAATGTGTTTTCTAACTTGTGTTTTCAAATGGGTTCCTATCACTGCACGTTCTTGCCTTGTGCGAGCGCAACTCCAGTCTCGTACGGCATCACGCCCCAGCGAGGAAGATCGGTTCCGTAAAGGATCCAGCGAGGACGATTGACCCTTTCGGGTTCGGGGCGTGACATGTCATACCGTAGTACGGACACGGTATATATGAATTCACTTTGTCACTTAGCAGTTCAATTTGGATTCATCCCAACGTGATGCAACAGTCAAACAAATTCTAGCCACGCTTTGGTTATTGACCAACTATGATGTCCATGTTGGAGGAATCGTATTATATCACATGTCACATAGTACGTAGGTACACCTCGGTGTAAAATATGTAACATAATCATGTAGGAACACTTAGCACGTAGGAACACATAGCACATAGTAAGTGTATCAGTACGGATACCAATAGCCGAGTCAAGTTACCAATCATTGGTAAATTATATAATTTCTAGCGCATGGCAACACATAGGCTAAGTCAGGAACATAGGTAGTCATAGTCACTTAGCGCATGGTCTATTTCTACACATAGTCGGGTCAGGCGCATAGTTAGATCCAATACATAGTCATTTAGTTCTCATACACTTACAATCATTAAGATCATACATGAAATCACAAAATCCAATAAAACATCCAAGCAAAGCAAATCAATAATACGTGTATATAGGGCCGCATAAATGGTTGGGGCGCATTGGGATCAGGGATGCATAGGGTCAGAGGTGCATGGGATCATGGACACATAGGGTTAGAGGCAAAGTTCACTCATCGTGATAAGTGTTGAGTGACGGACAATAAATACAAGTCAGAGAAGTGATTGATGCGACAAGCCAAAAAAGTGTGTCAGTGAGAAAAGACAAAATCATAAAAAGATGTGCACGACAAGATATGCACGAAAGGTATGCATTCTTAAGAAGCATGCTCAAGTACCGCATAGACCCCTGGACACATAGACCATTGGACGCATGAACTTTGGGACTTAGAAATTTTTTATGCATTCAATGCTCTTTGCATGCATCTTAGGAATGCATGCGCCAGACAGCCATGCGCCCAATCAAGATAGGTGCATGCTGGAGAATGCCGCATAGAACCTGGGCGCATGAGACACCTTCGTCCAAAGACAACACGAACTCCATAAAAAAAGCTTTAAAAATTCAAAAAATTATTTTCTTCATAAATTTTTTATTTTAACTCCAAATCAAGTGAACCAAAAGCTAAAACCCTAAAATAGAATGCTCTATCACCTAAAAAACTGGTTTTTCTAAAATATCATATTTTAATAGATCAAAACCAAGAAAAACTTATAGAACCCATAAAAATCAATAACTAAAAATATAGATTTACTAAATTTTATCTATTAAAACCGAAAAATCCAAGTATTAAAAGTGCTTAGAATTATAATGTACACATATTAGACTAATAAAATACAAAAAAGAGCAAGAATTAAAATCTAAGTGTGTTTGCCCCCTTTTCCGGTGCACTTTGGTGCATATTTTCTTTGTTGCACTTTGACGCATGTTGGTTGCTTGTCTGGCCTTTGTTTAGACTGGACCCGTGAGTTGTAAGGAAGAGTGGATTTAGTTGGGTTAATGGCATGTGTGGCTTGGATGGATTTGAGTAATCCAATGGTCCACATCTCATACCTAAACCTATATATTCCCATTTGCCTCTCCCTACTCATTATATCCTTTTAATTTCTCTCTTTTAGGTTTTCTCTTCCTCCGTAGGCAAGTGCATCTTGCACAAGAGAAGAACCATAAATTTATGCATATTTTTAGTTCTTAATAATTCTTGTTTATTTCTAGCTCATGTTGTTGGGACCGAGCACCCCTTCATCTTTAATACTTGTCGTTCTTGATTTTCTTGGTTGGAATTGCATGGACCAGAGTTTGGGTCTATGGGTTCACTTTTGTTTTCTTGAGGATTGATCTCCCAAAACTTTATTTTTTATAAAACTAATTAGCTCATAGTGTAGAGCACCATATTTATGTAATTTTTTTTTGGCCGTGCTTGTTTTCGAGTCCAGCGAAGTTCAGTGCTGAAATTTGATACAATACGTATACCAAATGACTTACTAGAGAAGAAGAGTGCTCTGTGAGGATTATGCAAGAGAACCCCTTTGGCATAAAAATACGTATGTTCCACTTTGGGCGCATTGGTGTGCTGTCCCAACTCTTTGTGTGTACTAATCATACTGTACTTAGTCTCCTAGCAAAAGTGCGCAAGTCATACTCCTTGATTCAGTGGCGCACTTTTTAGTGAAAATTCAGTTGGCGTATTTTGGTGCGTATTCCATCAAAGTTCTCCATAGAAAACCAAAGTAAAGTGCGTCACAGTAAGCCCGCGCACCTTCTTCGAGTTGGCCATCTGGCACACTTTTCCTATGTTTCATCAACCGACACACTTTGCTTATGTTTGGTAGCTCGCGCACTTTTTTTCTTTTCATTTCCTTAGAGACGAAGCTTTGATTTCTCTATTTTTGTGTGATTGATTTGTGTGCTCCTCGATTGACGAGTTTTTAGACTGTCGAGTTTTGACCTCGAATTGTGTATTTTTGTCTTGTAGCTAGCTTGCTCGTGAACTTTCCATGAAAGTGTGCTTTATTCTTGCCCGCACATTTTTGTCAACTATGCCGTGTAGGCTAACTGGCTTTGTGCGCCACTGCCTAGTTTTGGTCGTTTGTGCGTCAACTTGCTTTGTGCGCCACTACCTAGTTTTGGTCGTTTGTGCGCCACTACCTAGTTTTGGTCGTTTGTGTGCCAACTTACTTTGCGCGCCACTGCCTAATTTTGGTTATTTGTGTGCCAACTTGCTTTGTGCGCCACAATCCAGTTTTTGTGCGCCAACTTGCTTTGTGCGCCACTGACCAGTTTTAGTCGTTTGTACGCCAACATGCTTTGTGCGTCTACTGTTTCCTGTGCAAGTTGAGCCATGTAGATGTAGCCCTGTATGCACATGTTATTTTACTTGTTAATTAGATTTTTTTTTTGATCACCTTATTATATGTTGGATAGAATAAGAGGCATAGTTTAACTCGGGTGACGTCCTGCAACCTCGGTCCTTGTTTGGTTTAAGGGTTGTGGATCTGATCTCGAGGGGTTCTCGCACTACTCTTATTCTCATTCATCGATATAATAAAGTGACAAATTGATGTGACCAATATTAGACTATCCTATCCTGAATAACTTGCTATTTTATGACTTGTCCATGATCTTGATTCTAGAACTTGTTTATGTCCTGACTATTGTATCCGTGCTGATACACTTGATCGCACCGTGTCACTCCCAGTTCCTGATATATGTATTTGGAACATATTTTTATTTTATCATTCTTGCATGTGCATAGAGACTAGACCCATTATTTGGTTTGACTTTGCTCATTGTTTATTTTGTGGATTGGTTCAACTCATGAGATGTCACGACCCGCACCCGAAAATCGGGCATGAGCCGTGGGTACGTCCAGCCTACGCCGCAGAATCGGCGGTAGAACGCTGTAAAGGTCCGTTCTAGGTCAACCATATCTATCTAGATAACTCACAGAAAAATCCGGCATGACCTCTCCAAAAGGAGGGCAAAACCACGCAATATATATATGTGAATAAAATCCTCTCCAACAGGAGGGCAACCACGCAATATATATATGACAATAATCTCAATCACAAAACTAGAGGAAGAATATAAGCACGATATGATATAAACAAGAAACAGAACCAAGAGAGCAAGGCAATCCAAAATAATACAGTCCAGGTCTAAAAGCTACAACATCACAGCAGCACAAAAGAATAAGTACAGTCATCCAAAATACAACCACTGGAAAAACCCAGGAAACCCACCTAGCTAACTAGGGTGCTATAGGCGTCTCCTCGGCGCACTCCTCCTCGATCTCAGGGTCACAACAGTCGTCAACACCAGGCCCGTAGAACGTAGGGCAGTAGTCCTCAGGATCCTCTGGAAAAAATATGCCCAGTCAGGACTGGAGCGAAGTACATAACTCTGAAAGCAACTCCAAATGCATGGTAAGGTGTATATGACGAGCAATAGAAAAGTAATCAAGATGCACAGGAAATAAATATATGCTGGAGCACAAGAAGTAGCTGTAATATAAACTGGAGAACAATACAAGTAGTGGAAAAGTAACTGCAGGTGAGAAACATGAATACTAGCTAAGTGCCTTGAGCACAAGTTCGTTATATGATCGGTTTAGGTTGCACATGAAGAACACTAAGATAACTCCGTTATGCGTGAGTTGCATAACCGACATACACATGAATACTGTTTGGCTTTGATCATATAACCAACTCACTACTCCCCTCCCCCACTAATACCATTGGATCCAACCACAACACGCTACGTACATGATAATAGCTCGCGCACACGAAGGCGAGAGCACAAGAAGCACATGATAGCACATGATAATCAATACCCGAAGCACATGATGAAATACACGTGATAGAGTACCCGCTGAACACGGTAAGGGGGATAGCACCTCATGACGGGATCCACTAGTACCAGCTCGTGTAATAACGTGTCAGAATCAAGTATTACAGTTCTAGAACAGGTGATATAAACGCTATCATGAAATGGAAACTATCAGAGGTAGGTACTCGCCTGATGTCCTGAGCAACTGATGAGGATCGAGGTCCGGACCGGTGTCGCAAGGACCTAATGCGAAAAACAAGGATTAAACAGGGTTCTAAGCATTTAAACTGATATAAAATAATTAAAAACAGGCTTCTAGGGCTATTCTAGGTCGAACGGGTCAAACCGGTGAAATTCGGGTCAAAAAGTCAACCCGGGGTCCAAAAAGTCAACTCTAGGTCAAAACTAGGTCAAACGTTGACTTTTACGGTCAACGGGGACAATTATGGTCAAAACTAGGTCAAACTAGGGTGCCCCTGAAATTCTAGGTCAAACCGAGCTCATTAAGCCACTAAACTCACAAACTCGCCTAATCGAGATACCGGGATACCCTCGGTATCCGATACCTCGCCCTAGGCCACGCACCCCGCCTAAACCCGCTAAAACCTATGCTAGCACGCGTAATTATATACATATAAACATATAAAAATCATTCCCAAGCATTTCCTAGGCTAATGCTCAAATACCCCGCTCGAAACTCAATACCTTGAATATCTCAAGGTATCGAGATACCTCGGTATCTCAAGGTATTGAAGTTTCGCCCTAAGGCCCTCTAGCTAGCTATCTAGCTACTAATTATATACCTAGTTATTAATCTAGGCTAGGTAATATATATATCTACCATATATATATACATCTAAGTATGTATATACCTATGTATATAGATATCCACACACATTTACCCGATATCCATTACCTTACCTAATCATAACATATATATATATATATTACCTATCAAGATATCTATATATATATAACTAACTATAGGTATATAGATATCTATCTCCTAGATAGATAAAACTACCTATCTACCTATCTACCTATCTAGTATCCATAGGTATAGGTATCTATCTATCCATCTACTTATCTATATATCTATCTAAGTAACTATCTATATATCTAATTATCTAATCTATAATACTATCTATCTATCTATTTTAGTAACTATCTACCTATCTAAAACCTAGCTACCTTGCTCCCCGCTGCATATACTAGCTGCTGCTGCTGCTTGTGCTGATCCTGCTGCTGCTGCTCTTGCTACTGCTGCTGCTTGTGCTGATCCTGCTGCTGCTGCTGCCCCATATGGCTGCTGCTGCTGCAGCAGATAGCTGCTGTTGGCTGCTGCTGCAGTAGGCTGGAACCTCCCCCCCTTCCAACTCACATACACACACACATCCATAAACATACATATATATATCACTATCTATATATATATATACATACATATATATCTATATATATATAACTAGATACATATATATATACACACACTTAACTACACACTCTAACACACACACACTAGCACACTCACACACTAAAACACACACACACATAAATATATATACACATAGCTACAAATATATATATAAACACACAAAATATATATATATATCAATACACACACTCTAAGATATATACACACACACACATATATTCAAATATATATACATATACACACGAGCACACTTACACATATACATATATATATACACATAGACATATACACACATAAGCACATAGATATAAATACACTCATATATATATAAATATATATACATAAACAAACATACATATATATATAAATATATATATATATATACACATATCAAAACAAACACAACCACGCACACAACACTCAAACCACACGCCCTACTCACGCCCAACGACCCCGACACTCACCAATACCCTAAAATATATAAAATATAGCCCGAAAACTCTAGCACACACTCCCCGATACTAACCCAACGCGCGCACAAAGCCGAAACGAGGAAACCAAGTCGAAATGGCCGTTCGGTCATTTCGACGAACACGTGGTGCGCGGCTCGGAAAACCTCCTGAAACGCACACCAAACGAACTCGGAATCGGCCCAAAATTTACCCACGCGCTCTACACGATGTCTAGATCCTAGAAAATGCGCTCCCACGTCGATTCTAGGCCCGTGGCGGAAACGCACACAAACTTAGAATCGGCGACGACGAAAAGCCCCAATTTCGCCCGAAACGCCCGTTTCTCCGCGACGCGGCTTCCCGTGTCCGAACGGAGACACGCACTCACCCTCTAGACACCCGACAACGTCTACCTAGGTCCATCTAACCTAGGGCATCACCCAAAGTTGGGCCAAATTCGGATTCCACCCGAATTCGACACAAAACCTAATGTCAAAGTCTCTAAACTCACCCAAACTAGTTCCAACTTTCTCCTACGGGTAGGGTTAGGGTCTAGGAAGGTTCTACAACACTAATTACACTACACAAAAATAATTAGGAAGGGGAAAGTTAGGTTTTACCTCTTGGGAGTTGGAATCCCAAGGCCAAAGTCCCAAATTCCCTCCAAATCAACTCCCTCAAGCTCCAAGCCACCAATTCTAGCTCTCACACTAGATCTAAGCTTCTCACACCTAGGTTAGAGAAAATGCAAGGTGAGGGTTAGCTTAAGGAAGAAGGAATGAAGAAGAAAGAAGAAAAATGAAAGAAAACTCACTTGGAGAAGGAAGGAAGAAGAAAGGAGAAGTGGAGAAGAAGAAGAAGTGAAGAAGTGGAATGAAGAGGAGAGGGGGGGCTGCTCCTTGCTGCTGGAATCGGGTGTGGGGGTAGGTAGGGGCCGGCCACATGCTATTAAAGGGATTTACAACTTTCCAAATTCCCAAAACGCCCCTATTCACTCGGTTTTGGGTTCCGGGTCTCCAAATGCACTCAAACTAGTTCCAAAACTCTCCAACTAACCTCCTAAAAATAAAATAATAAATCTAAGCCCCAAAATAATTCTCACAAGGGTACGGGCTGGGTCGGACATGGGTCCACTAGGGTCGGACATGGGTCCAGGCTAGCCAAAACCCTAAAACAATCAAAATAAAAAATAAGACAAGCACTAATTAAATATAAATATAAATAATTAAATACAATACACTATTTATCAAAATAAAAAAAATATCCTATTTTCTAGAATTGGGTAGTGACAAGTCTACCCTCCTTAAAATAATTTCGTCCTCGAAATTAAAAGACGAAATTAGGACAGGAATGCAAAGAAAGAACCATACCTCAGGGCTCGAAGAGATAGGGGTATCGCTCGCGCATTTCATCCTCCCTCTCCCAGGTCGACTCTCCTGGAGAGTGATGCCTCCACGCGACGCGAACCAAGGGAATAGTCTGGTTCCTCAACACCTTCTCCCGCCGATCCAGAATCTCCACCGGCTGCTCTGGATAGCTAAGAGTAGGGCCCACTGCGATCTCCGAGTGATCCAATACGTGACTGGGATCCGCCACGTACCGTCTCAACTGCGACACGTGGAACACATCATGAACTCCCTCCAGCGTAGGCGGCAACTCAAGCCTATACGCCACGGCGCCGACCCTCTCAAGAACACGGAAGGGTCCGACGAAACGTGGGCTAAGCTTCCCGCCTCCACCGAAGCGAATAGTGCCCCGCGTCGGAGAAATCCTCAGGAACACCAGATCTCCAACCTAGCACAAACAAGGTCTCTGCACTTAGTCTAAAACAAGCAATCACAAGCAAACACAAGAACAAAATCTAGATTCTAAGCTATACCTCGAACTCCAAAGGTCTCCGGTGGCTATCGGCCCAATGCCGCTGCCTGTCCTGCGCCACCCGAAGTCTATCTCTAATGAGCTTGACCTTCTCCACTGCATCAACCACCATCTCCGGGCCAAGCAAAGCTCTCTCACCTACATCATCCCATGACAACGGAGTGCGACACCTCCGTCCATACAACGCCTCAAAAGGTGACATCTCGATACTGGCTTGGTAGCTGTTGTTGTAAGCAAACTCTACCAAGTGCAAGTGATCCTCCCAAGAGCCTCTGAAATCCAAAACACAGGTGCGTAGCATGTCCTCAAGTGTCTGAATGGTCCTCTCTGACTGACCATCTGTCTGTGGGTGATACGCACTACTAAACTTGAGCTGGGTGCCCAAGCTAGCCTGCAGACTCCTCCAGAAATGCGAAGTGAAGCGACTGTCCCGATCTGATACTATGCTCACTGGAACTCCATGCAGTCTGACTATCTGGCGCACATACATCTCTGCGAGTCTCTCTGTAGACGTACCCACTTTGAATGGTAGGAAGTGGGCCGATTTGGTCAACCTGTCCACGATGACCCAAATCGCATCCTTCCCGCCTGGAGAACGGGGAAGTCCAGAAACAAAATCCATGGTCACATGCTCCCATTTCCACTCCGGAATGGGTAACGGCTGGAGTAAACCTCCTGGCCTCTGCCTCTCCGCCTTCACCTGCTGGCACACTAAGCATCGGGATACGAAGCGTGCTACCTCCCGCTTCATCCCGTACCACCATACATGCTGTCTCAGATCTCTATACATCTTGTTGGCACCGGGATGCATAGAGTACTGGGATCGATGCGCCTCCTGGAGAACCTCCTCGCGCAACGACCCACTCGGCACACACAACCTGGTACCGTGCCGCAAGGAACCATCATCAGCAATGGTGAAGTCGTCTGCTAAACCCATCTGAACCTGCTCCCTGATGCTCCTCAGGGACTCATCCTCAAACTGTGTAGCCCTGATCCGGTCTACCAACTCTGACTGAATCTGCAGTCCCCACATCTGCATCTCAACTCCAGGCACTATCACCTCAATGCCCAAGCTCTCTAGATCTGCCAGAAGATAACGATCTGTAGTCAGGCACATAGCTACCGGATACCTGCTCAATGCATCCGCAACTACGTTCGCCTTCCCTGGATGATACTGCAATGATATGTCGAAGTCTTTCATCAACTCCAACCATCTCCTCTGTCTCATGTTCAGCTCTTTTTGGGTAAACACATACTTCAAGCTCTTGTGGTCTGTGAAGATCTCCACACGCTCTCCGTATAAATAGTGTTTCCACAACTTCAGAGCAAAGATGACCGCTGCCAACTCCAAATCGTGGGTAGGGTAATTCTTCTCATGAGGACGTAATTGCCTGGAAGCATAGGCAATCACCCTCCCATTCTGCTGCAACACACATCCCAGTCCCTTCCCCGATGCATCACTATAGATAGTGAATCCTCCAGAACCTGATGGCAACGTCAACACTGGAGCTGTCGTCAACCTCCTCTTCAGCTCATCAAAGGCGATCTGGCACTCCTCTGACCAAACAAACTCTACGTCCTTCCGGGTTAGCCTGGACAACGGCTCTGCAATCCGGGAAAAATCCTGAACAAATCTCCTGTAGTAGCCTGCCAGTCCCAAGAAACTCCTGACCTCGGCTACTGAACTCGGAGCACTCCATGCCTCAACTGCCACGATCTTTCTCGGATCCACCGAGATACCCTCTCCAGTCACCACATGACCAAGGAATTCAACCTTGTCAAGGAAGAACTCACACTTCGAGAGCTTTCCATAAAGCTCCTCCTTCCTGAGAGTCTCCAGCACTATCCTCAGATGCTCCTCGTGCTCCTCTGGGGTCTTCGAATACACCAAGATGTCATCTATAAACACCACCACAAACCTGTCCAGATGCTGATGGAACACCTTGTTCATCAGATTCATGAACACTGCCGGGGCATTAGTCAACCCAAACGGCATCACCAAGAACTCATACTGTCCATATCTGGTCCGAAAAGCTGTCTTCGGAATATCCTCCTTCCTGACCTTCACCTGGTGGTAGCCTGTCCTCAGATCAATCCTGGAAAATACCCTCGCTCCGCTCAACTGGTCAAATAGATCATCAATACGCGGCAGCGGATACTTGTTCTTGATTGTGAGGCTGTTCAGAGCCCTGTAGTCGATACACATCCGTATCGACCCATCCTTCTTCGGCACAAAAAGTACCGGAGCACCCCACGGAGAAGAACTAGATCTGATAAATCCCTTGTCCTGAAGCTCATCCACCTGCTTCTTTAACTCTATCAGCTCACTGTTGCTGACTCTATAGACGTGCTGGGATATCGGCTCCGCGCCTGGCACCAAGTCTATAGAGAACTCCACGTCTCTGTCCGGAGGTAACCCTGGCAACTCCTCCGGAAAGACATCCATATACTCCTCTATCAGTGGATGTAGCGACCTCGGCTCTACCACCAGGGCTCCGCAGAAGACTCCCTCGATCTGCTCCGCTGCTCCTCTGGCAAACTGAAACTCTGGCTCACCCGGCGGACTAAACAAAACTCTGCCTCCACGACAATCTATACTAGCACAATGCGTACTCAACCAATCCATCCCGAGTACAACATCGTAGCTCGGAAGTGGCATTACGAGTAGGCACACACTCAACTCCCGGCCTCCCAAGGTAACTCTCCGGTCTCTGCAAACATCACGGACTAGGATGATACCACCCCCGGTCGTGATCTTGCAGAGTCTAGCTAAAGGTTCAGCAACAAGATGGTGTCTAACAGCAAAAGATACAGACACAAAGCTATGGGAAGCACCGGAATCAAATAAAGCAAGTGCTGGAATGGAATCAAGGAGAACAGAACCTGAGATAACATCACCAACTGGCTCGGCCTCGTCCACTGTCAGGGCAAAAGCTCGCCCCTGCTGTCCTCCTCGGTGCTGCTGCTGGTGCTGGGCGAACCTCTGCTGCTGAGTCTGCAAAGGCTGACCTCTCTGCTGCGCTGCAGGTGCTCTGGCTGGTGCCCTCTGAGCGGCTCCTCCGCCCTGAGCTGTACGGGCAAGCGCTGAAGGACAATCCTTCAGCTGGTGGTCTGCGGCGCCACACAATAAACATCTGCCCAGCCTCTTTCTGCATATGTCCCATCCGTGCCCTGGCTTCTTACAGAAAGGGCAAACGATGGGCTGCCTCTGGCCCTGCTGCTGACCCTGCCTCTGCTGCTGAGGCGCCTGCCGGAAGGGCGCCCGACCCTGACCCTGGTGCTGCTGGGTCTGCTGGAATGGCCTCTTGGCCGGGCCTGCACTGCTGCCTGCTCCGGAAGTGTCTCTGCCCCTCTTCGTCTTCAGCTCCAAATCATCCTCAGCCCTCTGAGCATCGCTGACAATCTGCTCGAATGTCGCCTCGCGGTCGCTCCTAGTCAAGGACTTGACCGCCATGACCAAGCCCTTGCGGAACTTCCGCGCCTTCGCTGCCTCTGACAACCCCTCAACAAATCTGCCCAGACGGCAGAACTCCGCTGCATACTCATCCACTAGCATACTCCCCTGGACGAGCGCCTCGAACTGACTCTCTAAGGCACTGAGAGCCACGTCCGGGAAGAACTTCTCCTTGAAAAGCTTCTTGAAAGCCTTCCAAGTCAATCCCGGAGCTGCTATCCGCGTATCCGTGCGGAACCAAGTGAGGGCAAGGTCGAACATCTGGCTGCCCGCTGCCTCTATCTGCATGCTGGCTGGGATCATCGCCAGCCTGAAGATGCCCTCTATATGCTCGATCCAGTCGTCGGCATACAGGATCCCCTCTGTGCCGCGGAACTCCTTAGGCCGCATCCTCTGGAAGTCGATGATAGTACCCGGCCTAGGATACTGGGCCTGCTCTGGCTGTGGCTGGATCTGAGCCACTCTGTCGACCGCTGTCAAAGCCACCTGATGAGCATTCTCAATGCCCATCCTCATAATATCTGCCTGGCGGTGCTGCGCATCCATCATCTCTCGGAAGAACGCGAACAACTGCGTAGCATCTACTGGCGCAGGCGGTGGTGGAGGAGGTACCACCGGAACAACTGGGGTGGCTCTCGGATCAATGGGAGTAAGGGGATCTCCGAGAGAAACTGAAACTCCCTCAACCGCAGGAGTGGCGAGTGGAGCGGTAGCGGCTGCCGGAAGTCGAGCAGGTCGAGAGGTGGCAGACCTCTCGGTGGCAGCTGCTGGGGCGGTGCGCTGAGATCTGGTCTTCGGAGGCATCCTGAACACAGATCAAAAGAAGTCAATACAGTGCAAGAAACGATAACATCAATGAAGGACAGTAATATTGCAAAAGAAACAATTTCAGGAAAATTAAGATAGCAAGAAAAATCAGGAGGGGTCCTAGTTGTGATTGAGCACACTCTCTCTCAGCCTATATCCTATATCCTACTGCAGGTAAACTAAAAGGCTGACCTGCATGGGCCACCACCAAAAACGTGTCACGACCCGCACCCGAAAATCGGGCATGAGCCGTGGGTACGTCCAGCCTACGCCGCAGAATCGGCGGTAGAACGCTGTAAAGGTCCGTTCTAGGTCAACCATATCTATCTAGATAACTCACAGAAAAATCCGGCATGACCTCTCCAAAAGGAGGGCAAAACCACGCAATATATATATGTGAATAAAATCCTCTCCAACAGGAGGGCAACCACGCAATATATATATGACAATAATCTCAATCACAAAACTAGAGGAAGAATATAAGCACGATATGATATAAACAAGAAACAGAACCAAGAGAGCAAGGCAATCCAAAATAATACAGTCCAGGTCTAAAAGCTACAACATCACAGCAGCACAAAAGAATAAGTACAGTCATCCAAAATACAACCACTGGAAAAACCCAGGAAACCCACCTAGCTAACTAGGGTGCTATAGGCGTCTCCTCGGCGCACTCCTCCTCGATCTCAGGGTCACAACAGTCGTCAACACCAGGCCCGTAGAACGTAGGGCAGTAGTCCTCAGGATCCTCTGGAAAAAATATGCCCAGTCAGGACTGGAGCGAAGTACATAACTCTGAAAGCAACTCCAAATGCATGGTAAGGTGTATATGACGAGCAATAGAAAAGTAATCAAGATGCACAGGAAATAAATATATGCTGGAGCACAAGAAGTAGCTGTAATATAAACTGGAGAACAATACAAGTAGTGGAAAAGTAACTGCAGGTGAGAAACATGAATACTAGCTAAGTGCCTTGAGCACAAGTTCGTTATATGATCGGTTTAGGTTGCACATGAAGAACACTAAGATAACTCCGTTATGCGTGAGTTGCATAACCGACATACACATGAATACTGTTTGGCTTTGATCATATAACCAACTCACTACTCCCCTCCCCCACTAATACCATTGGATCCAACCACAACACGCTACGTACATGATAATAGCTCGCGCACACGAAGGCGAGAGCACAAGAAGCACATGATAGCACATGATAATCAATACCCGAAGCACATGATGAAATACACGTGATAGAGTACCCGCTGAACACGGTAAGGGGGATAGCACCTCATGACGGGATCCACTAGTACCAGCTCGTGTAATAACGTGTCAGAATCAAGTATTACAGTTCTAGAACAGGTGATATAAACGCTATCATGAAATGGAAACTATCAGAGGTAGGTACTCGCCTGATGTCCTGAGCAACTGATGAGGATCGAGGTCCGGACCGGTGTCGCAAGGACCTAATGCGAAAAACAAGGATTAAACAGGGTTCTAAGCATTTAAACTGATATAAAATAATTAAAAACAGGCTTCTAGGGCTATTCTAGGTCGAACGGGTCAAACCGGTGAAATTCGGGTCAAAAAGTCAACCCGGGATCCAAAAAGTCAACTCTAGGTCAAAACTAGGTCAAACGTTGACTTTTACGGTCAACGGGGACAATTATGGTCAAAACTAGGTCAAACTAGGGTGCCCCTGAAATTCTAGGTCAAACCGAGCTCATTAAGCCACTAAACTCACAAACTCGCCTAATCGAGATACCGGGATACCCTCGGTATCCGATACCTCGCCCTAGGCCACGCACCCCGCCTAAACCCGCTAAAACCTATGCTAGCACGCGTAATTATATACATATAAACATATAAAAATCATTCCCAAGCATTTCCTAGGCTAATGCTCAAATACCCCGCTCGAAACTCAATACCTTGAATATCTCAAGGTATCGAGATACCTCGGTATCTCAAGGTATTGAAGTTTCGCCCTAAGGCCCTCTAGCTAGCTATCTAGCTACTAATTATATACCTAGTTATTAATCTAGGCTAGGTAATATATATATCTACCATATATATATACATCTAAGTATGTATATACCTATGTATATAGATATCCACACACATTTACCCGATATCCATTACCTTACCTAATCATAACATATATATATATATATTACCTATCAAGATATCTATATATATATAACTAACTATAGGTATATAGATATCTATCTCCTAGATAGATAAAACTACCTATCTACCTATCTACCTATCTAGTATCCATAGGTATAGGTATCTATCTATCCATCTACTTATCTATATATCTATCTAAGTAACTATCTATATATCTAATTATCTAATCTATAATACTATCTATCTATCTATTTTAGTAACTATCTACCTATCTAAAACCTAGCTACCTTGCTCCCCGCTGCATATACTAGCTGCTGCTGCTGCTTGTGCTGATCCTGCTGCTGCTGCTCTTGCTACTGCTGCTGCTTGTGCTGATCCTGCTGCTGCTGCTGCCCCATATGGCTGCTGCTGCTGCAGCAGATAGCTGCTGTTGGCTGCTGCTGCAGTAGGCTGGAACCTCCCCCCCTTCCAACTCACATACACACACACATCCATAAACATACATATATATATCACTATCTATATATATATATACATACATATATATCTATATATATATAACTAGATACATATATATATACACACACTTAACTACACACTCTAACACACACACACTAGCACACTCACACACTAAAACACACACACACATAAATATATATACACATAGCTACAAATATATATATAAACACACAAAATATATATATATATCAATACACACACTCTAAGATATATACACACACACACATATATTCAAATATATATACATATACACACGAGCACACTTACACATATACATATATATATACACATAGACATATACACACATAAGCACATAGATATAAATACACTCATATATATATAAATATATATACATAAACAAACATACATATATATATAAATATATATATATATATACACATATCAAAACAAACACAACCACGCACACAACACTCAAACCACACGCCCTACTCACGCCCAACGACCCCGACACTCACCAATACCCTAAAATATATAAAATATAGCCCGAAAACTCTAGCACACACTCCCCGATACTAACCCAACGCGCGCACAAAGCCGAAACGAGGAAACCAAGTCGAAATGGCCGTTCGGTCATTTCGACGAACACGTGGTGCGCGGCTCGGAAAACCTCCTGAAACGCACACCAAACGAACTCGGAATCGGCCCAAAATTTACCCACGCGCTCTACACGATGTCTAGATCCTAGAAAATGCGCTCCCACGTCGATTCTAGGCCCGTGGCGGAAACGCACACAAACTTAGAATCGGCGACGACGAAAAGCCCCAATTTCGCCCGAAACGCCCGTTTCTCCGCGACGCGGCTTCCCGTGTCCGAACGGAGACACGCACTCACCCTCTAGACACCCGACAACGTCTACCTAGGTCCATCTAACCTAGGGCATCACCCAAAGTTGGGCCAAATTCGGATTCCACCCGAATTCGACACAAAACCTAATGTCAAAGTCTCTAAACTCACCCAAACTAGTTCCAACTTCCTCCTACGGGTAGGGTTAGGGTCTAGGAAGGTTCTACAACACTAATTACACTACACAAAAATAATTAGGAAGGGGAAAGTTAGGTTTTACCTCTTGGGAGTTGGAATCCCAAGGCCAAAGTCCCAAATTCCCTCCAAATCAACTCCCTCAAGCTCCAAGCCACCAATTCTAGCTCTCACACTAGATCTAAGCTTCTCACACCTAGGTTAGAGAAAATGCAAGGTGAGGGTTAGCTTAAGGAAGAAGGAATGAAGAAGAAAGAAGAAAAATGAAAGAAAACTCACTTGGAGAAGGAAGGAAGAAGAAAGGAGAAGTGGAGAAGAAGAAGAAGTGAAGAAGTGGAATGAAGAGGAGAGGGGGGGCTGCTCCTTGCTGCTGGAATCGGGTGTGGGGGTAGGTAGGGGCCGGCCACATGCTATTAAAGGGATTTACAACTTTCCAAATTCCCAAAACGCCCCTATTCACTCGGTTTTGGGTTCCGGGTCTCCAAATGCACTCAAACTAGTTCCAAAACTCTCCAACTAACCTCCTAAAAATAAAATAATAAATCTAAGCCCCAAAATAATTCTCACAAGGGTACGGGCTGGGTCGGACATGGGTCCACTAGGGTCGGACATGGGTCCAGGCTAGCCAAAACCCTAAAACAATCAAAATAAAAAATAAGACAAGCACTAATTAAATATAAATATAAATAATTAAATACAATACACTATTTATCAAAATAAAAAAAATATCCTATTTTCTAGAATTGGGTAGTGACATGAGAACCTTGGGTTCAACCTTTAACCCTATCATATATAACCCAATATTTTCTCTCTCTCTCTCTCTCTCTCTCTCTCTCTCTCTCTCTCTTCACTTCTTTATTTCTTCCTATTTCTTTAGTTTTCTCTCCCCATTTCCATAGACAAGTACACCTTGCATGAGAAATAAAAAAACTCTCCATATTATTGTTCTATTATGTATTATGTGTTTCTAAGCACTTTTAGTACTTGGAGTTTTTTGTTTTGATGGATGGATTAGTGTAGATCTATATTTCTAACTTCGGATTTTATGGGTTTCATAAATTTTTCTAGGTTTTGATATATTAAACTTATGTTTTAGAAAACCAGTTTTTGCTATATGATAGAGCTTTCAATTTAGAGCATTTTGGCTTTTGGTTCACTTGATTTGGATTTAAAATGAGGACTTTATGAACAAAACAATTTTTCGAATTTTTGGAGTTTTTGCCATGGCCGAACTTGCTGTTGGAGAAGACGAAGTTCGCATGCGGCCAGTGAGCTATGCTGCTGAGAGTGCCATACGGCCTGAGAGGGTTATGCGTCCTAAACTCTTGCCGCATACTGATATCATGCGTCCATCTTGTTGGACGCATGACTGCTGATTTACACAAGTGTCCTTGAACACCTTATGCTTTCAATCGCTGAACGAATGAGAAATTTTGCTAATTGCAAGAGACAACCCATGCGGCACCGACACTCATGCGGCCTGGAGAGCATGCAGCCACTATTTTCTTTGGACGTACGGCTCTGAACCGTTGGCACTTATTTCTTTGGTTTTATCTTTTTCTCTTACATACTTTATTTTATTGTCACATCAGTCACTTTATGTCACATCGTTGACACTTTATTTATTGTCCGTCACTTCAATACTTGTCTCAAAGAGTAGACCTTAACCCTGGGCATGCAACCAAGTGGTTCATGCGACCAGACTTCATATGCGGCCATGACTTGTCATGCGGCCAAGTGGTTCATGTGGCCTGACTTCATATGCGGCCTGGACTTCCCATGCGGCCTTGCTTGTTTGATTGAATATTTTTTTGATTCATGTGACCCAATGTATAATTGGTAATTGGACTCGAATACTGTATCCGTGCTGATACCACTATTACCTGATAATTGTTCACGATTTAATGTGTGCCGAGGTGGGACACATCATATCACGTATTAAGTGATTATATTTGGATTATGCATCAAGAATGCCTCCAAATTCCTTAACGCTTGATATTATAAATATATATATTGTTTTTCCAGCACGAGCATAATAGGCGAGTTAACTACCAAAGCGTGGCTAGGATATTGATTGTCTGAATGTTGCATACATGCTCAGGAGAATATAGATTTGACTTCCATGAATTCATATCTAGCATGCCCGTACTTTGTACGACATCTTAAGAAAAATTCTCATGTGACCACGTCTTGAGATCTAGCATGCCCGTACTTCCATGAAGTCATATCTAGCATGTCCGTACTTTGTACAACATACGTTGCAAGAGCTTCGTTTTGTGGTTCAACTACAAATGTTTATGCGACCCATCTTAGATGTCGCTAAATGTATCGCTACATGACATTAACGATGTTTATGTAGACATTAGCGACATTTTTATGTCGCTAATTTCCATTTCAGTAGTGATGGTACTCCTCCTCAAGCTCCTAAAAGTTAAATATTCCCTAATTAGTTTTATGTTGTTTCCGACACTATACATGGACCATTATCAGACTTGACTTTATGTTGTGTCATTACAACAGATTAATTTGATCTTTGGGATATATTATAACTTTGTTATATATGACTAGACTTTGGTATGTATTTCTTATGACTGTATGTTTTATGTTTATGGATGTTCTAATAGTATTTTTTTTAATGGGGAGCCGGATCTGATATATATTATAGAATTAATTATATATTATATATTATATATATATTATATCTATTATAGAATTAATTACTATTATTCCTCCAATTTTTAATAGCTACTTACACTATCCCATTATTATATATAAAAGTAGGTTTATTTCAGTTTTAAAAAAAAATCACTTCTTTTGATTTTTAGGTACGTCTAGCGGCACATTAACGTATAGTAACCCAAAAAGCTTTGCTGTATTGTATCAGAACGTACATGTGATTGCTATGTTGTATCGGAACATTGGTATTATGTATCCTTAGGCATCACATTGCTATATTGTATCGGAACACCGGTATTATGTGTCCTTGCTTCATAAAAGGTCCCTAAATACTGATACAAAATACAATAATGCTAAGTTTACTACCAAATGCTTACAACCCTCTCACCCCTTGCTATGTGGGTCTTTTTTGGTCCCACCTCTTCCCCAATGAACGACTGTCACGTGACGTTTCAGCGATCATCCGGACAGCCACCGAATCCTACCTTTCTTCCCTCCTCCAATAGACGGCCGTCACGTAACGTGGACGCCATGTGACGGTTGTAAGAGGGTTGTAAGCATAAGATTTTAGGCATAGCACCACCCTACAAAATAGGACAATTGTCATATGAAGACCGGTTGTAAACTTGTAAGTAGCTAAACTTCACGCCATGCCACGTCTAAAGACTCTAAGAGTATATCCAACTATATTGTCTTATTTTGTGTTGTAATTTCTATGTAACATGAAGTACAAGACAATGACTTTTTTATATGGCAAAATCATATTGACACAAGACAATGAGATAAAAAAAGTGTTCTCCAATGCAAAAGTATTGAAATGGCGATAGAAACTATTTTTTTTTCAACTTCCAAGACAACTTTTCCACTTCTTTCTTTTTTTATAAATATTTTTATTCATAATTGATGATGTGGAAGTAAAACATTGTGAAGTCCATTGTCTTGTGGGAGAATCCATATTTTGTTCCCACCATATTGTTGGTTTTCTCTTTGCTTGCAAAAGTTCAAATTCCTCTTCCTTTCTTTAGTCCCACATCGGATGGGCCAAAGCTCTCTTGTGTACATATATTAGTTTCTCTCCTTTGCTCTATTAAGTTGTTGTGTGGGGAACCACTTGGGCCACACGCGCGCGCCGCCGCCGCCGCCCGGCCCGGCTCGGCTCGGTTCGGTTCGGCGCATAACGGGTGCGGGTACGCGTCCACATCTGCGGGCGTCGAATGCCGATCTGATTTTCTCTTCGGGTTCGGATTGGGACCCTAAAATTTTTGAACGTTACAATTGTTTCTGAACCGTTATTGTGTCCAGATTCATTATTTATTTTGTGTAACGGCTGAATTAATAGGAGAATTAATTCAGTCAGAAAATTTCTTACTCCAAACCTCTGTCAACATTCTGTTCAATCTTCATCGTCTCCAAGCTCTGGGCAGAGCTAAGTCCTGGTCGTTCTCTCCAAGTCGTGTGCGGCAACGAGATACCGGTAGTGCGAGATTTTACCACTAGGAGCTTCGGGAACGTCTGCACACAGATCCCGAATAAACTCTTAGGGCAGTGCTTCGTGCACGACTTCCCCAGAGGCCGGTAATATCTAATTTTATTTTTTGTATTCTGAAATTTTTAATAATAAAAGACAACAAAATTCTAACAATCTAAGAGTTTATTATTTGTTAGAATTTAAATAGTTATTGATAAATACTTACTGTTGATTTATTCTAGAGAAAAAAATAATATATATATATATATATATATATATATATATATATATATATACTGTGCTTTAATACTTACTGTGTAAGAAATAGTTACTGTACTTTAATAGCAAAATATACAAGTTGATAGCAAAATATTCTAAAGAATTGAATATAATCAACAGTAGTTAGTATTTTTGAAATTTCTAACCAATAGTTACTGTTACTGTTACTGTTACTTCTAGCTAATAGTTGATTTATTCTTTCATAGCAAAATATACAAGTTGATTTATTCCCTTCATAGTTACTGTTACTTCTAACTAATAGTTACTGTAACATACAATTTGCTTCTCACTATTTGTTAGAATTATTTTATTCGAAAAAATTGATAGTTACAGTAAAAGGAAAATAGTTTGTCAATTGCAATTGCAATTTTGTCTATTTGTCAATTACAATTTTGATCACAAAATATCTATCTATTTGTCAATTGTAATTTTTATCACAAAAATTTCTTTCAGTTGTAACATACAATTTGCTTCATTTTAATCACTTAGTATTTTTGAAAGCAATCTAGGACCAAAAGAAAATAGTTTAGTCAAAAGAAAATTGCAAATAAAATCTTCAAATCTAAAGTTTCAAAGTAGAGAGAAACTCGGACACAAGCCGAAAGGGTCCTTCTGTCAACCGGGTGTAAATAGCCCTAAACGACACGGTATTTAAGAGTCTTCGGACCACCGCTAGCTGGGAACCGGCCCCTACAGCTAACCTGAGTTGATCAACACTTGAAAAACTAAAGATTTTAAGATTGATTAGCAAAGACCACCTAAACTATTATCTTAGACATTGTTATTAAATAAATTTATATTTTTCAGACTGCAATCATGACTGGTAAGGAGGAATCCTCTACTGCAAAACCTGCTAAGTTTGATGACTCATACTTCAAGAGATGGCAGAGCCAAATAAAATTTTGGCTCACGACCTTAGGACTTATTTCTGTCATTGATGGGTCCACACCCATCACAAATGATTCTGATGAAACTGAGTCTGACATAGGAGTGTCCACCTCATCGAAACCAAAAACCCCTAAAGAGATAGACTTCCACTGTTTTCATAGAATTCTAAGCGCATTATCTGAATCCTTGTATGATATATTTTTTGAATACAAGAGCGCTAAAGAACTCTGGAAAGCCTTGGAAGATGAATACGGCTGTGATGATGCCGGAATAGAAAGGTTTAATTCTTCAACCTTTAATAGGTATTTCATGGTAGATGACAAACCAATAAATGACCAGCTCCATGAATTCCAAGAATACCTTAGACACATTTAAGCCAAAGGGACATCTTTCTCCAATGAACATAAAATAGCATGCCTAATAGACAAGCTACCTCCCTCTTGGTCTGATATGGCTAAGGATCTTATCCATACACAAGGAGATCTTACCTACAATCAAGTCCTAAAGAAAATTAAAACCGAAGAACAAATTAGATTGAGGTCTAAGCCTAAGACTGAATCTAAAGCTAAGGTAAACCTTGTAGAAGGCCAAGGAAAACCCAAGTCTAATTTTCCTTATAAACCCAAGAAGAATTTCTTCAAGAAGAAGAAAAACTTTCAGCCTAACCACCAAAACCATCATCACCAAAACCAAAAACCTAGAAACTTCAGTCAGACTCAGGATCAAAAGAGATTTTATTTTGTGTGTGGTAAAACAAACCATATGGCCATCAACTGCTACCATAGGAAGAAGGAAGCTGTCCAGACCTCCTACAAAGGAAAGGGCTCAGTTAGACCAGAAGCGAACATGCTTCACAAAGGTTCTTCGAGTTCCTTCAGGTCTGTAAGCTTTCAACCCCTTATTAACCTCTCTTACCATTCTGATGATTGGTGGTTGGATTCTAGAGCTAATGTTCACATTTCGTTTGATCGCTCCTATTTTTCAAACTATCAGGAATCAAGTGGAGGAGGTGTGATCCTAGGAGATGGCTCAACGGCACAAATTATTGGAAGAGAAAAAGTTAACCTGAAGATGACATCAGGAAAAATCTTAACTCTTCATGATGTTCTTCATGTGCCGTCTGTCAGGAGAAACCTAGTTAGTGGATCCCTTCTTGTAGCCTCAGGATACAAAATTGTAATGGAGGCAAATAAAGTAGTTTTTTCTAAGCATGACTCTTTTATAGGAAAATGTTTTGTAAAAGACGGTCTTTTCATTTTAAGTACAATGAATAAAATTTCTGATTGTTCTCTCATTGTCTCTAATATAGAATCTTCAAATGTTTGGCATGGCAGACTAGGTCATGTGAACCTAGATTCTATTAAAAGAATGATGACCTTAGATCTTATTCCCAAGACTCCAATAGATGACAAACACAAATGTGAGATTTGTGTTCAAGCCAAACACACTAGATTACCTTTCAAATTTGTAGAAATAAATTCTGACCTTCTAGAACTTATTCATAGTGATGTATGTGACTCAAATAGGATTTTGACTAGAGGCGGTAGAAAATACTTTGTTACATTTATAGATGATTATTCAAAGTATTGTTATATTTACCTTCTCAAAACCAAAGATGAAGTTCTAGATAGATTTAAGGTCTACAAATCTGAAGCTGAGAATAAATTAGAAAGGAAGATTAAGATCCTTAAATCTGATCGTGGTGGAGAATATACCTCAAATGAAATGATTAACTTCTGTGAAGAACATGGAATAATTCATGAGGTAACAGTTCCATATTCACCACAGTCTAACAGAGTTGCTGAATGCAAGAACCGCACTCTGTTAGATATGGTGAATGCCATGTTTCTCAGCTCTGGTGCTCCTGATAACTTGTGGAAAGAAGCTCTTCTAACTGCCTGTTATATTCTGAATATGATTCCTAGTAAGACAAAAGATAAGACTCCCTATGAGCTGTGAAAAGGTAGAGCACCTAGGATTAATTACCTTAGAGTTTGGGCATGCCTTGCTAAAGTCGGAATTTCCGAACCTAAAAAGAGGAAGATTGGTCCCAAGACTGTAGACGCTGTTTTCATAGGATATGCCTTAGACAGCTATGCCAATAGATTTTTAGTGACTCACTCAGAAGTAAATAAAATCTCTAACAATACCATTATTGAAGCAAGAGATGCAATTTACTTTGAAAACATATTTCCTTTTAAGGATAGAAGTTCAATCTCTTCCTCCATACCCTCTACTAGTTCTCATATCCAAATACCTAGCTCTCAATCTGAACAAGACTTAGAACCAAGACGGAGTAAAAGGAATAGGATTGAGAAAAATTTAGGAAAAGGATTCTTCACCTTTTTGATAGAGGGTGATCCCTCAACTTATGAAGAAGCAATGCCGTCTCCTGATGCTCCCTTCTGGAAAGAAGCCATTAACAGTGAATACAACTCCATCATGGAGAATAACACTTGGTTTCTAACAGATCTACCTTTAGAGAATAAACCAATAGGTTGTAAGTGAATTTTCAAGAAGAAACTCAGAGCCGATGGTACAATAGAGAAATATAAAGCTAGACTAGTTGCTAAGGGTTTTACCCAGAAGAAAGGGTTAGATTATTTTGATACCTACTCTCCTGTAGCTAGGATCACATCCATTAGAACTCTCTTGGCCTTAGCATCCATTCATGATATGCTAATCCATCAAATGGATGTAAAGACAACATTCTTGAATGGAGATCTAGAGGAAGAACTCTATATGGACCAACCTTAAGGTTTCATTGCTAAAGGTCAAGAAAAGAAAGTCTGCAGACTAGTAAAATCCCTCTATGGCTTGAAACAAGCTCCCAAACAATGGCACAATAAATTTGACAAAGTAATTTGTGAATATGGTTTCTTGTCAAATGAGTATGACAAATGTATATACTCTAAAGGTACATGCAAAAGTTGTGTCATTTTATGCTTGTATGTAGATGACATCCTTATCCTAGGTTCATCACTGGAATTGATAAATATTACAAAGAATTATTTATCTAGCCAGTTTGATATGAAAGACCTAGGAGAAGCCAACTTAATTTTAGGAATACAAGTGACCAAAGGCAAAGAGGGTTATACTCTATCTTTAGCACATTCAATTGAAAAAATGCTAAAAAGATTTGAGTTATTTGATAAGAAACCTGTCCTTACTCCTTATGACAGCAGTATTGTACTAAAAAAGAATGAAGGATCACCTTTGGAACAACATAAATTTTCACAGATGATAGGCTCCCTTATGTATATAACAAATATGACAAGACCTGATATTGCATTTGCTATTGGGAGACTAAGTAGATATACCAGTAACCCAAATCAGTCACATTGGACTGCCTTGGATAGGGTATTTAGATATCTCAAGGGCACCCTAGATTACAAATTTTATTTTACTAGGCACCCTGATATCATAGAAGGTTATTCAGATGCAAACTGGCTAACCGACTCACATGATATAAAATCTACTACTGGATATGTATTTACTCTAGGAGTAGCTGCAATCTCCTTGGGCTCTTGCAAGCAAACTATCATAGCTAGGAGTACAATGGACTCTGAAATGATAGCTTTAGATACAACTTGTACAGAAGCTGAATAGCTTAAAAATCTTATTATGCATATACCTGTTTCTTTTAGTCCTGTTCCTACAATTTCTATAAATTGTGATAATAAATCTGTTATTGAACTACTAAAGCATGATTCTGTGAATGCTAAGATGAACAGACACCTGCAGCTGCGCTTCAAGTCAATAAAAAGCCTACTAGGCAAATATGTGGTTCTTGACTATATAAAGTCAGAAAAGAACCTTGCAGATCACTTGACGAAGGGTCTGTCTAGGACTTTGATCCTAGAATCATCGAGGGGGATGGGGTTAAGCCCATAAGTTAGTCACCAGCAGTGGCAACCCAACCGAGTCTGACTGGAGATCCCAAGAAGCCGGTTCAATGGGTAGAAACAAGCTGAACTTAGGTGACTTTATGGAACACTGACTCGAGATTAAAGTCTCATTAAAATAAATCCCAAGCGGCTGTACATGTGTACAATGACTCCCCATCCCTATGGTGACAGTGTTCCTGTGTGATATGGTTAGGATGAGGTTAAACTCTTAATAGGTCCAAGCTGTAATGCTGGGTTGATTCATATCACCAACCATTAAGGACTTACCTATATGAGAGGTCGTGAAGGTCGCGACTATGGGACAGGACAATCTCAGACAACTCTCATGAATGTGGATAGTGCGCATGTCCATTTGTAAAATCCATCAGAAAAATTCTTACTCCAAACCTCTGTCAACATTCTGTTCAATCTTCATCGTCTCCAAACTCTGGGCAGAGCTAAGTCCTGGTCGTTCTCTCCAAGTCGTGTGCGACAACGAGATACCGGTAGTGCGGAATTTTACCACTAGGAGCTTCGGGAACGTCTGCACACAGATCCCGAATAAACTCTTAGGGCAGTGCTTCGTGCACGACTTCCCCAGAGGCCGGTAACATCTAATTTTATTTTTTGTATTCTAAAATTTTTAATAATAAAAGACAACAAAATTCTAACACATATTACATATGGGTCTCTATTTTATTCTATATCGACTGTAATCCATATGTAATAGGACAAGTTTGTAGTCATCATAATTTACGTGACTGCTTTGCTATTAAATCAAAGGTTGGCAAAGTCCCAGACAACAGTGGGATAAATATGAGCTCAATAACATAATACAGTAGGGAACGTTTGGTTCTTCGGAAGTTTTGGAGACTTACAAATAAGTTTTAGATTTTTTAATATTGTTTAGTATATCTAGAATTAAAAATTATAGAGGAATATGAGAGATTTTATCTTTTCATTGTTATGGAAAAGTAATTTTCAATGTCTTTTTTGGAAATAGTTTTATTTTTCTAGGAATGTTGTTTGAACAATAACATTTTCATTTTATTTTTAAAATTTTAACTTCTATTCCAAATATGTAAATTTAGGTAATAGAATAATAAAAGAGTATTTATGAAAAACTAAATAAATTAAGATTTATTTTTCATATTTTCAACTTAGCTTAACCAAATATGGATGTAAAAATGTTGAATTTTTTTTTTCCATAAAAGAATTACAAAATAAATTCATAGAAATACAAAATCTTAATCCAAACGACTCATAGTATTGTTGCTTGTATGAGAATAATAATATAATATAATATAACTCTGAGGAGGATACGACCTTTCATGAAAGCGGTGTTAAGATGTGTATTGGGCCGGACCGGTCCTGCCCGTAGTCCGATTAGATCGGTTTTGACCAGATTTGGGTCGGTCCGGATCCAACCCGGTGGAGAGATCGGGCCTGCCCAGTCCGGTCCGGTCGGATTGGCACCCGATTCATTCCGGACCCGCGACCAGATCCGCCGTGGACGGGGTCGAATCGGTCAGGGTCCGAACCGGTTCATGGTCAGACCGGACCGGCCCAAACATTATATATATATATATATATATATATATATATATATATATATATATATATATATATATATATATTAGTTAATAAATTCTAGTTATTTATAGGTATTTTGTTAATAAGTTATTTTTGTATAATTTAAAATTTATTATTTGTTATAATTTTTTTTATAATTTATTTAAAAATTTATATAAACATTAAGTCAGAAAAATTTATTTGATTTTTTTTTATATCAATATTTATATAACTTTAAGTATAAATCAAAATCTAAATATTTATAAGTTGAAATTTATTTTTGAATAACTTATAAAAATGTATATATTTTTTTTAATTTAACTTTAAGTATATATATATATATATATATATATATATATATATATATATATATATAAAAGTGCTTATAAATCATATTGTTATAAATCATCTGGGATATATATATGTGGTTATAAATCATGTGGAATATTGCACCAAATTATTACAATAATTATTACACCAAATAATTTCAACCACACATTTATTTCAATCATGTGGTTATAAATCATACCGTAAAGTATGTGCCACGTCAGCGTTTTTTATAACCACACATTTAAAAAAAATGTGTGACATTGTTGCAATAACTCTTGATATATATATATATATATATATATATATATATATATATATATATATATAAACCGTATCAGAATCGGATCGGTCCAAATTGGATCGACCAAATTGGATCTGACCTGAACAAAGACGAGACCGGGTCGGCCCGGACTTGCGGATCGAATCCTCCGACCTAACCCGGACCAGTGAAAAAAATTGGACCGGAACTGATTAGTCCAATGACCGAATCCGATCCGGATCGAGTTTGACCGGATTTGGATTGCCCGCCTTTTTACGCACCTTGAAAGCGGTGGCAGCAGTACCCCGGGTCCTACGCTCTAAAACACGTGAAAAGACTCCAGAAACAATTCTCTTTTGAATACAGTAATAACTAGCCCAGCACCAGTAGCTAGCCCAAAACTACGTAACGTAAGTACGTACGTTACGTACATAAACTTGTTAACATTAGTACGTACGTATGCTCTACTCTTTACAGAGAGTTGAGCTTTAGTCTCTCGATCTGAAACTAGAGATTAGCAGTGTTCTCTTCGCTTCTAAACAAGGACAAGCATGGAAATGATTAACAGTGTCCTCTTTCGCTCCGAATCAATGACGAGCATGGAAATGAATGTGGAGATCAATAAATGTGGTGGTGGTGGTACGTACGCTGGACTTGGTCTTGTTGCGTGAAGACGGTCAGGACTTGAAATGACGATGCACTGAGAGCGTCCCCTCCCACATCCTTCACGGATTTCTTGCCATCCCTCCTCCTCACTTTATGCCTCACCCAACACATACAAAACAAACAGTACCATCTCCAACATATATTAATTACAAGCTTCGCCAACCATAGATGCGGAGGGAACCACATCCCAATGTGGAAATATCACATGAACTAGTTTCATCAACACACACACACACACATATATATATATATATATATATATATATATATATATATATATATATATTAAACGGAATATGAGTCATAGTGTTAATTTTCATAAATGAATCATGTACATGTGGACCAATAGAAATGTATTTTTATATCTCATGTACACCCATGTGCACAAATACACTCCATTCCTATTGGTTCAGATGTGCATTGGCTCATGTAGAAATACACTTCATTTCTATTGGTCCACGTGTTTGACTCATATAGAAATATGAGTTTATGACTCATATTCCTTTTTTTCATATATATATATATATATATATATATATATATAGAGAGAGAGAGAGAGAGAGAGAGAGAGAGAGAGGATCAAAAGACTCGTTTCCGGAGTCCCATCAAAGCCATGTCCCCACCGCACCATCAAATCGGGGCCCCCGCTTGGGGCCCCCGCGATCCAACATTGGGAGCGACGGGGCTCCGGGAGCGGGGCTCCGGATCCACTGCTACATATATAATAATAATAATAATAATAATAATAATAATAATAATAATAATAATAATAATAATTTTATAGGCACTGCATAAATTGTTTAGGGCAGTCCAATTTTTTTTTCAGTTTATTTACAAGTTTGACATCCAATTTCTTTGCTTGAGGACAGCCCAAAATTTGGTATAAAAGACGATGACTTTTTATTTATTTTTTATATTCTCTCTTCTCCTTATGCTCTCTTCTCCCTATGCTTCTTCCTTCTTCCAAATCCTAATTTTTTCCAATTCTCAAAACCCGTTATTCTAATGCCTAAATTAGTTAGATAAATTAGTTTAGAACTAATTTATGGTTGATATACGAACTAATGAACCATAAAAATCAAACTTAGGATTTCAAAAAATCGAACAGAGCGGACAGTCGGGCTTCAAATCTACAGGACTGTAGAAAAATTATATAGTCCTATAGTATATATAGGACTGTAGGAAAGTCTATAGTCCTATAGTATATGTAGTGTCATGTCCCGATCTCCCGTAGGTAATCGGCCATCCCCGCTAGGCGCGAATCACCACGCTAGCGCTCCCGTAGGACAATCTTTCTCATCTGGACGTGATACCGCACGAGCGTAAGCTGCGCCGGTGCAAGGTCATGATCCGAACATGCGGTAAGATGTCTAAACCACAGAGTTGCACAGATAGTCCGAGTACAATGGAATAAGAAACGAACAGGCGATTGGTAACAAGTTCACAGAGTCGTCAATATCGGAAGTATTGTATAACACCAGTATAGAAGTAAAACAAGCTTTTTATTGATATTGAACAAGTATTACAAGCGGCGCTAGGCCGAGATTACAGATCGCTCTACCCTCTCTCTCTCTAAAATGATAAAGGCGTGTCAAGTTGCTACAATTGTGGAATAATACATAGGCGATGTTCCAACATTATGTCTTGTATATGTGCTTCAGTTCCGGACGCAACGCTCCAAGGCTCCAGAACGAACTACATGCCTTAGCACGCACGAAGGAGATTTTTGCACCGAACGATGTTCTCCCGCACCCTACAAGCAACCTGGTAGGGTATTAGTATATGAATGCACTGGTGGGGAGGCTTCTCCCCCTCTCGACAAATTCAAACACGTTATATAGGTTCCGTGCACCATCTATTGAGTTATCTTTCTAGTCTTGCCTCAGGATCAGTTTTATGGCATAATGAAAAGCCTATCTCGTGTGGCAGTGCGCCGTACGATATAAAAAGGTACACGCGACACTTACCAACTTACCATTCGTCCTTCTCTGTCCAAGGCAAACAAGTTAAACCAAGCACATGCATATATATAATAAAATACAGGGGCAACAACATAAGCAAACACAAGTGTCGTGAACGAGATTATGTTTCGGGTGCACGAGTTACACGGATTATCAGGTGTGTTGCAGAAGATGTTCAAATATTTCAATTATACACAAGTGTCTCATACTCAACTCGTTCAGGTGTTTCATTTTTCTGGATGCGATACAATGACCTGCACGCGGATTGCCGCTAAGCAAGGATGACTTATCTATATGAACATGAGGTCACTGGCTTAGCCATAAAGGACCGATTTATAGTCCCGTGATAAAATATGGTGCAAAGCTTGATACAAGATGAGCAATTCAAGGAGAACATGTGATACAAAAGAGAAATTGCATGCCATCCTGCCGATTCAAACGACTTTCATTTGGTAGACAGCTAGTCCAAGGTACTATGCTCTACCAAGGCCCAAATACTGAGTATTGCCCTGCCCCAAAGACGACGTCACATACTATAACCGAAATTGGCACGCAATACACCATTCATTCCTCCTAGGCCGGTATGATCCCAGTGTCTCGGTGATCGTCCGAGGAAGCAGATACCTCGTGCACGAGTTGTCCGTGACCATGAAAGTCTTGGGTCATTCCGGATTCACAATATGACATGATAATTCTTGATTCTTTTTCTTTAACGAGTATTGCTCCACGAGCTATGATTCTTTCTTTACTTGACATGATTCTCGTTTAGAGTTAAACTTGACTTGATGCATTCCCCTGGTTTGGGAACTGCCTTGGCAATGTAACGGTCCCGGATACTTGCAGGTTCATATTGCACATAAGGACTATTTGATAGTCTTCTAGCTAACTAGATGCTGAGGAAGCAATAAATTGGAGTTTATCAGGACCGATGTTACGAGCTTCTGGAATCCAATGGGATCTTCGTAAAGTCGATCCATGCACGATACGAATATTGTTACTTGATTGTGGCATAAATTTGTGTGGCAAGCATTGAAATGAGACAACAAGTACAAACTACAGTAAGCAGGCAAGCATACATTTATATAAAATATAAGCATTTACGTTGGCACGGTCTAAGGGTAAAGCGAGGAGTAAAACCGTAAAGGGACGTATCGAGCGACATAATCTATGAACGTGCAGTATAAACGAGTGAAGCTATGCACTACGAAGAGTATACAACGATCTACTCGAGGCATAGCGGGGTCTACTTGCACAAGGCAAATGTAGCATGCGAGGGTCCATTTATAAGCCAAATTTTATTTCCATGTTCTAACACAAGCAATACAAGTTGGAATTATTCCCTTAGCTAGGTGAGTTATATTCTTTATTAGCATGCAAGGGGTAATTCACCTAGAGACTAGTATGTATCGTCCATATTTTAAGTGTGCTGACTAAGCAAAGACAAGTTTATCGTAGCCACCCACCTTAGCGATGATTCGCCTCGGTCGAACGATACTCCGAGCGAGCCTTTGAAAGTCTAAGTCTGAACTCCTGAAGGGCCAAGTCTGGAAATCCATTGCCTCAAACGAGTCTTCTCGCTGAGCAAAGCGGGTTGGGTCGTTGCACTTGCGCCGTTTGAATCGACTGTCTACTTGAACGGAATGGTTCGTTACATGTAGGACTGTAGGAAATTCTATAGTCCACTATTATATATGGACTGTAGGAAAGCCTTTAGTACTATAGTATATGTAGGACTGTAGGAAAGTTTATAGTTCTATAGTATACCAAGACAATATTATTGGAGTACTAGCACCTCTTCTCGTAAAAAATATTTTGTATACTGCATTGGTTAATATGGTGAGGAAATAATTTATATATTTGAAAGGTTTGTAATTATTTACAAACTAACCTACTTTTGGTTGTGTCATAACAGGCTAAAAATGTAAATTATTTGGGAAAGTGTCCACGCACGTAAGGGCAAAAATTACAGAGAAATCAGTGAAGAGTTGGAAAATATCGTGTCACTCCTCGTTCCCAATATACGTATTGGGGGCATAATGTCACTTACCATTTCCGATATACGTATTTGTAACATATTTTTATTTTTAGCAATATTGCTTGTGCATGGAGACTAGACCCATTCTTTGGTTTAACCTGGTTGATGGTTTATTTTGTGGGTTGGTTCAACTCATGAGAACCTTTGGTTCAACTCTCAAACCCTACCATATATAACCCAATATTTTCTCTCTCTCTCCTCACTTCTTTATTTCTTCCTCTTTCGTTAGCTTTCTCTCCCCTTTTAATAGGCAAGTACACCTTGCATGAGAAATGGAGAAACCCTCCATACTATTATTTTATTATGTTTATTAGGTGTTTCTATGCACTTTTAGTTCTTGGAGTTTTCTGTTTTGATGGATGTATTAGTGTAGATCTATATTTATAAACTTAGGATTTTTATGGGTTTCATGATTTTTTCTTAGTTTTGATCTACTAAACTTGTGTCTTTGAAAACCAGTTTTTACTACATGATAGAGCTTTCAATTTAGAGCATTTTGGCTTTTGGTCCACCCGATTTGGACTTAAAATAAGATTTTTATGAAGAAAATAAGATTTTAGTTTTTGGAGCTTTTCTGCTATGGCCGAACCTGCTGTTGGAGAAGACGAAGTTCCCATGCGGCCAGTGAGCATATGCGGCTGAGAGTGCCATATGGCCCGAGAGGGGTTATGAGTCCTAAACTCTTGCATCATACTGACAGCATGCGTCCGTCTTGTTGGACGCATGACTGCTGATTTACACTAGTGTTCTTGAACACCTTGTGCTTTCACTCGCTGAACGAATGATAATTTCGCTAAGTCTGAGATGACTCCATGTGGCATCGAACTCCATGCGGCATTGAACTCCATGCGGCAAT